>VSWD01000004.1:36049818-36223948 GCA_033119305.1 Pinctada imbricata | reverse complement strand
AAATACAAGTTGTCTTCTGTGTGGTGGTGGGAGCTGGGGATGGGCCTAGGGGTACTTTTTAATGAGATCCCGGATAGATCTGCAATCCCCCCCTTTCATATTTAAGCGTACAGACAATCGTACATGCATTCATGAAGGATCGAACATGAAAAGCAAAGTAATCGATTATCAATTCTCTCTCTCTCTCCTTAAACATAATGTAAGGCTAGAGCAGATATTAATGTCAGCAGCGGATCCTTAGGTTCATGAGCGATAAAAAACAACAAAAAAAAAAACATCACTGTAAGTTTGACAAATAATTGTTGATTACAAATATACATATCATTTTGAGCTTCAATTAATTTATTTCTTTATCTTTCCCTGTAATAGTTCCAGAAAAAAAAGTTTTGTGGAAATGCACACTCGGGTGCCGATTCAAAACATGCTGTCATGAGGGGCGCGCAAATATCTTCAAGTTGGACATGATGTGCCCCCCCCCCCCCCCTCCGTGCGACTCTCATATCCATGGGTACGCAGCGTGAACCCTTTTAGGTCACAGGATTTTGGACATCATTAATTTTAATGCTTCTTTAAGCTTTTTAAAAAAATTTTTAAAATTTTTTAAGGGGGGGGGGAGTTTATAGGATATAAATTTAGGACACTCGTGATTGAAACCATCCATTCAACTACAAGAATATCATATAAAGTTCAGTGGTCATTTTTATCTGGCATTTGATATTTTGCTAGGGGCCCAGTTATCAACACAAAGGGGAAAGGGTGGGATATATAGAACAACTCGACGAAATTCTTAAAAATGGCACTCTCGCTTATAATTAGAACATATCGATATATAGTCTTGTATTCTCGTGTAAAAGAAACTGACATGCGGATGTAAATTACACGGGTTAGTGATTGTGTACTTGTCAAACTGTCAAAATGTTCAATTGTCTGGATACCTCTAAGCACAGAACTGGACACTTACATGTTTCAAAGCAGACCTAAAATGAAATGAAATGAAATGAAATGAAATAAAATAAAATAAAGAATAATAAAATAAAATAAAACAAAATAAATAAAATAAAATAAAATGAAATAGAATAAAATAAAATAAAATAAAATAAAATAAAATAAAATAAAATAAAATAATAAAATAGAATAAAATAAAATAAAATAAAATAAAATGAAATGAAATGAAATGAAATAAAATAAAATAAAATAGAATAAAATAAATAAAATAAAATAATATAAATAAAACAAAATAGAATAAAATAAAATAAAATAAAATAATTGATAATAAAAAGAAACATAACAATGATATGCTGATTATAAATAATTTAAGGAACAAAAGAAAAAAAATGGACGAAAAGAATTGATGAATAAAATCGCCTCTTTTATGATGTAAAAGTAACTGACACGCGGATGCAAATTACACGGGTCAGTAATTGTGTACTTGTCAAACTGTCAAAGTGTTCAAATGTCCGGATACCTCTATGCACAGAACTGGACACTTACATGTTTCAATTTAACAAAAGAAAAAAATGGACAAAAAGAATTCAAGAGTAAAATCAGCTGATAAAAAATGATTTTTTTAAAAATATAGTCATCTATATTGTAATTTGATTTACTTGCATATTTCTAAATAATAAGTTGAAAAACAATTATATAATTAAAATATGAAGAAAGGAAAAATGAAATAAAATATATATCTAAAATATTGGAAAAAAGGAAACATACCATGCATCAGAATTAATTAATTAATTAATTAATTAATTAATTAATTAATTAATTAATTAATTAATTAATTAATTAATTAATTCATTAATTCATTAATTAATTAATTCATTCATTCATTCATTAATTTATTTATTTATTAATAAAGCACAGTCGTTTCTTATATAAATACAATAATATAGTGTTTTTATTTTATTTGAATAAATAAATAAATAAATAAATAAATAAATAAATAAATAAAACACAGTCGTTTCTTATATAAATGCATTAATATAGTGTTTTTATTGTATTTAAATAGATAAATAGATAAATAAATAGATATATAAATAAATCAATAAATAAATAAACAAATAAACAAATAAATATAAATACAATAATATAGTGTTTTTATTGTATTTAAATAAATAAATAGATAAATAAATAAATAAATAGATAAATAAATAAATAATAAATAAATAAATAAATAAATAAATAAATAAATAAATAAATAAATAAATAAATAAATAAATAAATAAAATGAGGAATCATAAGCACAAGTTTTACAATTTATCAATATATGACAGAGAAGATTTTTGGATTATGTAATAGGCAGGTAAAATTTTGTCATAATTTTGAAAGTTACCACATATATCGAATTCGATTGGTCATTGCTACGACCTTTATATCCCTCAAATTTGATTGACAGGAATAGCTAGGTGAGGTAGGAGTAGCTCATTAGCATAATTGATTGACATGTATGGGTGATGTAGTGGTAACTCATTAGCATAATTAGGATTACGTACTGTGTTTTTATGTCATACACCGCTGAAATCATTTGAACGCCGCTATTATCACGCCAATCAAATCTACTGCGTGACAAGGTATTTGAAAACCAAGCCAATGACGTTATCTCAGTTTAATAATAAAAAATAGGTAGATTTTCAAAAGTAATTAATCAAAGTAAATTAAATAAATTCACATGTAAATAGATTAAAAAATACTTAAATAAAAAAAAACCAAATTGATGAAAATAAACAAATTAATAAAAAATAAAATAAAATTAGTGAAAATGATTAACAAGGAAAGTATACAGATAAAAAATCAATAAAAATAAATAAAGAAGATAATTAATAAATTAAAAATAAATAAATTAGTAGAATAAGTTAAAATAAAAAATAAATTAAAAATATATTAATAAAATAAATTGATTAATAAATACATTTATTAAATAAATAAATGATTTAATAAATAAATAAATGAATAAAATAAATAAATAAAAAAATCAATGAAAAAAAACTAATAAAATAAATTAACTAACAAAGTTAATAATTCAATAGAAATAAATGAATTAATAAAATAAATAAATTAAAATAAAAAAAAATAATGTTAAAAAATTGAAATAAAATTAATTAAATAATGAAATCAATAAACTAATAAGATGAATGAATAAAAAAAATTAATTAATTAGTAAAATGAAACAATTAAATTAAATAAAAACATCAATAAAATTAATTAATTAATGAAATAAATAAATTGATAAAATAAATAAAATAATAAAATTAATGAAATTGAGAAAATAAATTAAATTGAAAAAATAAATAAATTGAGAAAATAAATAGAATTGAGACAATAAATTAATTAATCAAATAAATTATTAAAAATAAATTAATTTATTGATAAAAAAATTAATTGTAATAAAATGAATGAATTAATTAAATAAATTGATAGAATAAATAAATTAATAAAATAAATAAAGTATTAAAATAATAAATAAAAAAAAAATAAATGAATAAAATAAATAGATTAATAAATGAATAAATCAATAAAATAAGTTAATTAATAAAATTAATTAATTAATAAAATTAATTAATTAATAAATAAATTAATTGATAAAATAAATTAATTAATAAAATAAATTAATTAATGAAATTAATTAATAAAATAAATAGATAAATAAAATAAATTAATAAAACAAATAAATTAATGAAGAAATAAAAATAAAAAAAAAGAAATTAATGATAAAAACTTTATCAGGTTTCCGCAACTGCGTAAACTATAGAAGTAGTTACATATCAAGTTTCCGCAACTGCGTAAACTATTTGAAAAGTTTAATTAGGTTTCCGCAGCTGCGTAAACATATTTAACAGGTTTCATCAGGATTCCTGAAATTTTGAAAGCTAGTTAACGAAATTTTCGTCAGCAATTAGCTTTCAAAAATGTTGAAAGCTATAGTTAACGAAATTTTCGTCAGCGATTAGCTTTCAAAAATGTTGAAAGCTATAGTTAACGAAATTTTCGTCAACGATTAGCTTTCAAAAATTTTGAAAGCTTTAGCTTACGAAATTTCGTTAACTATAACTTTCGACTTTTTGAAAGCTACTCGCTGACGAAATTTTGAAAGCTAAACGAATTGAAAGCGAATATCAACTTTCGATTGGTCAGGGCTGTATGACACACATAATCAACGGTTAGCAATGTTGACCTATGAAGGAAACTCGGAGAGGAAGTAAGGTGGAGAGCTGCTAGATTTTCCATTTTCTAATAATACATGAGCATGCAATTCCATGTCATCAATTTATTTAAAATTGAAACAACAGAGCTGTGCAATTATTACTGATATTTTTTAGAATCTGTCGTTTCTGAATTTCATTATAATTTTTACTTTGTAAGAAGTATTAGTAATGGCTTCCCCCCTGAAATTCTTTGGTGTAACGTATAAGTACAAAATCATGAAATATTAGTCCCTGGCAAGGAAGAATGTATTTGAACTTTTCTATGAGCAGCTTTGTTCTTTTCTGTATGTCATTGGAACAGTTAGATTCAGGCCAAATAGCCCCAAAAATGTTTTTGTACATTTGAGTCCATGTTGTACTACAGTATTTAAATCAAAATAGTTCTGTATAACATATTATTCTAATTCGAAGATACCATAACTTAAAATACACATATTATCACAAGCCAAATATTGAAATTGTTTTTCCATGGTAACGGATCACCGTATGACATTGTCCCCATTAACTTTTTTCATATCTGGTTACAATGATTATGTATATAAAATCTCATCACGATTGGTCACCATGCGTGCCAAATTTAGGTTGATGGTTACACAGAATTGGTGTTAAATTGTGATTTCTATTATTTTTATTTTAACGTTTTACGTATATACGTTCATCAGTGTCAGGTAAGTTTATATATGAACATTCACGTCGTGTATGCATTCCAAGTGATTGAGGAACATGAAAAGTGAAATAAAAATACCTTTGATTTCATCTATCTTTCTCTCCGCTTTTAAAATGAGTTTGGTAATAGACACGTTAATTCCTTCAACTTTACGTTTGATGAAGTCATACTGTCCTATCCCTAATTTTCCTGATTTTTCTAGATCCTTTAAAAATTCCTCAACACTAGCTGTATCTTGCACCGCATCTGCTACATCAGATTTACATTTCATTCTGAATCTCAATGATGCATCTTTGGGTTTGAGAAAATCACAGACTAGTAACATCATCAACTCATTATGAACCTCCAAATCTGTCTTACACCAACTGAAATATTCTTCACAAGATGCCATTTTTTGGATATTATCGTCTTCGTAGAAAATTTAAGTTATCCTCTTCATTCCCTAGCTAGCATCAGATGTTCAAGCAATATTACATGTTCATACTGATGCAGAGTACTACAGAATCACTTCTCGTCAGTGGTGATAACTTCTTCTTACTGGAATACATATCCTTCAAAAAGAATAAGTTGCATTTTAAATTGTGCAAAGAGAACATCGCACACGAAAATAATATATCCTTTTTATGAAAAATTGGATAAAGCCGTCTAAGATGGAATATTATTAGATTTGAGACTATAAACTCACGTATCACTCTGAATTATAATTTCGTTTCAAGGAGATTCACTTCACGAAAGCATGCCCTGAACTATAGAATAAATATTAAAAGCCTCTTCTCCCAAGTGAAATAAGATTCTGTACTGCTTGTACGATAAGATTTAAATCTGGACAAAACAATTGCTAGGAGGAGATATAAATGTACCCATAAACAATAACTCAAGTTGACTAAAGATCACAAAGTATCTATGGAAGCTTAAGAGAGTATACTTAGAAAACAATTGAAGGAAACATCTTGCACAAACGCCCTGAAACCTTCCATATAAGTAAGAATACTAAATGTCTATGTTATATACTGAGTTTATGTTGTATGCGTGATTATGTTTTACCCTAGACAAAGAGCATTTTTAACATGCATTTTTCCAAGAAAATTTCATGTTTCATCATTGTCCATTTTCAAAATTAGATACGATTGTCGATTTGTGACGTTTGCAAAATTCCCTCTTTCAGTCACATTTATATTTTAATCCTCATATTACATGTACACCCTATTCTATTCAAACCGACTCGCATGTGTTAATTCATCAATGATACTCGAGGCAGAGGAAACCCTGATGATAAATAACCTGCTAAGGACATAGCTATTTCTTCAGGGAACTACCCCTTAATTCAAGAATTCCCCAAATTTAATGGTGAGATCACAAAATTTATACGTTTCAAATAGTGTAGAAACACCGCGCTAAAGTAGGGAAAGAATATCTTCGTAGACTAACAGTGCATCAACAAAGAAATAATCATAGTGTTTGAAACTAGAAATTATTGAAATATATGACTTATTGCAAAACTTTAGGTGTACTATGTTGGCATTTAAGCACATTTTGTTTCACAATTTTTGCCCCTGCTTCACGTTGTCTGTTTGTATGTTCATCTTACAGCAAGGAGGTTATTTTACACCACAATTGTGCGTTCTTCGAGACCTCTGGGTAATCGGAAAAGTGGGAGGGTTGTCCGCACGTAATCCTGATAACTAAGCCAGATGACCGTCCAAAGTCGGCACCGGTTGCCCATTGGCCTCAATGGTTTATATGTTGGTTTTTATGTTTACATGTTTCTATAGCGTGAGTTGGTGTTCCGCTTCCCCTATTTTAGTCCATTTCTGTGAGTGCCTGCCCTGTCTTTTTGCATCGGGTATTTTGGGGTTTTACTATGGGTACTGCAACCGAGTGTTGTTGGAGATCCCCTCCTTTTCTCATACATGTAATACTTCAGACCGACAGTAACTCTACCTAAAACCTCAACATTAAAAGGAAAGAGGGGAAATCAAACAACATTTGGTGACAGCAACCATAGCAAAACACCAAAAACACCCATTTGAAAACACAGAGTATAGTGAAAAATAACCTGTAAGATTACCATGCAAGTAAAAAATCCATGTTGACTAATCATCAGTTTTGACAAATTAAAAATACAAATCATTAATTTTGATAAAAGTAATAGGCAAGGTGTTATCAAGTTTCACATTGAAAGAAAGTATAAGGATTTAGATCTCAAATGAAGCACGCGATCGGGTGTTTCAATCGGACGACACCTCGCAATAAAATATGCACAAAATGCAAAGCAACCAAACTAACAAATAAAGAAAATGAACTAATCGAACACTCATATCTAGAGTACACCAATACAAATGACGTCAAGAATATCCTGACGATAATATCAACAGCACTTACGATAGAGCACTAAATTGAGCTTCGACGGACCCCTAGCAAGCTAGAGGTTGGACCAGGTACCCGGGAGCAGTAAGCATCCCCTTTTGGCTAGCCAAATCCGCTGTCAATGGTCATGCACGAAAATGAAAACAATATATAAAATACATGCACTGTCTGAGGTTATGTCGATATAGAAAGTACTATGGTGACCACGTCAGGGAAGGTTGATACACGAGTGCAAGTAATGTAGGGAAATATAAGACCAATACATTGTAACTTCTTATGTATCCCGACCCGAATTCGGATGTTCCACTTATTCACCCATAGCTAATGGGGTTATCCTGAAAATTACAGTACCACTAACATTGAAGATGAGATATTTAGACTCTCATTTGATGAACAAATATAAAAGTTTCCTACCTATATGCGGACGACATTCCATGCTTTGGTTGTTAAAGTTCGTTCATGTTCAATACAACGAGACATTCGATCAGCTTTAATATTGGCCTTATCGAGTCTTTCCTGATGAGATATCGACATAATACAGCGTAGAGGCAAATCGTCACTGGTGGTCATTGTGCAATATGAGTAAATCTGTAGTTAACCGTGATTTGTGTTGATTTGATGTCATCAAGATCATCTCCACGGAACATGTGCTGATGGTATGAAGGATATATGAACTCAAATGAGGACTGCAAGTGAGATTTGACATCAAATCAATGAAATATTAATTGTATACATGTACAATTAAAAAAATATACATTTCATGTATATCAGAACGATTCATGAGGTAAAATGTTTGCTTGGAATAAGGACAGGCAGTCTTATAGTAAGATGCGGGTTACTAAGCCGAAATTTATTGAGCAAAAAGTTTTGATAAAAAGAAAATTTTCGACAAAACTTTTAGAACAAGGAATTTCACAGCATATATTTGATAAGAACTTTTTAAATTCTACATTTGTTATTTTGAACTTCCATCGACTTTTGAGGCCAATACATTATCAGAGTACCTATCATTTTCACTTTTTATGCCTTAGTTATACATGTACGTATACATAATCAAAGAACGCCAAAAACAAAATATCAAAACCCCCTTGTGAAATATAACAGAGTAAAATAGGAAAGAAAGAGACGCCTATAACTATTTATTAAACACCCGTATATGAAAACACAGTAAACAAACACAACAAGAACCCCAAAATCAAACATCAAAACACCAAAAGAAAAGTAGACAAGCACGACATGAGACACCTATAACTAAACATCAAAACACCCCAGTGTGAAAACACAGAGGACAAGCACAGCAACATACCTCACTAATTAAATATTAAAACACTCCTATGTGTAAACACATAGTAGACAATCACAACAAGAGACGCCCATAACTAAACATTAAATCATTCCTATGGGCAAACACATAGTAGACAAACACAGCAAAGGACGTTCATCATTCAACATTAAAACACCCCTATGAGTACACACATAGTAGACAATCACAACAAGAGACAACCATCACTTAACATTAAAACACCCTTCTGTGCAAACACATAGTAGACAAACACAACAAGAGACGCCCATAACTAAACATTAAATCATTCCTATGGGCAAACACATAGTAGAAAAACACAGCAAAGGACGTTCATCATTCAACATTAAAACACCCCTATGAGTACACACATAGTAGACAAACACAACAAGAGACACCCATCACTTAACATTAAAACACCCTTCTGTGCAAATACATAGTAGACAAACACAACAAGAGACGCCCATAACTAAACATTAAATCATTCCTATGGGCAAACACATAGTAGACAAACACAGCAAAGGACGTTCATCATTCAACATTAAAACACCCCTATGAGTACACACATAGTAGACAAACACAACAAGAGACACCCATCACTTAACATTAAAACACCCTTATGTGCAAACACATAGTAGACAATCACAGCAAGAGACGCCCATAACTAAACATTAAAAGATCCCTTTGTGCAAACACATAGTAGACAATCACAGCAAGAGACGAACATAACTAAACATCAAAACACCCCTATAAGTACACACATAGTAGACAAACACAGCAAGAGACGCCCATACTAACTAAACATCAAAACACCCCTATGTGCAAACACATAGTAGACAAACACAGCGAGAGACGCTCATAACTTAACATATAAACACACCTATGAGTTCACACATAGTAGACAATCACAACAAGAGACACCCATCACTCAACATTAAAACACCCTTATGTGCAAACACATAGTAGACAATCACAACAAGAGACGAACATAACTCAAGATTAAAACACCCTTATGTTCCAACACCTAGAAGACAATCTCAAGAGACGCCAATAACTAAACATCAAAATACCCCTATGTGAAAACACATAGTAGACAAACACGGCAAGAGACGCCCATAACTAAACATCAAAACACCCCAATGTGCAAACACAGAGGACAAGCACAGCAACATACATCCATAATCAAACATTAAAACACTCCTATGTGTAAACACATAGTAGACAATCACAACAAGAGACGCCCATAACTAAACATTAAATTATTCCTATGGGCAATCACATAGTAGACAAACACAGCAAAAGACGCCCATCACTCAAGATTAAAACACCCTTATGTGCAAACACATAGTAGACAATTATAACAAGAGACACCCATTACTAAACATCAAAACACCCCTTTGTGCAAACACAAAGTAGACAATCACAACAAGAGACGCCCATACTAACTAAACATCAAAACACCCCTATAAGTACACACATAGTAGACAATCACAACAAGAGACGCCCATACTAACTAAACATCAAAACACCCCTATGTGCAAACACATAGTAGACAAACACAGCGAGAGACGCCCATGACTTAACATCAAAACACCCCTATGAATACACTCATAGTAGACAATCACAACAAGAGACATCCATCGCTCAACATTTAAACACCCTTATGTGCAAACACATAGTAGACAATCACAACAAAAGACGCCCATAACTAAACATTAAAACACCCTTATGTTCAAACACATAGTAGACAATCACAAGAGACGCCAATAACTAAACATCAAAACACCCCTTTGTGCAAACACATAGTAGAAAATCACAACATGAGACGCCCATAACTCAATATCAAAACACCCATTATGTACAAACACATAGTAGACAATTACAAGAAGAGACGCCCATAACTTAACATCAAAACTACCCTATGTGCCAAAACAAAGTAGAAAATAACAAAAAAGAGACGTTAATAACTTTACATACTTTATAATGGTTGGTGTCTATTTCTAGGGACAAACGGATCCTAATAAAAGTTGGTTGGACGTTTTTTGGTAATTGACAATGAGTGCACTCCAGCCAGCAGAGTACAGATTTATTTCGATTTGCAAAGTGCTTTTGATATCTTTTTACATCAGTGCTGCGTAAAGTGTTCCTGAGGCCTTGTTTTTTTTTGTTTCGTGATGTTTTTATTCTGTTGTCAATAAACTGTTGAAAATTTTAATTGTTTACACAAAAACTTAATTTGTGTATAAAAACTATGGTTATCTATACATGTAATATATAAGGAAGCACATTATCGGCTTATATACTGCATTTTTTACATGACTGCGCTTCCTTGAGGAAATGCAAAGAAGGAGATCTTCAACGGGACTCAGATGCAGTACCTATAGTAAAACACTGAGACATTTCTGTACAAAGACACACGTATGTATACACATGTAGTCATGCATGTATCAGATTCTTATATCGTTGTGTATAATTTTTAATTTGTTAATTGGATGTGGATGCTATTGTAATTCTAGTAGTCTTCTGTTTGTCTATTTTGTTTTTTTAATGATTGAACAATGAATTGAGGTTCCATTGTGATGTATAAGTGAAGTGTGTTGTTTTCAGAGTTATTTCTAATATTCCCCTTTACATGGTCCTCGGAATGAAGGCGACAGACCAATTGACAAGTTTGGAGAATTTCAAGAGTAAAACAGAAGCCCATACACAATACGTACAAAACACATTTGTAATTTGTAACCAATTTAATCGACATGTGTAAATTGGTAATATCTAATTAAGGAAAGGGAAGGATCTCCAGTATGACCACCCTGCACTCACCCAGCGAAAACAAACCCGTAAGAAAGTGACACATAAATGACATCAGACAAAACTACATCTCGGAAAAAGACACAACAATATCCACTAGAACCTCATACAAAACAATCGAAACAGACTTACAGAAACATCAAACATTGATGACAGCACATAAAAGGAAGGAGACCAATGTTCACCATAAAAATGCTAAAATCATTATGGTAAAGAAACCATCCCTCCAGTTGTATAGAAAGCAATGTTCTCTATGTTGGAATGTTAATATTTATAAGATGTTGCCCATACCTTAATATCAATCATTGGATTATAAGACAAACTATTTGAATTCTTACCCTTCCGCCATTTTGAATACACAGTCAAGTAACTAAGCACTAATTAAGGTGGTGTGAAGTTATTTTTATCAGAAATTTTTCATGCAGAACACATGACGAATCGCGGGATTTAAACCTACACAGAATGAACATTGGTGCAGTTAAATGGATTTTTAACAGACATTAAAATTATCTAGTAATGTGTTTTGTATGAGCCCCTTATATTGATAGTATGTGTAGGTAGAATACAGAGAGATCTTGTTTATTGCTCTTTATCACTATTCGATCTAATAGTTAATCAGTTGATTGATGAAAAAAAAATCATTATGATCCATTGACAGACAAATTAGGCAAGTTCTAAGCTGAAAAAGAAAAACACATGGCACTAGTATTCTAGACTGTGAAAAGTCTTTATATAATTTTTGAAAATAATAGGAATATAGAAATTTGAAATGAAAAAAAGAGAAAAGAGCAGAGACGAAATAATTATACAAAACTATAGGCAGTTACCAAATAGTTGCAGAGATCACTAAACAGAGAAGAAGCAGTTGTAAGGCTTTAGAGAGATCTGATGAAGTTTATTTGATTAATGAAAAGTACTGCTTCTGCAAAGGAGCAAAAAAGGGAGGAGATATCCATGCAAAGGTGAATACATAAAAGCGTTTGTATCTGGTCACCGGGAATGGTTAGTATCTTCTGCTTGCTAAGAGTAGCCGGAAAATACGCACTACAGTAGAGGTTAAAAGCGGTGATTGTATCCAACCGGTGTTTTTAATGGTTTATCATGTTATAGTGTATTACATTTCTTGGCAACATTCAAATCAAAAGAGACGGTAATCATTTAACCGTAATTATACAGATATAATGCACGCACAGAAAGAAACGCAATGGTACAATGAACGCAAAACCACAGAGAAACATCAAACATAAATGACTACACATAAACCAACGAGACCAACCAAAGGGACTAATTATACCCCCCCCCCCCCGTCGAATACCTTTACTGAGCAGATCCATGGAATGGTTTGAGAGGAGATGAGATGAAAAGGAATGACATTGAAAATTCATGAAAAATCTAAGTCCAAGATCAATAACTAGGTCTAACTTTTTCGACAGCAATCCCTTTTCTTCATTCATATTTACTTATCATGATCTTTCATTATATAAATTTTCACTGAAATCCATCCAATAATTTTGGAGGAGAAGCGATGACAAGGTTTGACTTTGAAAATGCATGAAAATCTAAGTCTAAGTGCCATAACTCAGGTCTAACTTTTTTGACAGCAATCGAATTCTTCATGAACATCTACATATCATGATCTTTCATTGTGTAAAGTTTCAATGAAATCCAATATATGGTTTAGGAGTTGCGTTTACAAGGTTTGAAACTGAAAATGCATGAAAAATCCAAGTCCAAGGGCCATAACTAATGTCTAACCTTAACAGCAATCTTGTTTCTTTATGTACATCTACATATCATGATCTTTCATTGTGTAAAGTTTTACTGAAATCCAAGAAATGGTATAGGAGGAGTTGCGATGACAAGGTTTGACATTGAAAATGCATGAAAAAATCTACGTCCAAGGGCCATAAATAGGGTCTAACTTTTTGGACAGCAATCTCGTTACTTCATCAACATATCATGCTATTTCATTGCGTAAAGTTTCACTGAAATCAAAGAAATGATTCAGTAGGAGTTGCGATGAAAAGTTTTGACGTTGAAAATGCATGAAAAGTCTAAGTCCAAGTGCCATAACTCAGGTCTAACATTTTCGACAGCGATCCCCTTTCTTCATGCACATATTTCATTGATTAACTGAAATGAATCCAATGGTTTTGGAGGAGTTGCGATGACAAGCTTTCGTCAACAGACGGACGGACAGACGGACGGACGAACAGGGTGAATCCAGTAATCTCCTAATTTCGTCGGGGTATAAATATTAGCAATATACTTAATATGTTATTCATTCTTATTTGTTATTAGAAATATAACTGATAAATGAAATTATAAGGCTGATTTTGAAAAAAATTAGATTTTCAGTTCGTACCTTTACATTGTGTGCAGACGAGAAGCACCCAAGCAATTTCCCCTACTCTGAATACACAAGGTTAAAAATCAACGCTAATTAAGATTGTGTAAAGTTATTTTTATCGCCGGTTTGGTATTGAGTTCCCATGATGAAAAGAAGTATTTAAACTTGACAATTACATGTATGAACATTTGTGCACTTTTAAATAGCTATGAATCTTGTATTTACCCATATGAAAATAAGGAAAAAGAATATAGGACACAAATTATCCGAACGTCCCTGCCTCATAGCAGTTTTTGTCTGCCAGAGATCAGAGTTCTGGACAAATTTCTTTCAAAAGCCCTTTAGGATGTTTCGCATATGCCTGTGTATTGTTTGATAAAAGTTAGAAGATACAATGAAAAATAAAACATCATCAATATACTCTTGGTTGAGGAGTTTCTTTGTTTGTTGCATTATTTTCTTTGTTTGACGCACTATCGAAAATGCGTCAGAGTCATCAAGTACAGAAACACCAAATTTGGACCTAAATATCAAAATTGTTAATGGAGAGATTCATACAAGTGTGTATGACAAAAGAAATGATTTTGGATTCAACATAGTAAATTTCCCCTGGCTTGATGGTGATGTTCCTAGATTACCGTCCTATGGTATCTATATTTCACAGCTCATCCGGTATGCTAGAAAATGTGCTGATGTTTTGGATTTTCATAGTAGAAATTTACAAATTGCCAAGAAACTTTTGGGACAAGATTTTCGCTTTCACAAACTAGTAAAGACTCTCTGGAAATATTACAAAAACTATTGTCAACTTCTTCTGAAATTTGGAGCAATAAAGGCAACAGAGTATAATACTTTGGGTATTACACAACCTGCATTTTATGGTGACATTATTAACAAGATAAGAAGGATCAAAGATAAAAAACATCACTATCGAAAATGCGTCAGAATCAAACGCCTTTTATACCGTGGATATGATCCTAATGTCACCAGACGGACAGTAGGCTTGGTACTTCACCAATCTACAGTCTTGTACCAGCGCATTCTTAAAAATTGCACCCTGACTGACTGTGACGACGGCCCCGACCACCTGTCCTCTCTGAATGTCATTCGGACTCCTCGGGTGTTAACATGCATGAGCTCGCAGCGGCAGAGCACGGATTGTATTACGAACTTTTTATATCCATTTACATATTTATCTGTGTTGCATAGGCCCCTGCGTTTTGCGATCTTGTTTGTGTGTGGTCATCTGACAGTCTGGAGGTTGTTTTACTTCACAATTGTAGTACGTTCTTCGAGACCTCTGGGTTATCGGAAAAGTGGGAGGGTTATGCGCACGTAAACCAGGATAACCACACCTTCTGCTATTTCCATGGCAGATGGCCGTCCTAAGTCGGCACCGGTTGCCCAATGGTCTCCTTGGTTTATGTGTAGTCCTTTGTGTTTGATGTTTGATGTTTCTGTGTTGTGCGTTGACGTTCCTTGTCCCTTATGCGTCTCTTTCTGTGCTTGTTTGCGTTGTGTTTTTGCATTTGGTGTTTTGGGGCTTTGCTATGGGTGCTGCAACCTGGTGTTATTAGAGATCCCCTCCTTTGTTTTATCCAGAATGCAAAGTAATTGCTGTTTTGTTCTGCTGTTGAATGGATTTATTAAATGAAAGAGAGCAGATTTATGTATAATGGACATAGTTGTACACTATCTTTCATGTGACAATCGCTGTATCTGCCCGAGTAAGCACAAGGGTAATATTGTGAAACGGAGATCAACTATGACCCAGCGTTCAATACAATAAGAAATAACGGATTTTGTAGCAAATCCAGAAATGCACCATGGTTACAGATTTGATTGCCCGCTTAGCTTATTGACAGGAATGGTTAAGCTGTGATGTCAAATTCGCTTTTCAAATATGATTTTTAAAATATTACCAGGTCTATGTCAAGGTAAAATTTACCAAAAATAAAGTCAATGTTAACTGTAACAATTTTAAAGGTTTGTATTGATTAATCTTTGATTTTTTATGCCCCCGTGTCATAAAGTACCTTAAAAAAATAATGATTAATTAAAATTTCTTTAAAATCCAATACATAAAACACACAGACTAAATGCATTAGCCCTGAAGCTGTTGAAAATTGCTTGTCGAAATATATGTCATGAGATAATTGTTATAAGATTGAATCATAAGGGTTTGAAAGGCATAATTCATACAACAATATACTGCTATACTACAAAATACTATAAATTCTTCTAGCCTAGTTCTTGGTTCACCCATGCCCTAAGTAGGATGAGAAGCCATCTCAACATACAGTTCCGTCCCAAAAAGACATCATCTGGAACGGTGTCAGATTTGAATAGAAGGTAACCCCAAATAAGATTTAAGCCCTACAGAGGACATCAGGGTCAATTCTAAGGAACCAAGTGAAAAGTAACACTAATATTTTAAGTTATAACACTAGCTTCAGAATGCTGGGAATTCGTTTGGTTATCAAATACCACTTTTCATGACAAACTCTGACACTTGTTACAGCACTTCCCCATTTTCACATACAATAAGCCATAAAAATTTACTATCATTATCAAGCCTTCTAAAATTCAGACATACATTAAATATTACGTCAAAAAAGTTTGTTCGTTGAGAAGAAAATGCATCACACTTAAATAGAAAATGAATCTCATCATCAATTTCATCAGATTTACAACGCATGTATAATCTGCAGTCTCTGGGAGTGCTCTTGTATCTGCCTTCCTCTATATTCAGTTTGTGACAAGATATACGTAATCTAGTAAGATTTTTCCATTAAGAGAATGATAAATTAGATTTTGAGGTAACTCTCAATTTCAAAATTTAACTTAAAATTAACTTAACTTCTCTAATATGTACACCACAATTCCTCATTACAAGATTAAAATCGATTATCTAATCTCATTAAATGGTGTTTTGATCGAGAGCGGAAATCTTACATTTGTACATCTGAATCGAAGGGTTTCTTTTCCTCGACAGACTACAAATCATACAAATCATGGACATGTAGTGACCTGTGTAATGCCTTGTCCTTTCTCTTGGACAATATTAAAGTTAGATTTGTAGAGGATCTATACAAGCAGGTTGTAGGAATTCCTATGGGTACTAACTGTGCGCCTCTTGTCGCAGATTTATTTTTATACACTTATGAATTTATCCAAAATCTTCAAAAGCAAAGAAAATTTGATGATATTCTAACTATTGACATTCCTCCTTTTGAATTATATAAGAATAAAATTTATCCATAAGGATTAACACTTAACAAGGCAAACGTTACAAATACAGAAACACCATTTTTTGACCTAAATATCAAAGTTGTAAACGGAAAGATTCATACAAGTGTATATGACAAAAGGGATAATTTTGGATTCAACAAAGTAAATTTCCCCTGGCTTGACGGTGATGGTCCAAGATTACCGTCATACGGCATTTACATATCACAGCTCATCCGATACGCTAGAGCATGTACTGATATTTTGGATTTTCACAGTAGAAAGTTACAAATTACCGAAAAACTTTTAGGTCAAGGTTTCCGCTTTCATAAACTAGTTAAGACTTTCAAGAAGTTTTACAAAAATTACAATCAACTTCTTTTAAAATTCGGATCTATACACACAACAGAGCACATTACATTGGGTATTACACAACCTGTCTTTTATGGTGATAGGATTTACTAAATAAGAAGGATCATAGGTAGGCAGCATCACCATCGAAATTGCGTCAGAATCATTAAACGCCTTTTATACCATGGATATGATCCTAATGTCACCAGACGGACACTAGGCTTGATACTTGACCAATCTACAGTCTTGTGCCAGCGCATCCTTGAGACTTGCACTCTGACTGACTGTGACGACAGGACTCCATGACGGGTCCTGTCCAAACCTCTTTAGAGACCGACCACTTGTCCTCTCCGAATGTCAGGCGGACTCCTTGGATGATTACATACATGAGCTCGCGGCGACAGAGCACGGACTGCATTACGCACGCCCTCTTTTTATATCCATTTACATATTCATCTGTTTTGCTGGGACCCCTACGTTTTGCGGTCTTGTTTGAGTGTGGTCATCTAACAATGAGGAGGTTGTTTTACACCACGATTGCACGTTCTTTGAGACCTCCGGGTAATAGGAGAAGTGAGAGGGTTGTGTGTAAGTAATCCAGGATAACCACACCATTTGCTACTTACGTGGCGGATGGCCTTTCAAAGTCGGCGCCGGTTGCCTATTGGTCTCGTCGGTTTATGTGTCGTCTTTTGTGTTTGATGTATGCCTTTTTTCCGTCTCAAAGTATGCTCGTTTTTTGTGTTTTTGCATCGGGTGTTTTGGAATTTTGTTGTTGGTGCTGCAACAGGGTCTTGTTGGAGACCTTTCTTTTAAAAGTGGTGTATTTACAAAGTTTGTCTGTTGAGTATTTCGAAAGTTGTAGAATCCACCCGTCCAAATAATGTTCCCTAATATTTGATTTACAAACACATTTATATTTGAAAGGTTTTAATCTACAGAAAGCTTTACTGCCAATCTCGAATGACTTCTCGTACCGTCCTCCTAATTTGCATACAATGACACAGGTCGAATACACATAGACATTATATATAGAAGCATTTATTTATTATTTTCTGTTCTCCATAAAGAAAATTTATACTTTATCAAAAATGTATAAGAATGAACAATGGAAAACTACTTACAATGTACGTTGTCACCATGCTTATACACCCACTACCCATCTCGTGGTTGACAGATTACGTGGCAGGTATAGGTCTGCTGCGAAACGGGATGTGTATTGGGGTGTAAACTGGGTCACCGATATTAAACGGATACTATTTACCGGCAGATCGTAGCCGAAATGGCAAAAGACATGATCTATTTATAAATATTTATAAATGCACATAATTTATATACAGAAAAGTTAATCATTCTTCTATCTAAAATGATTACAAGAAATAGATATATTATTGATACAAAATGATTCATATAAGAATAACTTTGAAATATAGTATAGCCGATAAATATATATACATATGTTAGCCTTCAAGAAAGCCTAGCCTTGGAAGATTGTTACTGGGCAATTTACATGAATAAAATCTTTAAAAAAAGAAGAAATCTTTCATGCCATCAAAAGCCTTGTGAATAGTTTGAATTTATCCATACCATGAGGGTATTTTTGACTCGTGGATTTGTGTAGATTCTTTTAAAAGTATCAAATAATAACGGGATAGAATTTGCCAGATTTTTAAGCCTGTACCAATTGAGTCTTTGTGGAATGCAGAGTTTTTTCCCCTTACAGACGGTATCTGACGTAAAACCATTATGACGTCATGAAAATGGTATGGTGACGTCGATTTTATACCGTCATTTCCCAGACTTTTAGGACTGTTTCCATAGAATTTGACGAAGTCATAATCAGTCTACGACAGATACCGTCTCAAATGGGAAGTGACTCTAGTTTTCAAAAATAGCAAATAGTTTACAATCTGCTTTATAAAACCAAACTGTAATGGGAATCTGCCTAATTCTGAGAGACATGCAAAAGTAGACTTTTTGTGGACACCTACTGTCCGCGCAGCTCACTTCAGAAATCGGAAAATTGAAGTTTTTTTTCTACTTTGTCTACTATGTTTGAGGTTAAAATTTATACAGGGTGATAGATCTCGAACTCTCATAACTAACGGTGTACGATATATGTCTGTACGACCAATACTATGCTCACAGGGAAAGTTAATGGTTTTAGATAGGGATTTTTCTATGTTAATTTTAGCGCGACGTCGCCGATGTTTGACACTGAGTCTATGGAGAACGTCGACGACGTCGTGCTAAACTTAACATAGAAAACTCCCTATCTTAAACTATTTTCTTTCACTTTGAGCATAGTATTGGTCGTACAGACATATATCATACACTGTTAGTTATGAGAGCTCGAGATCTATCCCTCTATATAAATTTTAATTGGAAAATGTGCCAACAAAGTAGAGAAAACTTCAATTTTCCGATTTCTGAAGTAAGCTATGCGGACAGAAGTATGAATTTGCAAAATTTGACATGAAGTTTTTCTGCTAGTAGCTTTGCGTAAATTTCATTAAAAGTAGGGATAACTTTCCTAAATATAGCTCTAAGTTGATTAAATGCCCCCCATATCTCTACCCATTACAATAAAATAGGCTTAATCATATGATCAAAAACATGGAGACAGTTTTTGATATTTGGTTGGTGGGAAAGAAACTATCTTGACAACTTGAAATATGCTTCAAGGGCCCTTTGGTATAAATCTTCCTGTGAAGTAGAGGAAGAACCTGAAGAAATTAGTTTCTGACCAAGATATTTAAAATCCACAATCAATGATAATTTGATCAAAAGTGAACTTTTGCGAGATAAATCTTCCAGTTTTATTGAAAATTTACGCTCTCGTCTTTTTGTGTTAACGGTTGGACACCATATTCTGAAAGTCGATCTAGTTTTGTTGGAAGGCCAATGTCACCTGCATACTTAAGGCAATTAATGGGTATATTGTTAATGAGTACAGGATCTTTAGTTTCAACAAGAATTTTAGGAAGGTCTTTGATAATGTTTTGAAAAGATTTAGACTTAAATTGTCACCTTGTTTCACTCCAACTTTAATAGGAAAATAATCAGTTTTTTTTTTCCAAGCCGCACACAAGACTTACTATATGAATATGTACTCTTGACAATATTGTAAAAGTTTGAGCTTATTCCTTGTTCCAGGAGCTTGAGTCATATACCTGTGTGTATAACGGTATCAAAGGCTTTTTGAAAATCTATAAAGCAAGTGTATAATGTTGTGTTTTGGCCTTTACAATGACAAATATGGATAATGACCATATCCCTGTCTACAGTACAAAATCGATAATTCAGAAAATCAGAAACCGAAGGCATACAAAATCAGGATAAAACAGGAACCAAAGCAAACAGAAACAAAAACCTCCACCATATGAAAAGAAGCGAACTCCCGATATGAGAGTGAGACCAGGTGCCCAGGAAGAGTAAGCATCTCCTGCTTGCATGCAACACCCGTCGCTTCAATTCGGTAGAATTGTCACATCCGGTTACTTCCATTTTGGAAGATATAGAGTACAATCTTTGGTTGGATGGTTCAAATAGTCTATGACAGAATATCATCCACCATTCTGGATAGTGGGACATCAAAGTGTATGACGAGTTCCCCATATCGACCGTAGAACTTCCTCAGGGACGATGTTAGTCGGTCACAAACATATTTCTGACTGAGAAGCTTTTTTGAAAGACGCCTAGCTCTCAGAACAAAATCCGTATATTTGGAACTTGCTTTGGCATAACGTATCAACTGAGATATGAAAACGCCATAAGCAGGCGATGAAGGGATGTTGCTACTCAGAAAAGGAAAGTTCGTAATGCTGAAATTGAAGTCGTCACGTTTGTCATAGAGTGAGGTGTTCATGTGACCATCAGTGTCGTAGGACAACATTATGTCCAAATAGGATGCTGAATTATTTGTCTCTGTAGTTTCTTTGACTTCAAGCTCCGAAGGATAGATACTGCTCAGGTAATCCGCGAATTTTGGATTATTGATGGACAACACATCGTCTATGTATCTGTAAGTGAAGTTGAAGTCAGAAGCTAAGTATCTTTTCCCTTCAGAGACCAAAGATTGAATGAATTCAGCTTCGTACGAGTAAAGGAAAATGTCGGCAAGGAGTGGGGCACAATTGGTCCCCATTGGAATTCCGACAATTTGCTGGAAGACCTTTCCTCCAAACACCACAAAAATGTTGTCGATCAGAAAGTTTAACATCTGAATAATGTCTGTTTCAGTGTACTTATTTTCAGAATCTGACTTTTCTTTTACAAAGTAGGTTTTGTCATAGTTAACAACAATAAATTTGTATTTGCGATTACCGTTCTTACTTGTAAACGCATTACTTATAATTTTTGCGAGTCTTTCTTTCAATTTAGAATGTGGAATTGTAGTGTAAAGTGTCGAAAAATCAAAGGCTTTGATCGAATGGACTCTACTAAAATGAGTGGATTTCAGATGTTCTAAAAGTTCCTTCGAATTCTTTAAGATCCACATCTGGTTGAGAATATACTGTCGAACAATATTTTTGAAGCCCAGATTTGATTTCAGATAAAACTTTGGTGAGTAAGATCGATACAGATTTGGTAGAACATTTTGAGGAACCAGCGATGAAACGTTGTTTGTACGGATTCTTATGCATTTTAGGTATGCAGTATAAGTACGGTAAATCTAAATCTAAATTGGTAGTGTCGAAGCCAAAGGAAGCAAGAGCTGATTTGTGGTTATCTATTATTTCAGAGGCAGAAAGGTTTGTTGGGGTGTAAGTGGGATTTCCAGGTGTCGAATTTAAACCCAACTCTTTAACTAGACTGTCGAAATAGTACTTTTTGCAAGTAAATGTGTAATTATTTGAGGCTTTGTCCGCTGGTGTGATGACATAATGTTCTTGGAGGTAGGTAAGTTCTGTGATAACATCAGGGTCTTTAAATATAGACACGAATCTGGTGTTCACAGTTAATTTTAATCGGTTAATTCTAGATAAAAGTAACCCTCTGATTGACTTTATCCATTCGGAAAGGGTGTCGAGCTGTTCATCCTCTTTCTTTGCCCAACGTCTTGCATATTCCTCACAAGAGTCCATGATAATTTTCACATTTTGGTTCCATGTAAAGGACATACTTTCTCTGTATTTGGGACCCTTTTTTAACAATTCTCTCAACTTGTCGTTCTTGACTATACTAAGGTCACCAGTAATAACGTGTCCACAAGGAGAGTAGTTGAAATCCGAAGAGTAGTTGAAATATTTATCGTTGAGAGTATCGTAAATATTTATCGTTTAGTAGTTGAAATATTTATCAAGGAGAGTAGTTGAAATATTTATCGATCAGTGCCTTTAAGATGAAGATATGGTCTGAGGTTCTAGTTTTGCGAGTGAAGCCTATTTGACAGGGTTCAATAATATTATTTTTTGTAACATATTCATCCAATCGATTGTCTAGTACTTTAATAAAAATTTCCCAAGAGCATTAATTACAGAAATTCCTCTGTAGTTGTTTGGATCTGATGAATCACAATTCTTGTGAACAGGAGCAACATATCCGTTTACCAAGGATGAGGGATATTTACCTTTCAGAAGACAACCATAAAATAATTTAAGAATACTTGGTATAAGAGTAGGGTGACCATTCTTTAAATTTCATTTGAAATATTGTCTAGGCCAGAGGACTTGTAATTTTTCAGTTTAGAGATCGCAAATTTGACTTCCTTCTTAGTTATTGGGATAGTTTTCAAGTATTCAACCTTAAGTCTTTTATCAAGCTTATTAAGATGCCTGTGAAAATCTGGTTTAAATTTGTTCAAGTTTTCAAAGCGGGAATACCATTTTAAAACTGGAACAGCTGCACTGTCATCTTGTTTAGATCATTTTAGTTCTTCTATCAGCTTCCAGTAATTTTTGGGGTCTTTGTCGTACAAGCATTCAATTTTCATTAGAGGTTTCTGCTTGAATTATTTATGTTTCATTTTCCTTAATTTAAAGTACTCTAATTTTGAAAAAAAAAATGTCCCCTAAATGTAGGATCCTTGGGATACATAGAAAAGGTTTTACAATAGCTTAAGAGCCTTTCATGCATTTAAGAGATGTCTTTGTCATACTACTTTTCGGATTGTGTTTTTTCTTAGAAAATGTTTTTGGTCTCAATGATTTTTTTGCAGCAGTTAATATAATATTGCATAGCTCTGATGATGCCTAATCGAGTGATTCTTGAGAAATTACCATGTTATTCTCGAAGAATGTAGATATGCGATCATTTATCTCAGTAGATGATAGAGCAAGTTTGATAGTAACGAGATATCCAGGTCAAATAAATTTGCTTAGCGATTACATTTTGTACTGAGAGGTTACTTATTATACTCCATTCTAGAAGGCAATGTAGGTGGCGCTATGATAAACAATTTTATGTTTAGATTATTGGTTACTAATAAGTTTTATTAGTATTCTTTTGAATTTCTTAATCGATCACTTTTCTATGTAAAAATAACATGTGTAATTATATAATCATGCGGTGGCGGATCTAGGGTCTTCGAGAAAGAAGGGAGGGGATCTACAGCAAGACCCTGTTGCAGCACCAACAGCAAAAATATAAAAACAAACGATGCGAAAACACAAAGACGAGGATACTAAGAGATGACAATGAAATATACGACACATAAGCATCAAACACTAAAGATTACACATAAACCAACGAGACCAATGGGTAACAGGTGCCGACTTTGAACGGCCATTCGCCAAACCAGAAGCAAATTATGTGGTTATCCTGGATTACGTGCGCACAACCCTCTTACTCTTTCTGTATCGATATCAATAAGTCTGAAATCTGAAAATCGTGAAATGTTCAATTTTTTATTTGTATTATGTTTTGTTTGCCATTGTAAATTACTTGTTTTTATACCGATTGATTTTAACTTTTCGTAAAGTTTGATTAAATAAGTTCAATGATCTCAAGAATCTGAAATTGAATTTTACAAGTCTTTTTCTATGATGTCTGCGTCGTTTACTATCACGTATATATACGATTTTTTGTCAATTTTTAAGGATTCCGACTATTCCGTCGGAATCCTTTCTGTTATTGTATTGTCTTTTCTTTATTCTTATTATTATTAAGGATTCCGACTATTCCGTCGGAATCCTTTCTCTTATTGTATTGTCTTTTCTTTATTCTTATTATTATTATTCTTATTAAGGATTCCGATTTCCGTCGGAATCCTTTCTGTTATTGTATTGTCTTTTCTTTATTCTTATTATTCTTTTTATTATTATTATTATTATTATTATTATTATTCTTACCCCCAAGCCAATCCAGTGACGTTACATCAAAGTACCGCATCATATGATAAAATGGAAAGTATCATGTAAAAGAGCAAATAAAGATCTTAATTTAATATTTTTTTCTTGTCGAAAAGTTCACATATGCCCCCGCTTGAGGTTATCAGCAGTCAAATCTTTAAACTCTTATAACTCCTTTACTAATCGTACGATTTGAACAAAATTTGTTTTATATTGTTCTTTGAGAAATTTGCAAACTTTTATACGCTTACATGCTCCATAAAATATTTACAGTTTTCAAGCTATTTCAAGTTGAAAATGGAACCTTAAATTGGCAAGGTGCCAATTTCTACAATTTTTGAGACTTTGAGTTGAAACTTGGATGTTAGGTCACTTATAGATAGTCATTTAATGTTGACCC
This sequence comes from Pinctada imbricata, assembly GCA_033119305.1. Lineage (NCBI taxonomy): Eukaryota > Metazoa > Mollusca > Bivalvia > Pterioida > Pteriidae > Pinctada > Pinctada imbricata. The sequence continues at coordinate 36,198,983 of VSWD01000004.1, read as the reverse complement.
TCTTTTCAAGGTCAAATTTTTATTCTCAAGGTCACATGAAACTTTTGCTTATAGAACAAAGACTATTTGACCTTCAGAGTTCAAACTTCATACATATAATTGTTAAGCCAAGCTCTTTCACATTGACCTTGATCCAAGGTCAAATTCTCATTCTCAAGGTCACAACAGCATTTTTGCCTATAAAACAAAGACTTTTTGACCTTGAGAGTGCAAACTGGGTACAAATATTCCTTGCAGTAAGTCCTGTCACATTGACCTTGACCAAAGGTCATTCGTTCGATTTCAAGGTCATAACAGTCTTTTGTTGATAAAATATTGAGCTTTATTCAATTTCATATATATTTTGAAGAAAATGATATTCTATACTCATCTTTTTCCTTGACCTTGGTTCAAGGTGAAAATTTCATTCTCAATGTCATAACAACATTTACTTGTTAAATACACAGTGTTTGTCCTTCACTACTTCTACTTCACAAACGAGGTCCTTCTTATGTGAACTTTACATGATCTAAGAAAGATAAATCTTTTATTTCTATTTCTCTTCGTACCATGACTTGTCTGTACTTTCATGCTGTTCTCATTTTCAAATTAAATGTTTTAAAAATGTCTTAAAATTGAATAGCATCATTTAAATTAACTGGTAAATTTGCAGCATGGACCAGACAGACAGACTGACAGTGTAAGATAGACAGTGTTAGATAGACTGACAACGATAGAAGAACGAACAGACATACGAACAGATAGAGAGAGTACTAGACAGAAACGCAGACGATCGGCGAAAAAAAAAACGTCCAGACTGGGGATCGAACCCGGTACCCTTGGGCCAGCAGTCCAACGCCCTATCCACATAGCCATTGGAGTTCCTGAATGTTAGTGGTTTTTATTTTTGATATACAGACGGAGAAATACAAATGGCTGATTCAGCATTACAAGAATTATCGATCGTTCATGCAACAAGTCAGTCCTATTCATAGCTTTTTATTCAGAAGAAAAACACATTTCATATTGCGCATATTTATTTCAATGTCATTGACTTCAACGTGTATATATGGCCACCTTAGGCCTCTTTTTTTTCATTCGTCAATCTTTGAAACAACTGTACAAGACCTTTGACGGAGCAATGTGGCCCCCTTGGGCTTCTTGGTTTGTTTTTTTTTTTTGTTTTGTTTTGTTTTGTTTGTATGTCTTGTTTTTTTTTAATTCGTCAATCTTTGAAACAACTGTACAAGACCTTTGACGGAGCAATGTGGCCCCCTTGGGCCTCTTGTTTGTTTTGTTTTGTTTTGTTTTGTTTTTATTTTCATTTGTTTTGCTTGTTTGTTTGTTTGCTTGTTTTTTTTTTTTGATTCGACAATCTTTGAAACAACTGTACAAGACTTTTGACTGAGCAATATGGCTCCCTTGGGCCTCTCGTTTTTTTTTTTTTTTTTTTTTTTTTTTCATTTGTTTTGTTTGTTTGTTTGTTTGTCTTTTTCTTATAAATTCCTTAATATTTGAAACAACTGTACTAGACCTTTGACGAAGCAATGTGGCCCCCTTGGGCATTTTTTTTCTCGTTTGTTTGTCTGTTTCTTTTTGAATTCGTCAATCTTTGAAATAACTGTACAAGATCTTTGCCGGTTTGTTTATCCAATGACATAGGCTAGTCCTTCGAAAGGGGGAGGTTGATAAGTTTTTGCCCCCCCCCCTCCGACTTACATGTTACATACGTGTACATACCTGTTTTCACCTTCCCTGTCTAGATCCGCCCTTGCAAAAGAAGCAAACACAATTTATTGATTCATAATTTTATTCTCTACATACATGGTCAATGAAAGTCAAATAAAAAAATACATTTTATGAAATTCTGTGTTGTTTACTCCTGAATACAAACCTGTAAATAGAATCGATCGATAAAGATTTATCATTCGGAACATGCTCGACATGTTGAGTCATATCATAGTCGCAAGATTTCATCCTTCTAAAGACTTTTAATGCAAAGCTTTGTCAGTTCTGCAATAGCTCAGCGGTAGAGCGTCAGACTTTGAATCGGAGGGTCCGGGGTTCGATACCGGCCTCGGCCATTTTTTCCCCTCATTTTTTTTTCATTCGTAAGCAAACATTAAGTACAGTGCTTCAACATTGTTTTCATTTCAAAATTTATACGAGTATGTATTAGTTCAAAATGTTTTCTAACAGAATCAAGAAATATCGAATACATGTACCAGTTTGAAAACACTTGCTATATTGTCATGATTCATTGGAAAATCCCTCACATAATTAATATGCATGACCCAGGATGTGTTACAAATTTCATTGGTCAATTCAACCATGTGACCTGACATTACATGTACAAGATACGATGGGGCCTACCTTGGTGAAGGTACCTGGTTCGAGTCCAGCTGCGGCCAGTCATTTTCGCATTTTTTCAATTTTCATTTCTGTTCTTAACAAGATGAAAATGAGAGGAATCCGTCTGCTATGTCCACAGGAACCTCCATCCTTCCATTTATTAAGGATTCCGATTTCCGTCGGAATCCTTTCTGTTATTGTATTGTCTTTTCTATATTCTTATTATTCTTATTAAGTATTCCGATTTCCGTCGGAATCCTTTCTGTTATTGTATTGTCTTTTCTTTATTCTTATTATTATTATTCTTACCCCCACCTCTTCCGGACACTTTACAAAAAAGTGATGCATCTTAGGATAAAATGAAAAGTACAGTGTTAAAGAGCATATAAAGATCTCAATTTCGAATTTTTTTCTTGTCGAAAAGTTCACATATGCCCCCGCTAGAGGTCATCAAAGGTCAAATCTTTAAACTCTTATAACTCCAAACATAACCTTACGATTTGAACGAAATTTGTTTTATATTGTTCTTTGGAATGTTTGTAAACTTTTTTATGTTTACATGCTTGATAAAATATTTACGGTTTTCGCACTATTCCGAATTGAAAATGGAACTTTAAATTGGCACAGTGCCAATTTCTACAGTTTTCGAGATTTTGAGTTAAAACTTTGATGGTAGGTTACTTATAGGTAGTCCTTGATGATGATGTAGTTTAAAGGTCAAATTATAATTCTCAAGGTCACAACAAACTTTTGCCTATAGAACAAAGACTATTTGACCTTGACAGTTCAAACATCATAAATACAATCATTGAGCCAAGCCCTTTCACCTTGACCTTGACCCAAGGTCAAATTTTGATTCTCAAGGTCACAACAAATTTTTGCCTATAGAACAAAGACCATTTGACCTTGAGAGTTCAAACTTGGCGCAAATATTCCTTGCGTCAAGTACTTTCACCTTGACCTTGACCCAAGGTCATTTGTTCGATTTCAAGGTCACAACAGACTTTTGTCGATAAAATATTGAGCTTTGATTAGATTAAGAGGACTCTTGATGAGAATAAACTCAAATGCTTATCTTTTATCCATGACCTTGGTTAAAGGTCAAATAAAGTTTTTCAAGGTCATAACAAACATTTACTCTTGTAGAATTCACAGGATTTTGTCCTTTACTATTTATTCTTCACACAAGTAGTACTTCTTATTTGACATTTACATAGTAATATAGATAACTCTTTTATTCTTGTCCTCTGTTTCTTTCTTTTTTTATTCTTAGTAGCATTACATATTAGTAGTTTAATGTTGTTGTCATTTTCTATTAATAGAAATTATCTCATTGTAAAATCGTTGTGCAATTCTTTTTTGAGAAAGTCATTGTAAAGGATTAGATATTGATTGAGCATGGAGTTTAAAGCTTTCGTAAACATGAAAGGTATTTATTATTTTTTTTATTTTATTTTGTTGATAGATAAATAAGAGTCCCAAATTAGACATAAGCTCTTTTGACTCATTTGCTGAAGTTAATATGGTACTAAAGCAACTATTCGTTTTTCCATCTTCTTTATTCGGATTTTAGCACTTCAGTTCCGAGGAAGGTCTAATAAAGGAGGAATCCATCTGTTGCTTGCAACAGTAGCCATCTAGTTATTATTAAGGATTCCGACTTCCGTCGGAATCCTTTCTGTTATTGTATTGTCTTTTCTTTATTCTTATTATTCTTATTATTATTCTTACCCCCAGACGTTCCAGACACTTTACAAAAAAGTACCACAATATATGATAAAGTGGAAAATACCATGTGAAAGAGCATATCAAGATCTCAATTCAAATTTTTTTTCTTGCCCAAAAGTTAACATATGCCCCCGCTAGAGGTCATCAAAGGTCAAATCTTTAAACTCTCATAACTCCTAAAGTAAAAGTACGATTTGAACGAAATTTGTTTTATATTGTTCTTTGGAAAATTTGCAAACTTTTATGTTCCTACATGCTCGATGAAATATTTACGGTTTTCGCTCTATTACGAGTTGAAAATGGAATTCTAAATTGGCACAGTGCCAATTTCCTCAGTTTTTGAGATTTTGAGTTGAAACTTGGATGGTAGGTAACTTATAGGTAGTCATTTAATGTTGACCTTGTTTCAAGGTCAAATTTTGCTTCACAAGGTCACAACAAACTTTTGCCTATAGAACAAAGACGGTTTGACCTCGAGAATTCAAACTTCATTCATATCATAGTTCAGTCAAGCTCTTTCACCTTGACCTTGACCCAAGGTCAAATTCTCATTCTCAAGGTCACAACATACTTTTGCTTGTAAAACAAAGACTGTTTGACGTTGAGAGTTCAAACTTTACACAAATATTCCATGCATCAAGCGCTCTCACCTTGACCTTGACCCAAGGTCATTTGTTCGATTTCAAGGTCACAGCATACTTTGGTTGATGAGATACCGAACTTTGATCAGTTTAAGATCAATTTTGATGAGAATAACCTCCAATACTTATCTTTTATCTGTGACATTGGTTCAAGGTCAAATAATCATTCTCAAGGTCATAACAAACATTTCCTCTTGTAGAATTCACATTTCTGGTCCTATACTATTTATTCTTCACACAAGTAGTCCTTCTTATTTGAACTTAACATAGTATAAGAAAGATAACTCTTTTCTTCTTGTTTTCTGTTTCTTTATTTTTTCTTAGTAGCATTACATATTTGTACTTTCATGTTGTTGTCATTTTCTATTTATAGAAATTATCTCATTGCAAAATCATTGTGCAATTCTGTTTTGAGAGTGTAATTGTAAAGGATTTGATATAGAGCATGGAGTTTAAAGCTTTCGTAAAAATGAAAGGTATTTATTATTTTTTCTTCTATTTTGTTGATAAATTAATAAGAGTCCCAAATAAGACATAAGCTCTTTTGACTCATGTGCTGAAGTGAATAAGGTACGAAAGCAACTATACTTTTTACCATCTTCTTTTTTCGGATTTTAACACTTCAGTTCCGAGGAAGGTCTAATAAAGGAGGAATCCGTCTGTTGCTTGCAACAGTAGCCATCTAGTTATTATTATTATTCTTACCCCCAGATCGTTCCAGTCACTGTACAAAAAAGTACAACTTCTTATGATAAAACGAAAAGGATCATGTGAAAGAGCATATAAAGATCTTGAGGTAAAAAAATTTTGTCGTCGAAAAGTTCACATATGCCCCCGCTAGAGGTCATCAAAGTTCAAATCTTTAAACTCTTATAACTCCTAAACTAACCGTACGATTTGAACGAAATTTGTTTTAAAATGTTCTTTGGGAAATTTGTAAACTTTTATACGCTTACATGCTCGATAAAATATTTACGGTTTTCGCGCTATTCCGAGTTGAAAATGGAACTTTAAATTGGCACAGTGCCAATTTCTACAGTTTTTGAGATTTTGAGTTGAAACTTGGATACTAGGTTACTTATAGGTAGTCATTTAATGTTGACCTACTTTCAAGGTAAAATTTTCATTCTCAAGGTCACAACAAACTTTTGCCTGTAGAACAAAGACTATTTGACCTTTAGAGTGCAAACTTCATACATAATATCGTTAAACCAAGCTCTTTCACACTGTCCTTGACCCAAGGTCAAATTTTGATTCTCAAGGTCACAACAAACTTTTGCCTATAGAACAAAGACTATTAGACCTGCAGAGTTCAAACTTCATACATGATATCACTAAACCAAGCTCTTTCACTTTGACCTTGATCCAAGGTCAAATTCTGATTCTCAAGGTCACACCAAATTTTGCCTATAGAACAAACACTATTTGACCTTAAGAGTTTAAACTTCATTCAAATATATGTTCAGTCATGCTCTTTCACTTTTACCTTGACCCATGGTCAAATTCTCATTCTCAAGGACACAGCAACTTTTCCCTACAAAACAAATACTACTTGACCTTCAGAGTTCATACTTTATACATATCATGCTTGGGCCCAGCTATTTCACCTTGACCTTGACCCAAGGTCAAATTCTGATTTTCAAGGTCACAACAAACTTTAGTTTATAAAACAAAGACTGTTTGACCTTGACAGTTCAAACTTTACACAAATATTCCTTGCATTAAACTCTTTCATCATGACCTTGACCCAAGGTCATTTGTTTGATTTCAAGGTCACAACTGACTTTGGTTGATTAGATATTGAGCTTTGCTCAGATTAAGATCAATCGTGATGAGAATAATCACAATACTTAGCTTTCATCCATGACATTGGTTAAAGGCCAAATAATCATTCCCAAGGTCTTAACAATCATTTACTCTTGTAGAATTTACTTTTTTTGTCCTGTACTATTTATTCTTCACACAAGTAGTCCTTCTTATGTGAACTTACGATAGTATAAGAAAGATAACTCTTTTATTCTTGTTCTCTATTTCTTTTTTTTTTCTTAGTAGCATTACATATCTGTACATGATGTACTTTCATGTTGTTGTCATTTTCTATTAATAGAAATTATTTCATTGGAAAATCATTGTGAAATTCTGTTTTGAGAAAGTAATTGTAAATAATTTGATATTCATTTGATAAAGCATGGAGTTTAAAGCTTTTGTAAAAATGAGAGGTATTTTTTTTTCTTCTATTTTGTTGATAAATAAATAAGAGTCCCAAAATAGACATAAGCTCTTTTGACCCATTTGCTGAAGTGAATAACTTTTCTTTTTTCAATCTTCTTTATTGGGATTTTAACAATTCAGTTCCGAGGAAGGTCTAAGAAAGGAGGAATCCGTCTGTTGCTTGCAACAGTAGCCATCTAGTTCTTATTATTCTTATTATTATTATTCTTACCCTTAAGCCATTCCAGAGACGTTACAACAAAGTACCACATTTTAGGATAAAATAGAAAGTGTCATGAGAAAGAGCAAATAGAGATCTTCATCCAAAATTTTTTTCTTGTCGGAAGGTTAATATGGTACTAAAGCAGCTATTCTTTTTTCCATCTTCTTTATTCGGATTTTAGCACTACAGTTCCGTGGAAGGTCTAATAAAGGAGGAATCTGTCTGTTGCTTGCAACAGTAGCCATCTAGTTAAGGATTAAGACTATTCCGTCGGAATCCTTTCTGTTATTGCAATGTCTTTTCTTTATTAAGGATTCCGACTATTCCGTCGGAATCCTTTCTGTTATTGCAATGTCTTTTCTTTATTCTTATCATTATTCTTATTAGTATTATTTTTATTCTTACCCCCTCATCATTTCGAGAGACTTTATTCAAAGGTCTTTTAACACAGAGCAAAAAGGATGGTACCATCAGAAAGAGCATACCAAGATCTTCTTTAACTATTTTTTGTTTGTCGATAAGCTCACCAATGCCCCCGCTGGAGGTCATCAAAGGTCAAATCTTTAAACACTTATAACTCCTAAATTAACCATACGATTTGAACGAAATTTGTTTTAAAATGTTCTTTGGGAAAATTTTAAACTTTTATACGCTTATATGCTGGATAAAATATTTACGGTTTTCGCGCTATTCCCAGTTGAAAATGGAACTTTAAATTTGCACAGTGCCAATTTCTACAGTTTTTGAGATTTTGAGTTGAAACTTTGATAGTATATTACTTATAGGTGGTCATTTAATGTTGACCTACTTTCAAGGTCAAATTTTTATTCTCAAGGTCACAACAAACTTTTGCCTATAGAACAAAAACGATTTGACCTTCATAGTTCATACTTTACACATATAATGCTTGGGCCCAGCTCTTTCACCATGACCTTGACCCTAGGTCAAATTCTCATTCTCAAGGTCACAACGAACTTTAGTATATAATACAACGACCGTTTGACCTGGGGAGTTCAAACTTTACACAAATATTCCTTGCATCAAACCCTTTCATCATGACCTTGACCCAAGGTCATTCGTTCGATTTCAAGGTCATAACAGACTTTGTTTGATTAGATATTGAGCTTTGCTCAGATTAAAATCAATCGTGATGAGAATAATCACCATACTTATTTTTCATGCAAGACATTGGTTCAAGGTCAAATAATCATTCTCAATGTCGTAACAATCATTTACTCTGGTAGAATTAACACTTTTTGTCCTATACTATTTATTCTTTACACAAGTAGTCCTTCTTATTTGAATATAACATAGTATAAAAAGGATAACTCTTTTCTTCTTGTTCACTGTTTCTCTTTTTTCCTTAGTAGCATTACATATCTGTATTTTCATGTTGTTGTCATTTACTATTAATAGAAATTATCTCATTGTAAAATCATTGTGCAATTCTGTTTTGAGAAAGTAATTGTGATGGATTTTGATATTGATAGAGCATAGAGTTTAAAGCTTTTGTAAACATGAAAGGTATTTACTTATAAATATTTTTTTCTATTTTGTTGAAAAATGAATAAGAGTCCCAAATAAGACATAAGCTCTTTTGACTCATTTGCTGAAGTGAATAAGGTACTGAAGCAACTATTCATTTTTCCATCTTCTTTATTCGGATTTTAACACTTCAGTTCCGAGGAAGGTCTTATATAGGAGGAATTCGTCTGTTGCTTGCAACAGTAGCCATCTAGTTCTTTCTATTTTCGTCACGTTACTTATCATTTCGATTCTTGTGCGTTTCATAGTTAACGTACCCCGTAATACTAAGTTACTCAAGATAAATCCCGGGAATCTAATGTTTATCAAATTATACAGTTTGATTACCTCCCTTCTTAAGCAGATTTCATTTTAAATTCCGGGACAGAATTTAATTATTATTCGATAATTAGCATGTCTTTCTCAATTCAAAGTTCCTTATTGCTATTCAGACACAGATTCAAAAGCCGTGATGCACTTTTAAAGGAAAGTTCTTGGATTTCCAAATTTAGTTGAAAGGCCCACATTAAGTACTACTGACGAGGATTTAATATCCGTGTCCAGTACAGTAAAATTGTTACAGTAACTATAGAACATATATTTGAATATTGACAATTTCAGCCACTAGAAAGGTATCGCTGTTGGTGGACTGTAAGTCCAAGAGGATAATGCTTGCCTAGTTTTAGTGTTTACGCACTTCATTGAAATATATTCTAAATTTTCTTGCATCAAATTCGACCTAACGTTCTAAAAAAAAAAAGAAAAAAAAAATCCAGGAACATTTTCTTTGGCTTTATTCAACCTCTTTGACATTAAATACTACTGAAGATGATTAAATATCCGAAACACGTGTCTAGTACAATAACATTGGTACGTACTATAGAACATATATTTCAATATTGACAATTTCTCTCAGTACATTTTTAATGAAATCGTACATGCTATCCTGTCCAGGCTATTTCTATTGACCTGTTTAAAAGATCACTTTCATGTTTTAGTATGATGTTGCTTATGATCCGAAGGTTTCATATCACCTTGATCCAAGGTCATGCCGTCAAGGTCACTTAGTACATTTTTAATGAAATTCTACATGCTATCCTATTTGGACTATATCTCTTGATATTTTTATTGGATCACTTTCAAGTTTTAGTATGTTTTTGCTGATAATCTAAGGGTTTCACATCACCTTGCCAATGCCATGTGGCAAAGGTAAAAATCATGCTGCAGGTTTATGTGTTCTTGAAATATGTTGTTGAATTTGAGGACGTTTGACATTCGTACCACAAAGTGAGTGTCACTGCTGTTGGACCAGGAGTCCCCGAGGCACATGTAGCCAAGTTCGACCAGCTTCGTTGATCGTCTATCTCTATTAAACGCATTCGAAAATTTCTGTTATCAAAACTTCTTGAAAATTCTAAAACGTGAGTCCTGTAGCATCATACCTAATCAATCCTGCTACGTCTTTCGGTACTTTTTTGGATATAATAATTTTCACAGATTTTGGCCATATTACATTGTTTAGATTGAAGAACACTGACGAGGGTTAATTAATCGAAGCGTGCATGTCTGGTCCATGCTGCAGATTTGTCTGTTCTCGAATGATGCTGTTGAATTTGAGGACGTTTGAAATTAGTTCTTTTTAATGAAAACGTAGATGCTAATCTTGTATGGGCTATATTTGTTGAACCCTTTTTACACCGAATTCCCAGCAAGATGTTGCGACGAGTGTTGCATGTAATCAAGAGACGCTGAGTCTCCCCGGGCAATTGGTCAAACTTCAGAATGTTGTTCATTCCGGAGTTCGTAACCGTTCCGATTTGGCATTTGCTTCTCGACTTTGAGACTGAATAACTCTTAGATACTTCTTTGATGTTTATTTGAACCCTTTTTACAAATGTTTTCAGATTTAATATGATTATTCTCAGGACTAAATATGTCAAATCACATTGTCCAAAATTTACATGATTAAGGTCACTTCTTACTTTGGTAATGAAATTATATATGTTAATCATCTTCAGCATGAAATTGCATATGCTAATCATGTCTAGGCAATACGTTTTAAACCATGAATCCATTCACCAATTCAGTTTGTTGTTGCTCATGATCCATAGGTTTCAGATCATCTATATCCAAGACTACACTATATATGATTGAAATAAAATCAAAAGAACATTGGGCATGGTACTGGACCCATGCACACTAGCCAACAGTGACGAAGGGACCCCGTGACAAGTCCTGTCCAAATCTCGTCAGAGAAGTTTTGTTCCTAATCCTCTTTCCTATCTGAAACCTTGCCAGACTTCTCGGATGATTGATCTTGAGCTTGCTCGAGCCTGCAGAGCACAAGCTGATATACGCAAGCCATATGTTTTTTATATCCATTTACATAGAATAAGTATTACCCGAGGCGGCTGCGCTAAACTCTCGTTTGTGATGTCATCTAACATTAAGAAGTATTACGTTTATACAGCAATTGTGTGTCTATGGAGACCTCTGTGTATCCAGATAAGTGGGAGGGTTGTACACAAGTAATCCGGATTTCTGCACAATTTGTTCATGGCAGAAGGTCGTCCAAAGTCGGTGCCGGTTTTTTCTCCTTCGATTTATGTGTTGTCATATCTACTTTTTTTAGCTATTTCGGAAACTTGTAATTTTATCGAAAAAAATCGAAATTCAAGGAGGTTAACATCTTAGCACGATCCCTCCAATTCTATTTTGAACATAAATTTTATTCATATGCTACTGAATCGACCCTACAGGAATTTTGGAGCCGCGCACCCTCTGTAATGTAAATGCAGAAATTTCAATTCTAAAGATAACGCAAGAAGGCGCCAGTGAAATTAATTTGGACTGGTTATGAAAAGAACTTTGGCTTGAAGCATCACTGATGAGAATTCAATATTCGAAACAACACGTGTCTGGTGCATAGAAATTGGTTTGAAGAAGGTATAGAGTTGGAACCCTTCCGCATTATTAATATAATCACTTATTTCATTTTGCAGTGTGGAGCAGTTACATGTAAAATCGTTCCACGTGACCTGATTTTTGTCAAGTGTATTAATTACTTCTTTCTAGCTCTGTCGCCTAAAAGGAGCTTCCGTTTGGACCTTTATCAATGTGACATCATATTTATATCTTTTGCTATTTCGGAAACTTACCATTTCATCGAAAAATATCGAAATTCAAGGAGGTTAATAGCAATTCTCTGTAAGCATTTAAACAATTTTGGCACGCATGGTCTCCGATTTTCATGAAATTTCACACATAAGTAGGGACCAATGAAAAATGGAAAATTTGACCAAAAAATTAAATCTAGGTCATCTGGTTACCATGGCAACGGCCTTTAAAGTTGTAAAATTGGCAAAATTGAGCTAATTTGAAGCTCTATAATTTGGTTTATATGTGACATCAATGGAAGATTTTTTATGCATCCTAAAGATTAGGACATAAATTTTTAAATAAGCTTACGAGCAGTGTATGATATTGTAAAAAGGCTGGTTACCATGACAACATAATTAGCTAATTTTGATATATTGATTTCAAAATGCTGTTTGTATTTTACAATTTTTCTTATCTCTTGATGGGTATATAATAAGGAAATAGGATTTATTTTATAAAATGAGCGAATTCAAGATAAACCCACTTGTTGCTATGTACATAAGTTACCTTGGCAACGGTAACTATGGTCTTTAATATTACTTATTTTGCAACTTCAGAGTCATTTAAAAAAAATTTTGCATCATGATGAACAGATAAAAATTGTTGGGAAATATTCAACACAAAGAGCTCTTTCAAAAACCGTGAAAAAGCTTTATGGAACATATGTTACCATGGCAATCATTTTTTATTATTTTCATAAAATAGTAATTATTAATCCCAGGAAATTCAAATTTAATAACAATAAAGATCAAGTAAGCCTCTATCAAAATATAATTTAAAAAGTTCCAATAATTTATGGTTGCTATAGTAATTTGGCTATACATTATAAAATTAAGCATTTTTTGTTGTTTTTCCAAGTCTTTTCCTCAAAAAACGAAACAGGCTTACAAAACCTTTTTTACATATTAGATAAAGCAAAGTCTAAACTTTATTTTATATTTATAAAAATTCAGATTACTTAACTTTTGATGCCCGTATCCAAGGACTCAAAGTGTGTCTGTGTGCAATTTTACACAATAGATCCCATAGCAACGGGCTATTTCCTGAACATTTTTAAAAAATCTTCTTTCATGTAATGAAAGATCTACTTAAATACATTAAATAATTTTCATCACTTTGAATTAAAATTCAATGATCTAGTAAAAACAGGACTCTAAATATTGTCTAAAATTGCTTTCATTTTTGCGATTTGAGGTCATGTTGCCATAGCAACGAACAGAAACTTTATCCCAATGTAAATGCTTATGTTTTATTTGCATAAAAAACTCAAAAATGTAAGTAATTTATCGTTGAATTTTGAAAAAATACCAAAAATACTATTTTGATAGGGTACCTGTGTTGTTGCTATGGAAACATATAGATAAGACCATAAACCCAACATTATTATTACTTAACTTGAAAGAGCAATGATAGGGTACTGATAATTCATTAGTGTTTGTTTTAGATTATGCTGCATAAATTATGTATGTGACTTCAAAAACGCCCAAAAATGCATTTTTTCAATATTCAGAGTCCGTTTCCATGGCAACCGGATGTGATATTAAGAAAATTTTTAATAAATTTATACTTTTGGGTCAGACCCAACCTTATGTACAAATTTTATCAAAATTGTAAGACATGCCGTGCCATGCGTCCTTCATAAAAGTGCAAATGCTTACAGAGAATAGCTATTAACATCTTAGCGCGATCCCTCCAATGCTATTTTGAACATAGATTTTATTTGGATATGCTACTGAATTAACCCTACAGGAATTTTGGGGCCGCGCACTATCTTTAAAGTAAATGCAGCAATTTGAATTCTAAAAATAACGCAAGAGGGCGCTAGTGAAATAAATTTGGACTGCTTATGAAAAGCACTTTGGCAGGAAGCATCACTATCTGCTCTGTGTTTTGCAATGGGTGATTTGAGGTTTTGCTGTGGGTGCTGCAACTAGGTGTTATTGGAGATTCATCTAGTTCCTCTGTCATTAGTGTTTCATATTTGTCTTTTTTTATTGCTTGTTTGACAGTTCGGTCTTGGCCTTGCTGTGTGTTATGTTTCCCTTGTAGTTTGTCTGATGACAATTGGCCGTCGCATCATGCCGGTGAATACAGTGTAATGAAGTCGTGTTCGAGTTTAACCCATGTTCTTAAATTGCATACTATAAATCCGTATTCGAATGTTGATAAATATGAGCAATTGGTATCTACAAAGACGTTAAACATGATTATAATAACGTAATCTGTATAAATTTGAGTAAACATGCCTTGTGTCCACCTATTGAAAGGGTAGCGTGATCTTGTTGCAGATCTTTCCCCAATTTTTGTTCTTCAATGACAAAGAAGAAATACTATCTGTTTTCATATGTAATTTTCTTCCATAAACATACAAGAATGCGTTATGCGATATTCATGCTTGACAATTGATTTATTTTCTGTTTATCGTGGAGATACATGATAGAGCCAACATTTCTTACGAAATGTGTTGCATACATCAGGAGACGCTGGCTCTCCCCGAGCACCTGGTCTCACTTCGGAATGTTCATTCTGGGCTTCGCTACCGTTCCGATGGGAATTATCAGGAGTTTGTCTTGCCTTCTCGACTTTAAGACTGATTAATTGTTAGGTACTTCTTTGATGTTTATTGAAGACGTGAACATGTAAAAGGATGATTGGTTCTATCAAAATTACCGTGAGCTTTTATCAATACTTGTTTTGTACATGTAATGATATTGTATTATGTCCTAAAACAGATTTTCTGAGGTTTAAGAAAGTTGTATCAATGAAGCATATCCTGCAAATCGTGCGAGGTATTTACTATAAATATCTTCCTATAATGTTCTGCAGAATTCAAAGTAGTAACTATCATCTTGCATCACCCCAAAAATTTTATTCGTTCGGACCACGTCTTGTGATTCAGCATCAATATCTGAATCACAGATACTAACAAGATAGGAATGCTGAATATTGACGAGTGATCTTATAAACTTCATCCAGGCCTGGGGTGACATCTTTACACCATGAAGATGGATATTTTCAAAGTCTGTCATATCCGGTGCAAGCTCAATTGATTGGTCACTCATGTCTACTCCGTAAATTAAGACAGAATTTAACTGTCGCATTTTCCCTTCATCAGATGTCAACCCTAATAACCTTTTGTTCAGCTTTATTTTAAACACATCAAGCCTCTGTAGCATTGGTAAGTTATAAAGTAGTGACTTTCTGATCTCATTGTCACTATGAGCAGGTTGAATGTGTACATGCCACAATTTTAACACTCTCAAGAAGGGGAAAGATAAAGGCACTATTGATCTATGGGTTTGATATTCATTAATGTATATTGACGATGAAATCGTTCAGCACTTTTCCTGACAAGTCGATTTCGGTAGGCAAGTTGTTGATGTACAATGATTTAGGCCTAACAATGACGTTCTGATCAGACAGTAGAGCAATCGTCTTAGTAATTGTTTCTTTGTCAGTGTCATCATCAACGTAGATGTCTGAGATATAGAAGCTGTGTATTGTATCACTTCCAGTAACCTTATCCTTGTTCTCTGTGTACCATCTGAGCTGAAGGTTATACAACTCTCTGATTAAGTAGTTTCTTGTCATAACTTCTCTGTGACGACATACAGTTTTGACTTTATCAAGAACGTCCTGAATTCTCCTTGTAATACGACATCCTTGGTTGGGATTCATACCACAGACCATCATGATTACATGTGAAAGATCTATTATAATGTCGATACTGGTCAACTGCTGACAGAAGGTGTCAAATGCTTCCTCTTTTTCTATGACGATGTAGATGGCAAATAAAGTATCTTGAATAGTTCTGTGTAAAAAACGGACATATGACTTGCTGGATTCTTCATCATTTGTTGTTTGAATGGGGACAAGGAGACCGGTTTTCATAGAAAACATTATTTCCGTCTCGTCTAAATATCTACCTAAGTTCTCGTAATTTAATGATTGAAGTGCCGGAGAAAATATAGAATCAAAAGCAACTTTTCCTAATTTAAGGAGAGTTTCCACATGGCGATGTACATTCTCATAAGATATAAACATGCCATGCACTTTCATACCCTTTTCTCCTTTTCCAAGGGGACTATGTCCTCCTATAAGTTTATCAACAAGACAAAGATAGAGGTTTTTAAAGTTTCTTGGCAACGCTTTTCCATCTGCAAGCAATGCAACACAGATGAATCCCAACATTGGTATTTTCATTATCGAATCGGTATGTCCACGAAGTCCTTTTTCCAACATTCCTTTTATTTTGTAAAACTCGAATTCCTTTCTGTCATGTTCCGAAACATATCTCTCAGTTTGTGGCTTAAATTGTGCAAAATCGACAATGCCTGCTTTTTTGAGTCGCTGCTCCGATTCTGATGGATTTTGTGCAATATAAGCTTGAGTATCTGATTCGCCTTTACTTTTGAAAAAGAATAAGGGTTTTGTTCCAACGGTATCTGGTTCGTTCGTTTCCCTCTGTAAAGTCAACATCTTCATCAGTTTTTGAAAATCTGCTTTCATACTTCCATGTAGAGATTTTGATTGTTTGATATAACCACGTTTGACTCTGATATTACTGTAGAATGATGTCATTCCCTTTTCATCTAATCCCGATAGCTGAATGAAATGAACATTGAATTGCCTTATGTCCAATAAATAAAATGATTTTAGAAACTGTAGAGGTGTTAAAAGAAAGACAAAAACACAATTACAATACTTCATAAATGACTCTTCTAAATCGATTTCTCGGAGCAAGCTTTCTCTGAAGTATTCACCTCCGTCAATCAAAATAAGACATTTTTCATTTCGTAGAGCAAGAGTCACTTGACTTTCAGAGAAAGTGGCGTTTCCGAAAACAGCAGCAGAAATAAGATCAGACATCGATGTCTTTGAGGTATGCAAGACGGAAGTATCAACATAAAAGACATTATCAAATTTTCGTAAATCCTGTCCTTGGCACCATTGACTCAAAAGATGTTTACAGTAGCTTGTCTTACCACATCCAGCTTCCCCTAGTATGAACACACATGTGGATGTTGTTCTCGATATATGGTACGTTTTGCTATACAGACCTTTCCATTGCCAAGGATGCTCGTCAGACGTTCAGAATATCTCACTTGGTATGTTTTCCATTTTTCTCATGAATTTCGGATGGAAAAAGAAAGATTCGTCAATAGGGCCGTTGTATTCCTTTAAGCAAACTGAAAGAAATAAATGTTCCCTTTTCCCTATATCATCCGATTGAAATAGGTACCATGTGACGGTCGGTGTCTCGGAAAACTGTTTATTAATTTCATACAGCCGTTTTCTCATGGGTACAAAAGTACTGGGAAGCATAGCTTCCATAAGAGGTTTGCTGGAACTAACCAAAGAAGATTTCATTAAGGGATAACCCGTCTCCCAAAATGTCGATGTAATTCTCTCATGAGATTTTTCAGTATATATCTCAGGAGGCTCGAGAAATTTAGGTTTAGGAAGAACATAAGGTCCAGAATGTTCACGAACATCATATTTACCAGTAGGATCAGATGGTTCATAAGGTGTAGGAGGTTTAGAAGGCTCGTGCGATTCGAGAGATTCATAAGCTTCCGGGTTCTCAGGAGGCTCATAAGGTCCAGGATGTTCAGGCGGATCAGATTGTCTACGAGGTTCAATAGGTTCGTTAAGCTCATGAGGTCTCAAAGGAATCTGTAGCGGACTAATTGCAAGACTTTCCATAGACGCTGTCAATAGACCTGTTCCAGCAGCTTTCATCTCTGTAGAATATATAAATCGTATACATGATACATGAAAATCGTATAAAAATCGTGCGTTCAGCGACATGTACCATATATATCGCTTACTTTTGGGCCGCTTGACGTGACACTAAACGATTTATGACGTAACCGATCAAATAAGATCTGCTACGTCATACATCGTTCAGTGACGTAGCTTATCACTGGAATATGGCGTTTACGATATTGAAAACCATTTTAACGATGCTTGTTCTGAGGTAATAGAAATTATGAGAGAAATAATGAGAGAATTTGAAGATAAACGCAATTATAATACTTATGCAAATGACACCGTTATCATAGTATATCATATTGATCGCACAGACCGGTCACCTCAGAAGATTAATGGTCTTGCCTACGTAAAGATACCAAAATATACAGATTGTACCTTTCATTCACATTTCTGGATTAATAGAGTTGCATTCCATGTAACATTATATATAAGGCCATACCAAATTAATTAAATGTTCTTTGGATTTACCGCACCATATATCTCAAACTTCATAAATATAAAATGCTCGCCCGCATCACTTAATTTCTGGCTAAAGAATTGTTTATGGTCGGATCAAAATTTCCTGTAGGGTCTCGATTCAGTAGCATAGTTAAATGAAATCGATGACCAAATTATAACTTCCTAAAATTTCGACGTTATTTTTGGGTGATGTGACAAGTTTCCGAAATACCAAATAATTCATATGATTTCAAATTAATAAACTACAATGAATCTGTTCATTGTGTGTATTTCAAAAATAATCTTACCTAGTATTTGTCTGTACTGCAGATAATTTGACTCTTTTATTACGATAGTAAGATATATCTTGTCCACGTTGAACAGACCTAAAACATCCTTGGTATTAAACAATTCCTGTAAATCGACATGCAGTCCTTCCTCTTTGTATTTTCTCCATAGCTTATCCAAGTTGTCAATGCTGTCAAACACCCAGTAGGACATAACAGAAGAGGGAACGACAGATACCAGGGATGCACCACAGCAATGTAATATTTGCACCTTTCTTCAAAGTTACCAATAATTTGGGTACTATGTTTCGTTTGAAGTTATCGAATTTGTTTCCTCCTAATTCCAGCAAACGTGCACTTTGTCTTACATACTGTAAGAGCAATCTCCTTCCATATTGTTTTCGACATTTACAAAACTCCTTGTGCCAAATATTAAGAAATTCATCTGACAAAGTATTTAAGTCTTGGTATCTCTCCCATAAACCACCAGCATCTTCGTCATCATCCTCAGACCTGCATAATAATTTCTCAGATACTGCCAAAAGAATTAGATCCACTTCTTCTCTTGTCTCTTTCTCTAATTGAATTGGATCAACTTCTGTTACCTTAGCTATAACCAACAATGACTTTGCTGCAAAAACAAAATATAGAAGGACATGTATAATAAGCTTGTAATTAGTTTTGTTGTGGTCACTGTGAATAATTTTCATCTGTATGGATAAGATTCAGTTTGATGTTTTTGGAAGACAAATAAAAACAAATAATTTCTTTAAAAGTCGGCGCCAGGTGCACGTTTAGTCTTCTTCCTTTTGATGTTTGATGTTTCTGTACGTCTGTTCCGATTGCTTTGTATGATGTTCTCGTGAATATTGTTGTGTATTTTTGCGATTTGTAGTTTTGTATGATGTCATTTATATGTCAAGCCCCCTTCACACTTTCACGGATGAGGCCACGGATAGCTATGGATCGAGAAAAATTTTACATCCGTAGCTATCCGTAACAATCCGTGGCTTTATCCGGCACTAGTCGTTACAAGTCGTAGCTAGCCTTTGCAATCCGTAGCTATCCGGGATGAGACAGAAAATTTTTGAACATGTTCAAAATTTCCCACGACTCCGCTACGGATAGATTTGTCGTAGCGAAGTCGTAGGGGAGTCTTAGCAACCCGTAGTGGAGTCGTAGCTATCCGTCGGGGAGTCGTAGTAACCCGTAGCGCATCCTTAGCAATCCGGAACCATTTTTGTTATAAAGATAGCAATACGACTCCGCTACGGATTGCTACGACTCTGCTACGATTGCTACGACTCTGCTACGGATTGCTACGACTCTACTACGGATTGTTACGACTCACCTACGGGTTGCTACGGATAGGCAAGGATTGTGTCTTGTGTTAACTTCAAATTTATTAAGTTTCTGTGCGTTTTTCGGTCAATATATGAGTTAATACTTCAACTATTCAATTTCAGGTCATGATATGAAGGCATGTATAAAACCTCTATACTGTTATTAAACAACTGAGACCATCTCAATTTGAAAATATTCGGTGTTTTAGTAAATAATTATGGATAAAAAATGCATAGGAAATTCAAGGCAGTCATACTAATCCGTACTGAAGTCGTAGCTATCCTTGTGCGAATTGTGGCTATCCGTGCTCGAGTCGTGGTAATCCTTAGCAATCCGTACCTATCCGTATCTATCCGTACACGTGTCGTAGCAAACCGTACCTATCCATACGCTTGTCGTAGCAATCCGTAGCAATGCCGGGACGATATCCGTAGCAATCCCTGGCTATCCGTAGCTATCCGTACTCGAATCGTATCAACCCGTGGCAATCTGGAGTCGTAGGTCCATGGTTCATCGAACATTTTGCGTCCCGACTCGCCAAGGATAGACCTTTTTTGGAGTCGTGGCTCGTTCCGTGAAAGTGTGAAGGGGGCTTCACTTTCTTGTGGGTTTGTTTTCCTGAATAAGTGCAGGGTGGTCATGCTGGAGATCATTCCGTTTCCTTTAAAAGTTTATATCGAAACCAATGTAATTTTCAAAGATGAATGTATTCAAGTCATACGTGTAACATTTTTCATGAAAGCTTGACGTCACAATGCTAAACGTTACAATGCATTAAACATTCAAAATGAACCCACGTTGACATCAATTTAAATGTTTCTTTTTTTACATCTGACAACAGGATTCATAAAACAAGAATGAAACTAAAATAAATAGAATAGCATTACGTGTAATGATAATGTATGTTTTGAATACGATTAATACACTTGCATTGTTTCGCACTCCCGTATGAAAACACAAATTAATACAGTGATTCTATCAATGAAAGTAGACTATTGATCAGAAGTCTGCTTCGATATCCCAGGTGATTTGAAACTTTTTCAGCAGTATATTCATCTTGGCACGACGAGATCAAACTTGCTTAAGTATTCAGTGTATATAATGAAAGATAATTCTTAAATTCATTGAATGAGTTTGGAAATCGAAAATGTTGACATAGGTTTAATGTTAAAAATATTTGCAAACTTTTCGGCGATGAAAATTTGATTGTTCTAACAATTATGGAAACTTGAATTTTTATCTACCAATATGTAAAATATTTGTTTTTAACATTTTTTTAGAAAATGTGAACGCATCTAATACAGATTGTTAAAAATTTCTTAATAGTAATAAGAAAAAATGATTCACTCCGAAATGGAAAGTTCGTCGCGTAGATTGTTTGCAATGGATATTGATACATTTCTTAATATATGATTTTGGTATTTATTCATTTAATAATAGCAGCATGAAATTTATCTGTTGTCAAATGATGCTATTGAACTTGAAGACGTTGAACATATGTACTGCTGTTAAGAGAGATCGGGTAAAACGTAAAACATAAAACGATTTGATGTTAAACATAAGAGTCGAAACAAGAGTCAAAAACCGTTTTTAAAGGATTCTTTCGAACTTGAAGACGTTGAACATATACTTGTCAAAATTTCTAACTTACCATTCTACGGGTATGGATTTTCGTTAATGTGGAATTTAAATTATTTTAACAATAACTGGATTTGATATACACCATTTCACTCTTTACTTAAAAATCAAGAAAAACGAAATTTCTTTCAACGGAAACAGACCGTGACGAAATTTGAATTTGAATACTTTTCATGAATATCGCGTATTTTATCGGAAAATTGCGATCAATCTACTTTTAAAGAATTGTTTGTACCAAGTTTGATCAGAAAAACATAAATTAAACTGAATGAATTTGTTAAAAAGGCGATAATAAGCAAATAAAAGTTAACGAATTTTCCAGAAAATGGATGCGTGCGCATAACTCTTGTGAATGGAGCGTAAAATGAGCTTCCATCAACCAAATATCTTTTCTAGGCTTACTTTTCAAGAAAAGAGGCATAATACAGGAAAAAAATTTAAATATCGCATTCGCAGGAAATGTTTCAACACAAAAATCCTTACCCCGGTATATCAATTTTACCGGAAGTGTTATTGACTCGAAACGCATCAGAAAATTTGTAAGCATATCACGACGGAACAACAGTTTCAATCACGAATATTTCAAAATCCGAAGAACGAATCGCACGATAACCGTAAGAACTTTTCTGTTGTTGCCTTTTTTCAGTCAAGACACAAAATTTTCTTACGAACCGGAAGCAGATGATTCTTTGCTAAAATGATTTGAAGATACACATCGCAGGATGATCATCTATTCATTTATACTTTAAAAAACTTTCGTTGTTGAAGTAAATCGGAAAATGTAAGTTAGAAAATTTGACTAGTATATATACTGCTGTTTAGAAAGATCGGGTAAAACATAAAACGATTTGATGATAAATAAGAGTCGAAACCAGATTCCGAAACAGTTCTTAAAGGATTCTTTTGAATTTGAAGACGTTGAACATGTATACTGCTAATTAGAAAAGATCGGGTAAAACATAAAACGATTAGATGTGAAACATAAGAGTCGAAACCAGAGTCAAAAACCGTTCTTAAAGGATTCTTTCGAACTTGAAGACGTTGAACATATAAACTGCTGTTTAGAAAAGATCGGGTAAAACATAAAACGATTGGATGTTAAACATAAGAGTCGAAACCAGATTCCGAAACAGTTCTTAAAGGATTCTTGTAAACTTGAAGACGTTGAACATATATTCTGCTGTTTAGAAAAGATCGGGTAAAACATAAAACGATTTGATGTTAATCATTAGAGTCGAAACCAGATTCCGAAACAGTTCTTAAAGGATTCTTGTAAACTTGAAGACGTTGAACATATATACTGCTGTTTAGAAAGATCGGATAAAACATAAAACGATTGGATGTTAAACATAAGAGTCGAAACCAGATTTCAAAACACGCGCTCAGTCTTACAGTACTCTAACTCCATTTGGTCAAAATCTAGTTGATCATATCATTGGAACCGCCACGACTTGTTCTGTCTTCAAAATGTGAGGCGTAAAAGCCATCGAATTTTCATCTATTTTTCTTTTATTTTCGATCAATGATACGGAAGGGTTCCAACCCTATATCATCTTGAAAAAAAAAAACGTGTTTCGAATATTAAATTTGATCTCCCAACACTATTTTGCATACTGAAACTGCACAAGTCTCCTTACAAATTTCGATTTATTGCTAATTCTAGTAACTGCTCCACTGCTATTTTGTCTAGAAATCTGACGTCAGCATTTACTGCTATTAAAGAACACGTGATTAGATATTATGAAACTGTTCTAAACAGGAACGATGCAAATTTATTTTGGCCTATTAAGAATTCAGGGGATGTCATTGACAAAATGAAATCTAGAAATTTCCAAGCCAATACGTTTTCTTCATACGATTTCTCTTATATGTACAACATGTTCCTCATGACAAAATTAATGATCGATTATCAAATATCATTTAATGGTGTTTTGATCGAGAGCAGAACACTTTTATATTTTGAATTTGTACATCTGAATCGAAGGGTTTCTATTCCTCGACAGACTACAAATCATACAAATCATGGACATGTAGTGACCTGTGTAATGCCTTGTCCTTCCTCTTGGACAATATTAATGTAAGATTTGGTGAAGATCTATACAAGCAGGTTGTAGGGATTCCTATGGGTACTAACTGTGCGCCTCTTGTTGCAGATTTATTTTTATACTCTTACGAAAAAGAATTTATCCAAAAATTGTATGATCTAAAATGTTTCAATCATACGTCTAGGTATCTGGATGATATTCTTACTATTTTCGAAATACATAGAAGTAATATTGAAACATTTTAGATCATCAAATTTTCTTTGTTTTTGAAGATTTTGGATAAATATATATTCTTTAGTACCATATTTGTTGTACTAGACACGTGGTTCGAATATTTTAATCCTCTTTTTTTGGATTCAGCATAGAAAATTTCCCCTGACTTGACGGTGATGTTCTGAGACAACCGTCATTCGGCATTTACATATCGCAGCTTATCCGGTACGCTAGAGCATGATATTTTGGATGTTCATAGTACAATAATGTCGAAGGGTTCCAACTTTCTACCTTCTTGAAGAAAATTCAAATAAATTTTCATGCACCCGATACGTGTTTCGAATATTAAATTCTCATCAGTGATGCAGCGGCGCCACCATTAATATTTTCAGTAGCGCCCTCTTTAATTTTTTGGAGTTAGATTTTTACATTACAGAGAGCGCGCGGCTCCAAATTCCCTGTAGGGTCGATTCAGTAGCATATCCAAATAAAATCTATGTTCAATATAGCATTGGAGGGATGGTGCTAAGATGTTAAACTCCTTTAATTTCGATGACATTTATCGGTGAAATGGCTAGTATCCGAAATAGCAAAATAATAGATTTTATATCTCATTGATAAAAGGCCAAAGCAAAGCTTCTTTCAGGTGACAGAGCTGAAAAGAAGTGATTAATACACTTGACAAACATCAGGCCACGGAGAACGATTTTAACTGCTCCACACTGCAACGTGTCTATATAAATAATGTCGAAGGGTTCCGAGACACTTTTAGGTCAAGGTTTCCGCTTCCATAAATTTTCTGGAGATTTCACAAAAATTACAGTCAACTACTTTTAAAATTTGAATCTATACACGCAACAGAATACATAACTTTGGGTATTACACAAGCATATTATGGTGATATGATAAACAAAATTAGAAGGATCAAAGGTTGACAGCATAACCATCGAAAATGCGTCAAAATCATCAAACGCCTTCTATACCTCTTTATAATCCTAATATCACCAGACGGACACTAGGCTTGGTACTTTACCCATCAGTCTTGTACCAGTGCATTCTTGAGATTTGAACTCTGACTGACTGTGACGACGGGACTCCATTGCGGGCCCTGTCCAAACCTCTTTAGAGAAGACACGGCCCGACCACCTGTCCTCTCTGAATGTCAGTCGGACTCCTCGGGTGATTATATACATGAGCTCGCTTTAGCCGGCAGAGCACGGACTGTATTACGTATGCCCTCTTTTTACATCTATTTACATATTAATCTATGTTGCTTGGGCGTTTTGCGGTCTTGTTTGTGTGTGGTCATCTAACAGTGAGGGAGTTGTTTTACGCTCACTTGTACGTTCTTTGAGACATCTGGGTAATTGGAGAAGTGAGAGGGTTGTGCGCACGTAATCAAGGAAAAACCACACCATTTGCTACTTGTATAGCAAATGACCATCCAAAGTCGGCACCGGTTACACATTGGTCTCGTTGGGTTATGTGTAGTCTTTTGTGTTTCATGTTTATATGCCGTTTGTCTCTTTTCCGTCTCTTGGTATGCTCGTCTTTAGTGTTTTCGAATCGGGTGTTTTCGTGTTTCGCTGTTGGTGTTGCAACAGGGTCTTGTTGGAGATCCCCTGCCTTCTTTCATAAACCATGACGTTAACACTCACTTCCGGACAATGTCTAAATATCATCATCAGAGGATTTGGTCATGTTTAACCCATTTTCAAGCAGGTCATATTGAGTCCTATATGCTTACTTTTCCAGATATGCGGTTACGTACTTTATATATCTACACATGTAAAGCAATTTGATTTGTACCCGAGCAAAAACGCAAATTTAGACATTTTTGTTTATTATTTGTTTATTGTTTGTTTATTATTTTTGTTTATTATTTGTTAATTTGAAAATTTCTTCAGGAAGGTGTAGAGTTAGAACACTTCCATATTATTATCAATATTAAAAAAAACGAAGGTTTTGTCTGCCTTCGGTTTCCAATTTTCTGAATTATCGATTTTGTGCTGTATGCAGAGATATGGTCATTATCCATAATTGTCATTTGGTACGCGTTGTATGTATTCTTTGAAGATAATGGCTTCATTTAAACCTTTGTAACATTCATTATCGATGTCATATATTACCATTAAACCTAGGTATGCTGAAGATATAGTATAGTTATGTTAAAGTCTTTAAATTCAATGGCATCATTTGAGAACAGATCAATTTGCAGGATGGAGCAGACATGAACCTTTCGAGTACTTAACCCTTGTCAGTGATCCTCAATCTAAACAATTAAGAAATGACTGTCTTACTTTTGGTGTTCATGGGTGTATAATTCTGGTTGGTCACGTGCAAATTCCGTGAATCGCGAAGCGATTCTCGGAAAATTTGCACGTGTCCAACCAGAATTATACACCCATGAACACCAAAAGTAAGACAGTCATTACTTATATTTACATTTTTCTTAATATCGGTCATTTTTACTTACATGCACTTCGCATATTTTGCCTGTTTTAGCGTCAAATGTATTCGAACGTTGGTAAATTCTCCCTACATGCAAAACTTGAACGTGAGCAACCCAAGTTATTGGAATATAATTCTAGTTGCCTAATGGGCGTTTAACATGGGGAATCTACTAGTAATGTAAATATTGTAATATGACCAAAGAGTGTCAAAATTATTACGTCCAAAAATGTACCGAAAGATGTAGCAGGATTGGTTGGATATACTGCTACATGACCTACGTTTTCATATATTCTTTTCATACCAATGAGTAACTTTCATATCTTCCCTTTTAAAATTTCGATTAAACATGAAAGGGTTCAAACGGACCAATCAGATCGTAATAAAGATGTTTACTCAACTCAGTCGATTAAATATGACAAAAAATATATTCCTTTTGTATTCCACAGCCGGCTTTTTAGACATGTGGTTACTTTTAGCTCTATTTCGAAGACATTTTTTTTATTTTGTGTCTTCTTCAACTTCCATCAGTGAACTACACGTCTTTTCTTTGAAGAATTATATTATGTAATATAATTATACGGTCATTATCCATATTATGATATGGTCATTATCCATATTTGTCATATATGTTATGCACTCATTTGGTACATACACGTATTTCTAAGATTCTTCTTTTGTTTTAGAAAAAAAAAACCCATTGATAATGGTATACATTTGCAGTTGAATTTTTTTTGCATTCATTAATTGCGCTTTTATGACTTTGTACATTTTTTGTGGTTATTGAAAATCGCCTTTTGGAAAAGGACCATTCCAAGTGAAAATTTTATTCAAATTTTATTCAAAAAAGAAAAAAAAAAAGAACGAAACACTGATGTTACCTTTTATCTCCTCTATTTTCTTCTCAGCTTCCTGTATAAGGTAGGTGATCGCCACATCGATATCTTGTACTTTTCTACTGACAAAGTCATAATTTCCCTCGCTGAATTTCCCGGTCCTCTCAAGATAGTTAAGAATATCCTCGACGCTTGATCTCTCTGCAGGTGGAATTTCTGACTTGCAAAGCATTCTGAATCTCGACGACTCTCTCTCCGGAAGTAGATATTGACAAACGAGTAACTCCCTAAGTTTACTGTGCACATCCATGGTTGTTTGACACCCTTGAAAGTAAATATTACAAAGGGCCATTCTTTCATCCTATTCCGGTTATGTTATGTCTTACTAACATCAATTAAACACAGTTCTTTTTTCAAAACTACCATATTCACATTGAACAGAATCCATCAACTATAACGCACACAGTTTAAGGATGCTTTTGCTATAATGGAGTCATCACTTTATACCTCCTTTGAATCTAAAATGCAAAAAAAAACATATTTAAATCAAAATTTTCATTTTATGATAAATATCGCTGATAATCGAGTTCCAATCCGTAATCAATTTCACTGCTGATACTTAATCATGAATTGCAATAATCGATGTTCGGGCGACTATATGTAGAACGAAATGTTTGTGAAACGAAATAATGTTACAAACACTGTTTTGCAAAATAGACTAGTAGTCGATTTGAAAATTTCAGAACCTAGAAATGTCCTTTCCTATGAACTTTTTTTTATGATTCTTATCTGTTGGATAGTACTGAACGATTCTAGCTTGGCTGCCACTCTGGCAACCTCCTTGGGCAGCTCTTTTTATCGGCGGAAATTCAAAATGACCGTCAAATGCCTTCCATCAATAAATGAAATTAAATTCTTTCTTTAAATATTAAGTGTGACACATCAGATCAGAGGTTTTAAGGGTCAACAAACCAATTCGATGTCATTTTTACAATTTGAGTTCATTCAGAACTAAAAATTCAAGATGGCCGCCACATTTCAACCTCATTATGGTGCAATGTGAACATTATAATAAAACGTTCGTGTAACACATCTTATTTGAAGTTGCAATGGTCCTAGAATACATTTTTGCTGTTTTGGTTGTTTTCAGCTAGCACATACTTCTGGGACAACTCCGCTTATCGTGGGAAATTCAAAATGGCCACCAAATAGTCTCCTACTACTATGTAAAATGTAATAGTTACTTGATATATCAATTGTTGCACATCTTATCAGGGCTTTTATTGGCCAAGAAATCCATATCTGGTGTCATTTTGTTTATTAGTTCATTAGAGGCTAAACATAAAATGACTCCTCACTTCAATATTCACATTTCGAATAACTGTAGTGCATCTTATTTGTGATCCCAAAGGTAGTATAATCAATGTCTAGTTTCCTTTTGTCGATATGAGCCTAGACATGCTCTTTTTACATAGATTGCAATTCTCAAACTGTAAAAGTGGAGAATCTTGGGGGGGGGGGGGTTGTTATAAAGATAAAAATGAGTTGCAAATATTGTATGTTTTAAGAAAGAGTGATAAGAGTCGACCTGAAGCAAGAATCTACATAACAGGGCTACGAATTGTCAAAATATCATGTAAAATGCTTAAGTGATGTCCTATTTGAAAGTCTGTAAAACTACTTCAAAGGAGCAAAGTTCTTCCAGGATTGCTGCATGATCTGTATTATTGACATAGATCATTTTCCCTGTCCTTTGACTTGCTCTCATTTGTTCTGTTCAAGATACTCTGTGTTGTAAGAAAAAATTGGAATGAAGACCTGTTAAAAATGTTTAAGATATGATATAGAAACAACCTTCAAACTGTACGAAACACTGATATCCAAGACAATTGCTTTCATTTAGATTTCACCAACTTGAGTTTTACATACCAAAGCATACGTAGTACCATTTCATCTTACCACAATTGAAGACTCCTCAAATTCAATTTTGAATCACTCTAGAGAAAAACAGAGGGAATCTCCAACCAGAAGTAAAAATTATTCTTAGATGTAATCATTTTGAAAGGCCTGTTAATTTACAAACTTAACCGGCCTTATGAAGAGAAAGGAGAGTGCTAACCATGTTACTATTGAGCAGCCTTCTTTACATAGAAGAATACATTCTATGCGCCAGGCATGTATAGTGGTACTTTTAACCAAAATGATTCAATAAAGCAGAAATAATTAATTTTGTTTTGCCACATTTGAAGACATTCTATTCTTACAAAGTTCCATTTAAACGAGGCTGTGTCTAATTAGAAAGTGATGAACTTCTACCCAAGGTATTTTGACTAAACTCGGATCATATAATTGCAGTAATATAAAATTCATTTTATGGGAAAGAAAATAGAAGTTGACCGTTCAATATTATGTAGGGGTCATCTCAAAGATAATAGCATCTTACAATGAGACCTTATGGAGTTTTACTGCAAAATAACTTTTTTTCTCAAATTTTTAATATTTCTGCGCAAGAGATTTTAATTAAATTCATGTTATTTATTTGTTGCACTTCAAATATCATTTTAAGAAAAAGAAATTGAAATTTCACCGTCATCAATTTTTTCTAATTGCACTCAGCCTCGTTAAGTATAAATAGCTAGGATAGAGATGCAAGGTTCAGAATTTCATTGACAAATGGTACATGTCATCATTAACGTTATACATAAATATAGTAGATAGCTCAACTCAAAATAAATTACACTGAGGGACTGTTGTAACGAAATCTCCAAACACTTTCTATGGCATTCTTGCCTTTTAGAAAAAGTTATACAGGCCTAACAAAAAAAAAAAATGGTTATGATGGTCAAAAGAGCCAAAATAGCCAAGTCACCTCGAGTTTACCCTAGAATCCCCTGCATCAAGAAAACTGGTCTTATGTCAACATGATCAATAAGGAAACTTTATTTTTGTCTTTTGAGTAAAAGTTTTAATCAAACGTCTTATATGTCACTCTTATTCATTTTTCATCATATAGTAATGAGTTAAAGAAGATCCTGACAATAATCTCAGCAGCACTCACAATAGAGCACAAAGTTAAGCATCGACGGACCCCTAGTAAGTCTTATGAAATACTAGCTTGTGATTCTTCTTTTTATATACAATATTCACACATCGATTTATTACATTTACTTATTGTTCCTTCCATATTATTTTAGTTCCCAATAAAGGTGGTAATATTGAAATAAGCATACATAAGCTAAAATCGCTGCGAAGGAATACTACGACCCTCAAATTGCTGATACGATAAGTTCTTACTTTTCAAAGAAAAAAAATAAATTAAAACTAGATGGCTACTGTTGCAAGCAACAGACGGATTCCTCCTTTATTTGACCTTCCTCGGCACTAAAGTGTTAAAATCCGAATAAAGAAGATGGAAAAATGAATAGTTGCTTTTCTACCTTATTCAGTTCAGCAAATGAGTCTTAAGAGCTTTAGTCTAATTTGGGACTCTCATTTATTTATGAACATAATAGAACAAAAAGATAATAATACCTTTCATGTTTACGAAAGCTTTATACTCCATGATCTATCAATTCTAAATCTTTTAAAATTACTATCTCAAAACAGAATTGCACAATGATTTTGCAATGAGAGCATTTCTATAAATAGAAAATGACAATTGATTCAAAATACAGCCAAGTAATGCTACTAAGAAAAAAAAAAACAGAGACCAAGAAGAAAAGAGTTATGTTTCTTATACTATGTTATGTTCAAATAAGAAAGACTACTTGTGTGAAGAATAAATAGCGTAGGACAAAAACTGCTAATTCTACAAGAGTAAGCTTGTAATGACCCTGAGAATGATCATTTGACCGTGAATAAAGGTCACCGAAAAAAGATAAGTAAAAAAGATATTTGAGGTAATTCTTTTCAAGATTGATCTTAATCTGATCAAAGC
Organism: Pinctada imbricata; assembly: GCA_033119305.1. NCBI lineage: Eukaryota > Metazoa > Mollusca > Bivalvia > Pterioida > Pteriidae > Pinctada > Pinctada imbricata. Next base: position 36,168,202 of record VSWD01000004.1, on the reverse strand, counting down.
TCAATATTTTATCAACCAAAGTATGTTGTGACCTTGAAATCGAACAAATGACCTTGGGTCAAGGTCAAGGTAAAAGGGCATGATGCAAGGAATATTTGTGTTAAGTTTGAACTCTTAAGGTCAAATAGTCTTTGTTCTATAGGCAAAAGTTTGTTGTGACCTTGAGAATCAAAATTTGACCTTGGGTCAAGGTCAAGGTGAAAGAGCATGGCTTAGCGATAATATGTATGAAGTTTGAACTCTGAAGGTCAAATAGTCTTTATTCTATGGACAAAAGTATCTTGTGACCTTGCGAATCAAAATTTGACCTTGGGTCAAGGTCAAGGTGAAAGAAATTGGCTTAACGATAGTATGTATGAAGTTTGAACGCTGAAGGTCAAATAGTCTATGTTCTATAGGCAAAAGTATGTTGTGACCTTGAGAATCAAAATTTGACCTTGGGTCAAGGTCAAGATGAAAGAGCTTGGCTAAACGATAGTATGTATGAAGTTTGAACTCTGAAGGTCAAGTAGTCTTTGTTCTATAGGCCAAAATTTGTTGTGACCTTGAGAATAAAAATTTGACCTTGAAAGTAGGTCAGCATTAAATGTCTACCTATAAGTAACCTACCATCCAAGTTTCAACTCAAAATCTCAAAAAATGTAGAAATTGGCACTGTGCCAATTTAAAGTTCCATTTTCAACTCCGAATAGCGCGAAAACCGTAAATATTTTATCGAGCATGTAAGCGTATAAAAGTTTACAAATTTCCCAAAGAACAATATAAAACAAATTTTGTTCAAATCCGACGGTTAGTTAAGGAGTTATAAGAGTTTAAAGATTTGACGTTTGATGACCTCCAGCGGGGGCATATGTGAACCATTTGACAAGAAAAAAAAAATCATTCAAGATCTTCATATGCTCTTACACATGGTACTTTCCGTTTTTTCATATGATGCTGTACTTTTTTGTAAAGTGTCCGGAACGGTTTGGGGGTAAGAATAATAATAATAAGAATAATAATAAGAATAAAGAAAAGACAATACAATAACAGAAAGGATTCCGACGGAAGTCGGAATCCTTAATAATCCAGCCTTACATTAAACCCATATTGAAATAATGACACAAGATATCGATTTTGTGGCCCTGAAAAACACTGAATAGATGTACCACACTTGATATATTAAGTAATTATTACATTTTACTCATTGGTAGGGGGTTTTTGGCGGAATTTCCCCCGATGGAAAAAAGTGTCCTACAAGTATGCGTGAACTGGAAACAACCAAAAGAGCGAAATAAATGTATTCAAGAATCATTGCAACTACCAATAAGACGTGTACCACGAATTCTTTTTTTAAATCTACACATTGTACCATAATGAGGTTGAAATTTGGTGGCCATCTTGAATTTTTAGTTCTGAATGAACTCAAATTGTAAAAAATGCTATCTGAAATGGGTTTGTTTGCCCTCCAAAACCCCTGATTTGATGTGCCAAACGTGCTATTTAAAGAAATGATTAATTTCACCTATTGGTGGAGGTATATTGCGGCCATTTTGAATTTTCCCTGATAAGCAGAGTTGTCCCAGAAGCATGTGTTAGCTGAAAACAACCCAAACAGCAAAATAAATGTATTTTAGGACCATTGCAACTTCAAATAAGATGTACTACACGAACGTTTTATTGAAATATTCATATTGTACCATAATGAGGTTGAAATTTGGCGGCCGTCTGGACCCTCAAAGCCCCTGATTTGATGTGTCACACTTAATATTTAAAGAGATAACTTAATTTCATACATTGATGGAAGGCATTTGGCAGCCATTTTGAATTTCCGCTGATAAAAAGAGTTGCCCAAGGTTACCAGAGTGGCAACCAAGCTAGAATCGTTCAGTACTATCCCTCAGATAAGAATCATAAAAAAAAAGGTCACAGGAAAGGACATTTCTAGGTCGGCCACATGTTATATAAGGCTGTCAAATCGACTATTTGTTTTGGCACTTTATCAATTTGGCATCATACATTTTATTTGGCTACGTCGGAAACTTGTCATTTCATCCAAAAATATTATCAACATTAAAGGAGGTTAACATCTAAGCATCATCCCTCCAATGCCATTTTGAACATATATTTTATTTGGATATGCTAGTGAGTCCATTCCACAGAAAATTTGGAAAAGCGTACTCTCTTTAAAGTAAATTCATCAATCTAAATTCTAAAACTTAAACAAGAAGGGACTAGTGAAATGAATCTAGGCGGCTTATGAAACACTTTAGAGGGAATCATCACTTATGAGAATTTAATGTTCAGAACACGTGTCTGATGCATAATAAATTGGTTTGAAATGTTTTTCAAGAAGGTATAGTGTTGGAAACCTTCCTTATTATTAACTGTTATTCATCTCTTTTTAATTGAAAAATCACAAACTTAGATTTGAAAATAGCAAGTATTTTTAAATGACTATGAAATTGAGCAAATGAACTTGGCATTTTCTTAAGGTTATAATCTGACAAAGACAGAAAAGGAGTCCACTACGTGTCAACAATTTAACTTCCATGACACTTCTTAAGACATAGATGTTCCGTATTGGAACCAAAAAGTCCGAAAAAGAAAGAAAACGAAATGGTTCGGATATATGGAAAGCATGGATGTCTTAAGGACCAATGTTGTTAAATCGATTGTTGAATACAAATATCATGTTGTTACTTTTCTATAACACATAGATTACAATTCATATTTATATGGTTTTTTATGGGTTCATGGGTTAGGAAGGGGCTGTAATATTTAAAAGGCGAACAACTGCTTATGTTGTGGTTTGTAAACATACGATATCCGTCTCACTTGTCCTTGCCAAGTCGTCCTCGCTTATCTGTGTTGTTGAATAAAACAATTTTGTAACTATTACAAGGGAACTATCATGTTTGGGTCATACTGCGATACGTTGTCATTTTATATAAGTAGTGTAAGCATCCTGGATAAGGTGGGTAGTATTTTTAGAACTGGGGAATTCCGGGATTTCAGTATAGGATTTGGGGAATTCCCAGGGGAATTCCGTGTTTATTTATAGAATGGGGAAGTCCATGGTAAATTCCAATTCTATTTATAGGTGTTTGGAAAGTCCCAGACCTATATTTAAGTGTTGTTCTAGAAAATCATCCATTCGTGGAAGGAATAATTTCCCCCTACAACTAGATGAAAAAGAATAAAGACGAATTGAAAGTTTATATTTTTTTTATTCAACATTGTACATATTTCAGAAAAAGTCTATGCACTGTACTGTGGTCTCACATTCTGACTCGCCATAGGTGAGCGTCCTCTGTTTGCTCCATAGATGGGTCGTCCTCTGTTTGCTCCATAGATGGGTCTGGGGTAATTTGGCCTGTAGCTTCCATAGTTGTTGGGTCCCGGATACGTGTTGTATTCCTGTTGTACAGGACAGTCTCTGGCCCAGTGTCCCGTGCCTTGACACTTGTAGCAAATGTCGCTCTGCTTCTTGGGCGGCTGAGGACATTCGGTAGCAAAATGTCCCTCTTCATTGCAATTGTAACATACACTCAGTTGAGAGAATTTTTAGAAAATGCCATTGAATAGGCTCAAACGCATCCATATTTAAATGTTGGTCAATGTGTTGTATTTTCATTTGTCTATCTGTAATCAGAGTAGTAGGATCATGGATCCTAGAATGAGACATCCTTTCACATGCATTATAGCAGGACCTACTGGTAGCGGTAAGACATACTTTGTGAGACGTCTTTTAACTCACATAGAAGAAATGATGAAACCTATACCGGATCACATAGTCTGGTACTATGGGGAATGGCAGCCCATTTTACGCAACTATACGCGGAGTTGAATTTGTAGAGGGACTACCAGACATAGGAGCTCTTGATCCTCAAAAGAGACATTTAGTTATTATTGACGACTTAATGTCAGAAACAGACGAAAGGATAACATCTTTATTCACCAAGAAAAGTCACCACAGAAATATCAGTGTTATCTACATAGTGCAGAATGTGTTTCACAAAGGAAAAGAGAACAGGACGATCAGTTTAAATTCTCATTACATTGTAATGTTCAAAAACCCTAGAGATGCATCCCAAATCACACATCTTGCCAAGCAGATGTATCCAGGAAATGTTAAATATATGCAGGAGGCTTTTTATGATGCCACCTCGGATCCCTATGGGTACCTTTTAATTGATTTGAAGCAAGACACACCAGAACATCTACGACTTCGTACACGTATATTCCCAGGACAAAACCAATGGGTGTATTTAAGGAAGACATGAAAAAGGCACTATAAAAACATCAACGGGTTAGTTGTGAGTGCAGTTGAAATAGTGACATCAAAGACTCAACATGTCTTCCTTACAGTGCATGAAATGTCAAAAGAAATTCTCCAGACTCTTTGCATTAAAAAGACACATGAAGAATTGTCACGTCGATAATAGTGAAAACGGTGACGATGACGACTTAGTAGAAGAGAAAGATGCTTCCTTTCCTTATTCCTGCAAACGCCTGCGTGACCATGCGGCTGATTTGAACTATTTGCTTTTTGCGAAACCCACAATGTGTAGAAGCGTCATCCGAGATGCAGATAGGTCATTGATACTTTGCCTCTGTGAATGTGTCAAGAATGTTTTAAAAGCAATGTCGACCTTACAAAGGACCAGTTTAGCACATTAGCTCCTTACAAAGAGGAGCTCCGAGAGCTTGTCAATAAGAAAGTTCCTACTGAGAGAAAGAAAGAAGTATTACAAATTGGTGGTATCTTACCTGCTCTTTTAGGACCCTTGTTGGCACCAGTGATTGCGCCTTTGGCTTCAAAATTATTAGGACTTTGAAATGGAGCACACAAAGAAAATGTTACTGGTAGAACCTAAATTGTTGGAGGGATTGCAGCATCATGATGTAGTGAGAAATCCCACAATTAAATCCATGACAAGACTTGACGACGAGATGCAGTCTATTCTTCAAAGAGATGATCTTTCCATGGGAGAAAAAGTTAAAGCTTACGAGCAGAAACTACAAAGATTTCTCATCTATGATGACAAGTATGAGAACAGACCACCGGTCAAAGTACAAGTTGTCAGGAGTACTACTGCACCGAAAAATGATGCCAGTTTCAATACAGACCAAAGTATTGGAGTTGACCAAGGATCTTCCACAACAGACCCGATTGAAAGTGAAATTATAAAATCTGTCCCAAAGACTATGAGAAATAGAGCAGAACTATTATTACACAAAATCAAATCAAAACCCGACATGAAGTGGAATGACCGTGGCGAACTTGTCTATAAGGGTGAACGGATCAAAAACAGTAATATTGTCGATCTTGTCAATGATGTTTTACGTCGAAGAAAACATTTCGAACCACGTGGGTGGCAGGTATTTAGTGCTGGTCTTCGAGAAACTAATGTGCCACATGATCTCATAGGGCACAAGGAGAGATGGAACTGGATACAATCTGGAAAGGATCCGTTGCAAGACGAGCATGATTCATCAGAATCAGATACGTCATCTAGTAGTTTGGAGACGTTAACAGATGACAAACCCGAGTTCAAGTCATCAATGGCACAAGGTTACGAATCAGATCCGGAAAGTATGAAGCTAAGTTTGAAAACACCAAAGAAGAGCAGCATTTCAAAAACATCCTTCTCTACGCCTCGTTGGTCACCATATTAACACCTATTAATACAATCTATGTCAAGTCCAGTTATCATTCCTCATCATGAAAGCCAAGAAGAAGGTGGAAACATCAAAAATACTTTCCAAAAAGTATTATGATCCAAAACATCCTGGAAGTTACGGCGGAGTGAAATCATTCAAAAAAGCACTCGGCAATTTGAAAGTGAAAGAACAAGATGTTTCAGACTGGTTGATGACGCAAGACACCTACACTTTACATAAGCCTGTGCGTCGAAGTTTCAAAAGGAGAAAAGTACTTGTGGCTGGTATCGATCAACAATGGCAAGCAGATCTCGTGGACCTGCAAAGTATTGCAAAACACAATGATGGATACAAATACTTGTTGACCTGCATTGATGTTCTATCCAAATATGCATGGGTCATTCCTTTGCGCGACAAAACAGGCAAAACATTAGTGGAAGCGTTCAAGGCAATATTCAAGTCAGGTAGAAAACCTCGTCAGCTACAAACAGATAAAGGGAGTGAATTTACCAACAGAAATTTTCAGTCTTTCCTGAGAGAGAATGACGTACATTTCTTCACAACAGAGAATGAAGACATTAAAGCCTCCATAGCCGAAAGGTTTAATCGAACTCTGAAAACAAAGATGTGGAAATATTTTACACATAGTGATACTTTGAAGTACATTGATGTTTTGGAGGATTTGGTGTATTCATACAACCATACTCATCACAGGAGTATAAAAATGGCTCCAGTACAGGCAACAAAAAAGAATGAAATCATAGTTTGGAAAAATCTCTATGATGACAAAGCTTTGGATGTCAAAAACACCACCCTGAAAATAGGAGATCAGGTTCGAATCAGCAAAGCAAGACGGGCATTTAAGAAAGGTTACTTGCCTAGTTGGAGCGAAGAAATATTTACTGTTAGTGAAGTGCGTGAACGTCAGCCACCTGTGTATCGCATCAATGACTACAATGGAGAACCGTTGAAAGGAACATTTTATCCTCAAGAGTTACAAAAAATCGTTAAATCTGATGACGTATACAGAATTGAAGAGGTGTTACAGAAAAGAAAGAAAGGAAAGCAGATTCAATATCTTGTCAAGTGGCATGGATATCCCGAATCATTCAACAGTTGGATCAACAGAAATCAGTTGACTACATATAAAGGATAGATATTGCTCAAGACTTTAGTTTGCCCAAAACACCAGTACTAGCACACATCGGCCATTCAACATGTTTTACCTGACACTCCCAAGTAATAGTTCGATGTCAACTTATTCTAACAATACTTTGACAAATTATCGTGTCAAGTTACATCATTCCCTGGATTTATCAGGACAGTGGGAAGTGGGATTGACTGAAATTCAGTATCCACATTCGTGGTATAATGTATCAAAGGACCAAGCATGGTTTGAGATAACCGAAAATCCAGATGCTCCAAGAGTTCAGTTTGTGCTGAAAAATGGATACTACGTTTCACCTGAAAAGCTCATGAGGACTTTATGGGGTTTGAAAGGGAGCATCGATGGAGGAGATAACGTGAAAATAGAATTTGATGACGTCAGTCACAAAGTTACAATCACAATAGTGAATGAAGCTATTTTGAAACTGTCCAACTCTCTTGCTAAAATCTTAGGCTTTGAACAAGAGGAATTCGACGCTGGTGTGTATATAGCTCCTTGGGTGTGCGACGTGACACAAGGATTTCATTCTCTGTACATCTACAGTAACATCGTAGCGCCTAGTATGGTAGGTGATGCACTTGTACCATTACTGAGAATTGTTCCAATAGAGGGATCGTCTGGCAAAATGGTTTCTCATACTTATCAAAATATTCAGTACCTACCACTACAGCAGAGACAATTTGACACCATAGAAATAGATATAAGAGACGACACTGGCTTACCAGTGCCATTTGAAAGAGGAAAGGTCGTTGTGATACTACACTTCCGGCGACGACAGTCATAATGAGATTCCAAACAGACAAAAGTATTCGCTTTGAAGGAAACAGAGATGCGATTGATGAATATTACATTGATCAAGCAGGACATGGATTACCAGCTTTTCAAGGAGTAAGAATTCAAAGAGGACATGGCATCGGTAACATGTTTAGCGGTCTTTTGAAAAGTGCAATGCCTCTCATCAAAAAAGGATCAAAAGCATTGGGTAAACAAGTCTTATCAACAGGACTTGACATTGCTAATGATTTACTTAGTGGAGAAAACATACGCACATCCACAGAACGACGACTGAAAGAAGCGGGAAGAAATATCATGAATCAAGCAAGAGGCAGAATATCAAAACCACCCGGAGAACCTAGTCGAAAGGGTATAAAGCGGCGTGCGAATTCTTCAGTTGTCATTCCTAAGCGAGCAAAGGTACAGAGAACATCTAAACCGAGAAGAGACATCTTCACCTAAACATCAACATGTCTTTGGTCCATCAACATTCCTGTGAATGCATGAAGTCAGAGTTGGACTTGTTTGCTGTTCCACCAACGCAAGCAAGCATTGAATATGGACATTGGGTAGAACATCGGCCATTGTCTTCTATTACTGACTCGGGACCTATAGAATTTAATATTTCCGGTTCAGGGGATGATTATCTGGATCTGAATAACACCTTCTTGTATTTGCAAGCCAAAATAGTCGCGGCAAACAATAACGCAAACCTCGACGCTCAGTCAGATGTAGGGCCTGTGAACAATTGGTTGCATTCACTCTTCAGCCAAGTCAACATTTCTTTAAACGAAAAACTGATATCCATGCCGGCCAACACTTATGCCTACAGAGCTTACCTGGAGAACCTTCTAAGCTATGGCAAATCAGCCAAGGAATCGCAACTCACCTCCGAGATGTGGTACAAAGATAGCAGTAGTAATATGGAAGCCAGAACAGATGATAATGCTGGCTTTACTAAACGAAAAGCATTAATCGCCCGTAGCAAAATAGTTGATCTGACAGGAAAACTTCATTTGGATATGTTCTTCCAAGAAAGATATCTTCTCAATGGAGTGGATGCAAAGATAAATTTGATCAGGAGCAAAGATGCATTTGCACTTATGGCAACCAATGATGACTTTAAAATCAAAATCATGGACGCTGCCTTATTTGTGCGGAAAGTTAGGATCAGTAACACGGTCAGAATGGCTCACATCAAAGCTTTGGAGAGAGGGACAGCCAAATATCCCATAAAGCGTATTGAGACTAAAGCATTTTCAGTTGCCAGTGGAAGCATGAGTATCAACAAAGAGAACCTGTTCCTGGGACAAATGCCTAAGCGCATTTTCGTTGGTCTGGTAGACAATGATGCTTACAACGGAGTAGCTACGAAGAATCCTTTCAATTTCAAGCACAACAACATTGAGTTTATGGCACTCTATGTTGACGGACAGCAGATTCCAGCCAAACCTTTGCAACCTAACTTTGGACGCAGTCGTTTTATTCGCAGTTATTCAGGCCTTTTTACGGGGTCTGGGAAGATCTTCCATGATGAAGGAAACGATATCAGTAGGGAAGAATATGGAAATGGCTATACAGTATTTGGTTTTGATCTGACTCCAGACTTATCTGAAGCAGGTCATTTCCACCTTATAAAACATGGTAACCTGAGACTGGAAATTCACTTCTCTCAAGCCTTGGCAGAAACCGTCAGTGTTGTTGTGTATGCTGAATTTGATAACATCATAGAGATTGATCGCAACAGGAATGTAATATTTGATTTTGCAACCTAGAACAATGAACACTAAACAAATACAGAAGGTTATGAGACAGAATGTAGGATCATCTTTCCTTGGTGTATTTGCTCGAAATAGGATCCCCTCAGTGAATACATTACCGTGCTCGCTTGTCTGCAATACCGATCTGGACAGCCAGTTGGGTCAACACTGGATTGCAATCTACTTGGACCAGTGTGGCAATGGAGAATACTACGACAGTTATGGCTTACCACCACTGCATACGGAATTTTCAGACTTTATGCATAAGAATGTAGACTCCTGGATTTGGAACACCAAACAAGTTCAAGACAGACACTCTGTTGTATGCGGACATCACTGCATATTCTATTTGATTCATCGATACAAGGGTTTAGATATGACTGAAATTACCTCCTTGTTCACAGAAAACCTTTTTGAAAACGATGCCATTGTGAGACATTATGTTAACTTATTAGGTTAGTCAAACCATTGTACATAGTTCTGGTTCATAAATACTTATATCAATGTTACGTAACATTCATATGACTGGTTTTTTTTTCATGTGTTTCTTGTTCAAATTGAATAGTTCAATAAAATTTGAATTAAAAATCTGTGTTGTGTTTTATTTCATCAAACACTGAAATGTGCTCAACAGATGAGATATGCACTAGTAATGTGCACCAGCAGCAAATATGACCGCTGAGACTGTGCTCGCCATCTGCACTTGAACGTGCTTATACACTTTTTACACTATTTGTACACTAAATGTGTTCCTCCAGCACCCAAATTGTGTTCTGTGTATGCATATGTGCACTTGAAATGTGCACCTGGACACATATGTGCACCTACGTTGTACATGTTTGCACGTAAGTTCACCCTAAATGTACACATTCTGCACCTAATTGCACCTTAAATGTGTTTTTTAGCACCTAAGTGCACCCTAAATGCGCACCATTTGCACCTAATACACCCCATATGTGCACCTTCAGCACATAATTGCACCCTAAATGTGTTTTTTAGCACTTAAGTGCACCCTAAATGTGCACCTTCAGTACCTAATGTGCACTTTCAGCACCTAAGTGCGCTCTAAATGTGCTCTTGTAGTAACTAAGTGTACTCTAAATGTGCTCTTTAGCACCTAAGTGCACCCTAAATGTGCACCTTCAACACCTCAGTGCACCCTACATGTGCACCTTCAACACCTCATTGCACCCAATAGCTGCACTTTCAGCATCTCAATGCACTCAAAATGTGCACCTTAAGCACCTAAGTGCACCCTAAAAGTGCTATTTTAGCACCTAAGTGCACCCTAAATGTGCTCTTTTAACACCTAAGTGCACCCTTAATGTGCACCTTCAACACCTAAGTGCACCCTACATGTGCACCTTCAACACCTCATTGCACCCAATAGCTGCACCTTCAGCACCTCAGTGCACCGAAAATGTGCTTCATAGGAGACACAACTAAGATGGCTTCTCAACAAGTTTCTGATATTGATTTAACCAACTTTGAATTTCAATGGCCAAACGGCAATGTACAGCAGCAGCCTGCAGACAACAGAATGGACGACATCCATAGCAATTGTCAGCGCATGACTGCCATGATGGAAGATGTACAGACATCCATTTCCAAGATGCAAGCCGACATCCAAACATTGATGGATAACAAGAGAAATGCAGAAGAGGGAGGAGATGAACCACCCAAGAAGAAAGCCAGATACGTATGTTACAATTGCAATGAAGAGGGACATTTTGCTACCGAATGTCCTCAGCCACCCAAGAAGCAGAGCGACATTTGCTACAAGTGTCAAGGCACGGGACACTGGGCCAGAGACTGTCCTGTACAACAGGAATACAACACATATCAGGGACCCAACAACTACGGAAGCTACAGGCCAAATTACCCCAGACCCATCTATGGAGCAAACAGAGGACGACCCAACTATGGAGCAAATAGAGGACGCTCACCTATGGCGAGTCAGAATGTGAGACCACAGTACAGTGCATAGACTTTTTCTGAAATATGTACAATGTTGAATAAAAAAATTATAAACTTTCAATTCGTCTTTATTAATTCTTTTTCATCTAGTTGTAGGGGGAAATTATTCCTTCCACGAATAGATGATTTTCTAGAACAACATCTAAATATAGGTCTGGGACTTTCCTAAATCCTAAATATAGAATTGGGAATTCCCTAGGAATTTACCATGGACTTTCCCATTCTATAAATAAACACGGAATTCCCCTCGGAATTCCCCCAAACCCATACACAAAACACGGAATTCCCCTGTTCTAAAAATACTACCCACCTTATCCAGGATGCTTACACTACTTATATAATGTTGTTAAACAATTATATCATGTTGTGGTTATTTCAAAATATGTTGTTGTCATTTTATATTAAGTTGTTAAACAGTTATATTATATTGTGGTTATTTCACAATATGTTGTTGTCATTTTAAGTTATGTTGGTCAACAATCATATTTTGTTGTGGTAATATGATAAGATGTTCTTTTCATTTTATGTTATGTTGTGAAATAGTGATATTATGTTGTGATTTTATCATAATATATCATTGTTATTTGATGCTATGTTATTAAACAGTCATATTATGTTGTGGTTTTGTCATAATATGTTATTGTCAATTTGTGTTATGTTCTTAAACAGTCATATTATGTTGTAATTATGTCATAATATGCTGTTGCCATTGTATATTTTGTTGATGAATAGTTCTATTGTGTTGCCTTTTACATCACTTGGTTGAAGTTTTGCATTGTGTTTTGGTTAAACCTTATTATATCAATTGCAAGCGCGGATCCAGATGGGGGGGGGGGGTTCCGGAACCCCCCCCCTGGAATTTTCGAAACATTGCTAAATTTTTGTTATAAATATTCATGTTTCATAAAAGTTAGTCCCAATTCCCCTTTTGTTGTCATGATTTTTGAAAAATATATCATGAATTTGTATTAGAAATCTTTCATTTTGATACTATTTTGCCGTCAGTATTTCAATTTTTTTCTCTGGCGAGCTTCGCTTCCACTCGCCAGAATGTATTACATACATGTACCTTATTTTCAAATGATACTGCGCTTCTATACAACACATATACAAACATGGCACTAAGGAAACGAAAAGAAACTGAAAAAGACACGAATAGTGGATTTTATTCTTGGAAAAAAAATTCGCTGGCTCGCTTTCGCTAGCGATTTGTTGTATTTACATATAAGAACTGACAATCAATTACTGTGATATGAAAATTCAAAATTTTAAGCTGTTTGCTCGCCATTGCTCTCCACTCACCTGCTTTATTAATAATCAGGGACAGAAAAGACAATCATCAATCAATTACTTTATTTTCTTGCGTTTGAGTTTTTTTTTTTGTTTTGTTTTGTTTTGTTTTTATTTATTTATTTATTTTTTTTTTTTGCTCTTCAAAAAATTCAGACTTTAGGACACCCCCCCCCCGAAAAAAATTCCTCGATCCGCCCATGAAATGCAATTACTATATATTTGATTGTCGGGAAGTTCTTAGAATAAAGGGTTATATTATGTCTAAATTTTATGGTATTATAACAGATATATGAGAACTTTGTCTGGAAATATTTAGAAATTACTTGAGATTATTTAAAAGACTAAATAAATCCTACGAATACGATTTCTGTTGAATACTTTTATTCTTTTCACCCCTTTCTTTTTTATTCTCATTATATTAGTAGAGAAGGTCTTACTTTTGATCTCTCTATAACTTTTACTGTGAAATGTTTGGGGTCGGTAAGACAAAAAGGAAGGAAGGGGGGGGGGGGGTGTAAACATCATACAGCCTCTGAGACCAATGTTTAAAACTAGCTAAAAACGAGAGGACCAAAAAGGTCACATCGATCATCTGAGTAGCACACAGAAAAATGAAAGTGGCCGATGCGGTGGAGGCCCTCGAATACTTGGGTTTTGTGAAATTCTGTGCATTAGTTTCAGAGATGTTGAGCAGCTTGAGCGCCTGCTTCCTATTAGATTTTTGTGCAGCGGTTACAGAGAAGACGAAAATGTGTCAGCCAATCAGAGTTCACAGCGGCCATATTTGTTGACTGATCGGCAAAAAAAAAATTGGTAGAGTACCTTGAGTACTTGCTTCCTGTAAGGTTTCGTGAAATTCTGTGTGACGGTTGCAGAGAAGTCGAAAATGTGTCAGCCAATAAGAACCCTCGGCGGCCATATTTGTTGACTGATCGGCACAACCCCCCCCCCCCCCAAATCAAAAACAAAGAACAAAAAGACAAAAACAAAAACAAACAAACAAAATTGGTAGAGGACCTTATCGTGAAATTCTGTGCACAAGAAGTCAAAAATACGTCAGTCATTCAGAGCTAGCCCTCGGTGGCCATATTTGTTGACTGATCGGCACAACACAAAATTGGTAGAAAAACTATGTAAGAGAGCAACCATTTAATTTAGGGGGGGACTTTTGCCACCCGGCATTTTTTTACAATAATTTCAACAGCCTGAAAATTTGTGCGCCAGCCTTTGTGCCGGATTGTTTTTTTATTTTTCCAATTTTGAAAAAATGACGACACTTTGAAAAGTATAAATTATATAGCGTGATTTTTCAACCATATTACATATCAAACACGAAGTGAGATCAGGTGCCAAGGAAGAGTATATTAAGGCATCGATCTCTTTTTAGCAGATAACGCAAAGGGATATATGGTGCTAATGAATGTTTCATTTTAATTTGTATCTAGTTTATAAAAACAAAAATGTTTACCGGGCATGTGGAAATGTCTGAACGGGGTGGGAGTCGGACCCAATATCATGATCCGGAAAAAAAAAAATTCCCGGCCCTTCGAGAGGAGAAGACATATCTGCATGTCCCAACCCCGGCCACCCCTTCCTCACACCGCCCCTGCTTTAGGGAATAATTTTTTTCCCTCAAATCCCCACCCCATCCGGATTTTGTTTTTTTTTTTTTGCAAAGTCTCCCCCCCCCCCCCCCCCAATAAAAATCAAATGGTTTCTCCCTAAGATTTGGTGAAATTCTGTGCAGCGGTGGCAGAGGAGAAGTCGAATATGTAAAAACGTTTAAGCCGGATGGACGGACGGACGGCACGCTATGACTACATCTCATACTACATCGCGAATACATAAGTAGGTGAAGACTGCATGGCGATTGCATGTATGCAAATGCGTAGATTTCTTGTTTAAATTCACATGAAAATCGGCTAGCTTAAAATTTTGGGAGTAGATAATTATATTTTATCTTATATCCACGGACTAATAAGAATTGCATAGATGAACAACAGTTCTGTCTTCAAATATTACATCGAAAATTAATTTAAATAAATATTCGAAAAAGTAAAAATCATAGAATATTACTTCTCTTAAATAATATTTCCTCTGGAAAATACCCCTCCTTATCATCCCCATAAGACGATCTATAGTATATCATACCCTATGGACAGACAAAGGAGATGCTACATATATAAATCTCTTTACATGCTCCTTTTCACGTTGGGTATATAGGTGTTCAAGTGCAACTCCCCCCCCCCCTTTCGACATGCCTGACCTGGCTAGATCAGCCTCTGCTGTATGTGAAAGAATATAGCTCATATTACGGCGAGCTAGGGAAGGGAGCCAAAAACATTTCCAAAAGTATAGAGTTTATGTATACTACTAGTATAATAATACTTTGGGACCCCCCCCCCCTTGCCTGAATCCGCCACTGGTGTAATGCGTAGCTGTATTGAGTTCTCCGTAATTATGCTGTTTTCTTGATGGTCTTTATTATGTCGTGTGAAAATGTCATTATGTTGTTGAAAAGCGATGTTATGTTGAATGTCTTTATCATGTGTGGTTTGAGACCGTTATTAAGTTCTGGAAAAACTATGTTGTGTTGAATGTTCGGAACTCGATTTGTGTCTTTCGGAAGTCTGATTAGCTCCTGTCTTAAAATGGTACGCGGACACGGACTCGGACATCAAAACCTGTCATAAGACGAGACGTATTAAAGGCAAGCGCGTAACCAGAGTACTTTTCAAATCGGGAAGCACTTTCAGGCAGGATGTTATGGGGTCGCCAGGAGGCCCTTAAGGGGTACACGGGAAAGGCCTGGTGAGGGTATAGGGGGCAGTGAATGCCCCTTGAAGCTTATGGATTTTACAAATTTGCAGGAAAGCTTTCAATATTGACAATTTCTCCATTAAAAATGACATTTACTTAGATAATTGTACTCCTTAAAGTTTACATGCAGATACGAAAGCTACGTTTTTTTGCAAAACGATACGGAAGTATTTGTTGCACTTAAATACGTATTGCTACGTGCCTGATAGTACGTCACTGTCCGTTCATTCGTCAGTCCCCTACCTTAACTTGCGATTATCCCTATGAAACTCAAATACTGTGTAGATTGCCTACGAAGATACAAAGAACCCTATTCATTTTTGAAAGGTCAAAAGTCAATGTCATTTTGGGCTAAAACAGGGGGAGGGGGGGGGGGGGGGTTAGAAAAAATTGAAATTCATTTAAAATCTATTTCTAATCGAAATGTTTTTAAACTTTAATGCTCTAAGATTAAAACATGTTCTATCACATATATTTTTGCGTTTGTTTTTTTTTATATATTTTCCATAGAATTAATCAATCATGCATAAAGGGAGTTGTTATTTGTTTATGTCGTATAGGCAAAGTACAATTAGTAATTAACAGAGGCAGAATATTAATTATAATGAATTAAATAAACACAATGATTTCTGACTTCAAAATTGCACGTCGTGTTTGTGTGTGTGTGGTTTTTTGTGATGATGAAATACCAAGAAAAACTATTTCTAAAAATAATGTATCTGGATAGAATTTACCAATTTTTCCCCTTGATAAAGAGCACAGACAAAAAATACAATGTAACCTCAAGCCAATATAACACTTCTACCACAAGGTATGATTAAATAAACAGCATATAATAGTCCAAGCCTACTTAATATAGCAATTCAACAACATGGTATGAAATGTCAACAACACATTATAGCAAAACCCCAACATGATATAAATATTCAACAACATAACATAAAATGACGACACCATATTATGGTATAACCACAGCATAATATAAATGTTTTACAACATAATATAAAATGATAGCAATCTATTATGGTATAACCACAACATAATATAATTGTTTAACAGTATTATATTAAATGCAACAACACATTTTGGTATAAGCACAACATAATATAATTGTTTAACAACATAACATAAAATGACAACAATATATTATGGTATAACTACAGCATAATATAAATGTTTAACAACATAGCAATAAATGACAACAATATGTTATGGTATGAACACACAACTTAATATAAAATAAAAACAACAGAATGTAAAATAACAACAACATAATTAAACTGTTTAACAACATAATATAAAATAAAAACAAAATACCATCATGGTTCAACCACAACATAATATACTTGTTTAACAACATAACAAAAATGACAACAACATATTTTGAAATAACCACAACATAATATAACTGTTTAACAACATAAGATAAAATGACAACAACATATCTTGAAATAACCACAACATAATATAATTGTTTAACAACATAAGATAAAATGACAACAACATATTTTGAAATAACCACAACATAATATAACTGTTTAACAACATAAGATAAAATGACAACAACATATTTTGAAATAACCACAGCATAATATAACTGTTTAACAACATAAGATAAAATGACAACAACATATTTTGAAATAACCACAACATGATATAATTGTTTAACAACATTATATAAAATGACAACGTATCGCAGTATGACTCCAACATGATATTCCTTGATAAGTACATAATTGTTTAATTCAACAACACAGCATAAGACGAGAACGACTTGAAAGGACAAGTGGACGATATAGTATGTTACAACCACAACATAAAGCAGTTGTTCGGCTTTATATTACAGCCTTCTAACCACATGATACCGTAAAACAACCATGTAGAATATGATTACAACTATGTGTTATAAAAAATAACAACATGATATTTATATTCAACAATCTATTTGACAAACATTGTCCTTAAGACAGTCATGGCGTTCCATATGCCGCCCTAATACAGGTCAACTTCTGATTATGTAACATAGGTTTCACCCGAGACGTATTATGGTGGAAGGGGGACTTGCGTTCAAATCACGCCCTTTTCAAATTGCACGATAATAAAGAAGAAAGTAGTAAACCCGTATAATTCAGACTGAGACGTATGTAAATTGTATATGAAGAATATTTATTTTGACCTATACCTATAATTAGGGATACACTTATAAAAACGTTTCCCGCTGACTCCCGCTATCAATTTTAGGACATGTTTATCAAAATTTTTGTGGACCGTGCTTGCCGATTACTTTACTGTGTTTTTATCCTTTTTTTTATATAAAATTTTCGTATGAAATCAATTATAATGCACGACGGTCGCCCAGAAAAAAGTGAAGGGGTGTTAAAATTGATCAGAAAGCACGTTTTAAATAAACGGAGCGAAGAAAAAAGTGGTCTAATTTTTTTTTCGGTTTAATAAATATGTATATGTTTTTTAACAATAGTTTACAATAATTTTAAGATATTCAAAAATCAGGACTATCTAGATGAATTTAAGAAAGAGAGAAAAAAAAAGAATGTTAAATACCCCATTACTTTTTATTGGTTGAGAGGGGAGGGGTCGAATTCGTTAATTATTATTATTTCATTAACCCCCTCCCCAGATTTTTCATACCTTTTTCCATTTTGACTCATTCTTTTTTTTCTTGTTCTTCGATCCATTTTTTTCAAATCTTCTTTTATTCCTTGATTTTATTTAACTTGAGCTTTTTAATACGACAATTTCTGTATACGGGAAAATTATTTTAAGAGCAAATCAATTCTTTTTTAGCTACGATCGTTGAATCAAAACGAAAATAAGAAAAAGATATGAAAGAAAATATAATTCTCTTTAGAATCTCTGCCGTGTGAACAAGATGCAGTGAGAACGTACATTATACGTGCGCGCTGACCGTAGAGCGTGATTTTAAGGTACAGTAGCAGGTAGTTTATATGATTACATTATTAAATCATGTTTATTTAGATTAAATGAATATTTCAAGTTTAAAAATTTGAGTATATGAAAATTCAAAGTCTAAAATTAAATTTATTACATAGATATTCTTATCTTCCCTCTCCCATCTAATTGGAATGACCGCATGGGCATATCACGCTCTAATGATTTTACACCTACCAGGTAATAAATACGCGGCATTTACGTACCCTGCACGATTGATTGACATGTGTATACTTGTCAAAACAACGATTTCATAATTGGGATGTCACTTTCATAGTGGGTTAGCTCAATGGACGTACAAATTAATACATGTACGAAGAAAACCAAATTGAATCCGATTTTGTAATTAAATTACACCAAATTAAAGAAAAGCTGGTTATATATTACAGACTTTTCTTTATTACAAAAAATCGTTATGTGTTATAAAACAAAAACACCTTTTTTCAACGTTCACTTTGCATGTAATATGACCATGGTGACTAATGGATCCTGTATATATATATATGTATAGTACCAAAGTACACACTATGTGCTTTAGCCATAAACCCGTTTAATAACAAATATGACGTCACACGGCGTAGCTAATTAAAGATCGACAATCTTCAGAAATCTTCGGTAAAGTGCTATTTTTAATAACATAATCGAGCTGTTTTGATCTTGTTAACTAGGGGCTCTCGTAGGGATTAAGTTTACTGATAGGTTCTATCACATTAGGTTTAAAATACCATTTGTAAATTTTAGTGACCCGTGTCCTTTAAGTCATAGCAATCTTTGTTAATTAAAAAAGAATATTGTATAAAAGGTGCTCACCTTGCACTATTGAGTTAATAGTATAGTTATATATCATCGTTATTACTAATGTTAAACGTCTTCCTACTTTTATTTTTTATGAAATGTAGAGTTTGCAAAATGCCTCCCCACGACTAAATGTAAAAAAGGCTTTTATCATTTACATCCAGAAAAACGTTTATCGGATAATTTCGGTGTTGGGTAATTTTGGCGAATTTATGCTAATTGGGTGTTGGAAATGTTGGCTCTTTTATAATTGGCGGATTTTAAAAAAAAATTCAACTGTCGCGACTGCAGAGACGATGGAGCTACGGTTGGGTAAATTTGGTTCATCTTAGCGCATTATCCTCTCGATCGCAGGAAGTTTTGTCTCATGGTGTCATATTCTTCTGTTATCTCCTCTGTTCAATACACTGACGCGAGTCTTTCAAACTGTTTGAAACATTCGCGTCTGATTTTTTTGCTATACTCGGGGCACATGCGCAGTGCATTCGTATTGCATTCTCCTCCATTCGCAGTGTGATCTCTTCGCATATGCGTGCATTCTTGTTCCCAATGTAGAGGGGAATGAGTCATGATAGAGTCCCGACAAAAAGAATTTACACGAATGTGATGCTAATTCGACAAGAATGTGACACCAATTAAAATAAATACAAACAAACAAAGGGAATAAGCTACGACCTAGACACGATAGTGACACGATATTGTCAATATAGTACTGCCTCCACACACGACAGTGACAAAAAATCATCTCTCAGACTTGATATAAAAGTGTGGGGAACATTAGTTTGATAACTTTGACAATGCCTCCAAAGAGAAAACAATACGGAAAGAGATTATCGTCAACCTAGGGTAATGATGATCTTGGATATTTCAAATGATTTTAGTTTTGTTTTTGTCACAATCTTGTCATGATCCTGCGCTATCGGATTAAAGTCGTATCTCAATATTTTGCATTTTTTTTTTCGTGACACATTCTTATCACACTCGCCTCACTATCGTAGCGGACTCGTAGCATATTCTTGTTGCGTTCACGTCGCTAACGTATGCCTTTCGCGCCAAGAAAGACATCATTGGAAGAGACAAGAATGTGCTATGATAGTAAAATCGCATCTGATCGTGGCTATTTATCCATATTCGCGACATTGGAATCCCTGATTAACCGCATAAACGAACATAAAATAATTAGAAATATATAAATATATGAACAGGCAATGTAATTCCCTAAGATGCTACTATTGAATGGTACGTGCTGCTATTCGTGTATTGACACGCGTAACATGTCTTCACTTTATTCATGTAAATGAGAGAAAATGTTAGAGCATACTGAAATTATTTTTATGGTTTAGCGGTTATCGTACAGTTGAAGTCATACGTCAAATAATAAAATATATGTACGGCAATAATGTACGTATCAATTGAGCTGCAAGCCTGAAGGTCCACTAACTACGTAGACCTGCATCCCGTTTCCCCCGAAACACACGGAAGCCATGTATAATCCGTCAAGATTAATGTTTAACAAATTATGCATATTCACTATATGGAGAAGTAACGGTAGCTTTAATATCTATGATAATTTGATAATTAGATTAACGCAGTGGTAGAGACGTTGTTTGCACCTCTGTAATGTAAACAGCGATACCTGTAAATACTACAGGGTCAGAATAGTTGAATATATAACGCAACTGACTCGGTTAAAAAATGTACTGTTGCAGATCTCTAACTGAATTCCAAAACAAATTAATGGAAGAAGACTTTTCTGTTAAATATGACGACTTTTATGCCTAAATAACCCGATACATATTATGGTACACCGGAAAATTCGTTAATCATTTAATTGTTTTATCTTTACAGCGGAGAAAGATCCAGAGACAGCTTATTTGACAGCATCTCTTCAAACTCTTGGGATAAGTGTTGCTGATAAATCCATGGAAACTTCTGACATGGATCTGAAACAGCGGCTGTATGAAATAAATAAACGACGGTCTGAGACCCCGACTGTCCTATCTTACCTTTTACAATCAGACGATATACCGAAAATGGAGCCATTATATGCATCAGTTTCTCTATTGGAATTCGATTGTATTATTGATTTTTTGGAAGAGCCAGGTCACGTTGCGTTTTCCCTTAATCCAAAGGATATCAGAAAGATTAAAAACATACCTGATGACCTATTCTGCACCTCTGATGAATATTCTTGGGAAAGAAACATATATTTTGATGACAGCATAGTCTCCAACAGAAACTCTACATGTGTTTTCATACTAGGGGAAGCTGGATATGGCAAGACAACTTACTGTCATCATCTTCTAAGACAATGGTGTCAAGGCAAGGAATTACAGAAATTTGACTATGTCTTTTATGTGGATTCTTCCGTCTTGCAAACCCCAAGGACATCAATGTCTGATCTTATTTCTTCATCTCTTTTCGGAGACGATATGCAAGATCACGTGGACCATGCTTTACGAAAGAAAAAATGTCTCGTTTTAATAGACGGAGTTGAGTACTTTAGAGATATCGTGAATGGAAAATATGAATTGCAAACGTTAGTCAGAGATTATCGTTATTGTGTTGTTGTCACTCTTATGCGACCTCTAGACTTTGTGTATGCAATATCATCACATTCATTTGCTCCTGTTGAGGTCACCACACGAGTGATACAGTTTTTAGGACTAGATGAACAGGATAGGACATCGCTTTATTATGATATCATTGTCCAAAGATATGAAATTAAACAATCAGAACAACGACATAAAATAAGGAAGGTCGATTTTCAACAAAACACGAAGGACTCTATTCTACAGACTGACCCAAAAGATTCTTATGCTTTTCCTGTTGCCAAAGAATCAGACTCTGACTTTGCAAAAAGGGAATCGCATACACAAGCTGACAAAGCCCTCGATCCAAATGATTCCAAGCCATTTTTCAAAGAACCAAACACAGGAGAAATCCCTAAGGAGGAAAGTCTAAAACAGAGCATTAAGGAGCATGATCCGGAATATGGGAAAAGAAGATCATATTTTTACAAAATAAAAGGACTGTTGGAGGAAAAACTTTGTGAAAATTACAACTCGATTTTGAAAGTACCTATTTTGGGATCTGCCTGTGTAAGACTGGTTGCAGAAGGAAAAGACCTGCCAAAGAATATCACTAGCCTTTATCTTTGTCTCATTGATGAACTCATAGGAAGATATGAAAGTTTTTCATCGGATGAATTTTCCCGTGGAGTAGGTGATCAAATTATGGGACGGTACGGCCTGTTTCAATCTTATCAGAATATATATCGTCATGTGCACACTCTTTGCAAATTGGGTAAAGTTGCCTACAATTCTATGTTTTCTTTTACACCAGAACTATTGACTTCCAAGGAATTAGAAAGATATCTAAAAACGATAGAAATAGTGTTTTCTTTTCAAACAAGGATCCTTGTTCCTTTACATACATTGAATGAAGATTCATTAACCGAGCAGCACGTACGTTTTTCGCACAAATGCTTCCAAGATACTCTGGTTGCTATGTATATAGTCACAGTCAGAAAACACGTACTTGACTCCTTCTGTCGACGACTGACCAGTGTTGACAGTATAATATATATGTCAAATACAATCATGCTGGTCTGTGGTCTGAATTCACACTTTGGCTGTCAAATTATCAGGAACATTCAGAACGTTATTGATAAAGATGGAACCGTCTGTCATTACAGAGAATATCCATCAGATGATTTCTTCATCAGAGAATTTTATGCACTACAACTAAGCTGGTATACGGAATACAGAAATACTCTATCAACGATGGGGAGTGATAGGAAAGACAGTTTCTATGTGTCAGACATCCGCGTTGATTTTGAAACTGACATAGAAACAATAAATAAGACTGTTAATGTACTGTCCGATCAAGACGTCATTGTTAAATCACTGTATATCGATGGCGTACCTAACAAGAGTGACTTGACAAACAACGTGCTCATCGATTTCTTGGCATCAAATACATCGCTAGAAACGATATCCATAGTAGGTAGGAGAACCTACATATCAATGGAACCACCATCCTTCCCCTACTTGAGAGTGTTACAGTTGCAAAATTTATTTATCAGGAAAGCTAGTAATGACGACAAAAGAACAAAATCGCTACTTTCATACTTACCAATGCTACAAAGGCTTCATTTGAATAACATACGGCTGAACAATAGATTACTAGGTTTGACATCTAGTAAAGGGGAAATGCCATTATTGAAACAGGTGTACATCGGAAGAGTAGACATGGATCATCAATCAATTGAATTTGCATCGGACATGGTAGTCATCGAAATGATTATTTTACACAGTGTGAAAATGTCACCAAAGGGCTGGGCAAACTTTATAAGATCACTCACCAATATCTACCATTCCTTTGATATTTACTTATATTCGGTCAATATGGATGCTAAATCAAAAGAAATGGTTCGTAAGAACGAAACCTTTGCAGTGAAGAGAGATAACAATAATAGCTTTTATTTCAGAAGAGTTTATCAAATGAATTCATTTACATTAATTTGTGGCTTCTCCTTATTGATGCCTTCTTTGGAGGACACTTCAAATAGACATGAACACAGTGTAAGAACGCTCCAATACACAATATGGAAACAATGCTCCGGAGCATAAACTCCTTACCCTCTGCATAGATTTCTATAATATTCCATATAATGTTCTTAAGGACCTAAGAGTGTGTCACAACTTTTAACTAAGGTTTTGTGTCAAATATCAAGGTCACAATATACATCATTAGTTAAATCTTGCCTGGAGCATAATTTATCCCCATGTTCATATTTCACGCAAATGTTCAAAAGAACCTCTGGTTGTGAACTGACTTCGATCAGCGTCCTTGGTGAAAGGTCAATTCAAAATAAACACCATTAGTAAAACTTATTATGGGACACCTCTCCTGCCCCTGTGCATTGATTTGGTCCTGTAACATCATATCCCATCAATCTTGCTACGTCTTTCGGTGCATTTTTGGACATAATGACTCTTTGTTCAGGTCAAATTGTTTAGATTGAGGATCACTGACGAGGGTTAAGTACCGAAACTTGCATGTCTGTTCCACGCTGCAAATTTATCTGTTCTTAAATGATGTTATTGAATTTGAAGACGTTTAACATTTGTACCACTTAGTGAATGCCACTTCTGGTGGACCAGGAGTTATCAAATTCGGTTGGTCATTTCTTCAAAATCGAGATTGAAAACGACATCGATTGATCGTATCAAGATGTCATTTATGTTATAACATGAAATGCTAGGGGATATGGCGCCCAATATGTTGGAGAAACAGGTAAGGCCTTAAAATCTCGTTTTAGAAGTCAATCGTATCAGACAAGAAACTCACGTCAGGAAAAAGAAATTTCCTTTACAATCACTTCGTTAAGTACAACCATTCCATTTCGGATATAACTATAACACCGGTTCAGTCTTTTCCTAAACTTAAATATCTAAGTAAAACGGAAATTAAAAAACGTCGACTACAATTGAAATATATGTTCTATAGTACCAATTTCGTGGTACTGAACTTGCCTGGATCACGAAACTCCAAACTATGTACCCCTTGGTTTAAACGATCACATTTATGGACAAGGAACCGTATCCTCAACGTCATCTAATATTAATGTATGTTCAATCCGCCCAAACGATAACGGAAACATAGGTCTCACGAAAGACGACGAAACCGAAAACTTAGAAAAAGATCTAGATTACACCGAACTCTCTGATCATTGCACGCAACGGCGACAGACATGAACTTCTTCATACTCTCTCATCAGTTCAAGCAGTTCAATTGAAATCTATCTTGGACGAAGCAAAATCGCGAAAGTTGAAATTTCGTTTTACATAGAATAAAGTAACATCAGATCCTAAAATACTCGGATAGAGTCCTGCTTCTTGAGGATGTGCAACGTCTGAATACCTATATAGACCAGCTAGTGATATTGCTACAGGTGATTTTTCAATTATCCAGGACAAACAGCTCCATGGTCTTCTAAATAGTACCTAAGTATAGAATCCCATCCAAGATAGATTTTATTAAATTTCGCGAAGTACTAAAGGAAGCTTAAGCCTTATATGATTATACCAAACGATGGTGTAAACCGGAAGGACTCGAATCGCATTCTCTGAATGACTGGAAAACCTCATTTTGGACATTACTGACATTCTAATAGACAACTTCCACAAGAATCCTCATATTTTTGAAAATCAAAGTTCTAGATCTGAAAGATATTTCCAATCCAAATTACGTAATTTACATGAAATAATTGTCTTCAATACCATAATCATTTGAAAACGTTACTATATATATCAACTTTAGTTTCGGAACTTTCTTCTACAAATTAATACTTATATCAAAAGCAATGAAAGTGTCCCCAACATTTTGAGCAAACATAACATGGAAATGTCTTAATTTTCTTGAAATATCTAAAACGTGGGTCCTGTAGCATCATATCCCACCCACTCTGCTACGTCTTTTGGTACATTTTGGACATAATAATTTTCATACTTTTGGCCTTTTCACATTGTTTAGACTGAGGATCACTGACGAGGGTTCAGTACCCGAAACGTGCATGTCTGGTCCATGTTGTACATTTATCAGGTCTTAAATGATGCTATTGAATTTGAAGACGTTTAAAATTCTTTCAACATCACTATTTATAAATTGGATCTTCTTACAATATACTGCACACCAAAACTGCAGAAGTATCCTTACAAACTTAAATATATTGGTAATTCTAGCAACTGCTCAACAACACGTTTGTCCAGAAGTCTGACGTCAGCACTCATGGCAGTAAAGGAACACGTTGCAAAATATTGTGAAACTGTTCTGTACAGGAATGATATAGCTTTATTTTGGTCTTTTAAAAATTCAGAAGTACCAATCACTTATTCAGTCTAATGTTCGAGAAGGCAAGGCAAACTGATTAGATTTTCCACAGTAACGGTTGCAAACCTCGGAATTAACAAAGTTCCGAAGTGTGACCAGGTGCCCGGGGAGAGTCAGCGTCTCCTGATTGCATGCAACACCCGTCGCAACAGCTCCATGGAAACCTGTCAAACTTGGTGATTGTCTAAATGTACATTTTGATGTACAATGTACATATCAGGCAAGTATCTCTTGTGTCGTGGTGATGGCAGCCATTGCATTTCAATGTAGAATGTCACTGATCATTCTGGAAAGGGGGATCTCATATGCTTTTATTACATCCCCGTAGTGACATAAGAACAATAAAGGGTCAAACCATCACTTTATATGGTGCAAGCCGTCAGGCTTTAATTATGAAATCTTCATATTTGGAACATGCCCTGGCGCACCGTATCAGTTGAGAAACAAAAATACCATAAGTAGGACAGTAGGAGGAGACGGAATGTTGCTACTCATGAACGGGATGTTAATTATGTGGAATTTTTGTCATAAAGTGAGGTGTTCAAATGGCTTTTTGTGTCAAAAGATAGGAGTATATCCTAGTCCGAAGCGGATCTGTCACTCTCTGTTGCTTCCTTGATCCCTAGTTCATGGGGATAGATGATCTCATGTAGCTGATCCACAAAGTTCGGATTATTTATGGACATCACGTCATCTATGAATCTGAAGGTAAAATTGAACTGAGATGCGAGGTTCTTTCGCCCAGTCGAGATCAAGGTCTGGATGACGTCAGCTTTGTATGAATATAGAAATAAGTCCGCAAGCAGTGGGGCGCAATTGGTACCCATGAGGAAGCCGACTATCTGTTGGAATACAGTTCCTCCAAACACAACAAAAAAGTTGTCAATCAAAAACTCAAGCATCCGGATGATATCGTCTTCGGTATACTTTTTGTTTGAATCAGAGTGTTCCTTCACGAAATAAGTTTCCCCCTTCCAATTACGAGGTATTTGTATCTTCTTTTACCATTTTTGAAAAGAAGGTGTTGCGTTTAAATAAGTATCAAAATATCTAAATATCAAAATTGTCAATGGAGAAATTCTTACAAGTGAGTATGACAAACGAAATAATTTTATATTCAGCATAGTAAACTTCCCCTGGCTTGACGGTGATGTCCCTAGAGTATGATATCAACAATTCACAGCTCATCAGGTATGCTAGAGCATGTACTGACGTTTTGGATTTTCATGGTAGAAGTTTACAAATTACAAAGAAACTTTTAGGTCAAGGTTTTCGATTTCAAAAACTAGTAAAGATTTTTTGGAAATTTTACAAACATTTTGATCAACTTCTTTTGAAATTCGGACCCATACAATCAACAGAGTATATAACTTTAGGTATTTCACAACCTGCATTTTATGGTGACATAATTAACAAAATGAGAAGGATCAAAGGTACACAGCATAATTATCGAAAACACGTCAAAGTTATCAAACGCCTTTTATACCGTGGATATGATCCTAATGTCACCAGACGGACACTAAGCTTGGTACTTGGCCAATTTACAGTCTTGTACCAGCGCATTCTTAAGACTTGCACTTTGACTGACTGTGACGACGGGACTTCATGACGGGCCCCGTCCAAACCTTTTTAAAGAGGACAGGGCCCGGACACCTGTCCTCTCTGAATGTCAGTCGAACTCCTCGGGTGATAACATATATGAGCTCGTTACAGCCGGCAGACAGTATTACGCACGTCCTCTTTTTATATCTATTTACATATTCATCTGTGTTGCTTGGACCCCTGTGTTTTAAGGTCTTGTTTGTGTGTGGTAATCTTACAGTGAGGAGGTTGTTTTACACCATAATTATACGTTCTTCGAGACCTTTGGAAAATAGTGGGAGGATTGTGCGCAAGTAATCCAGGATAACTACACCGTCTGCTAATTACGCGGCAGATGGCCGTCCTAAGTCGGCACCGGTTGATGATTGGTCTCGTTAGTTTATGTGTGGTCTTTTATGTTTAATGTTTCTATGATGTGAGTTGGTGTTAATTGTCTCTTTCTGTTGGTTTTTGTTCTGTGGGTTTTTTTTTGCATTGGGTGTTTTGGGGTTTTGCTGTAGGTGCTGCAACCTAGCGTTGTTGGAGATCCCCTCCTTTCTTTCAAATAATTCGTGTCAAGGACAAGGGACAGTTGTCATTATAGTTTGGTCCACTCATTTTATAAAAAAATCAAGATTTCTAAAAAGAATTGTTAGGAAATAGATTTAAATGAATTAAGAGCCTATAAATATACAGTAATGAAGTTGCTAGATTTCTCGAAAATTCTGCTTTTTTTTTCACCATTTCCATGTATTCGTCGTCTTTTTTTTTTATTTGAGCACACGCTGGCCTTTCATTTATATTTTGATATGGTGTTTGTGACCCATTTACGAGTTGATGTGCAAATTTTCTTAGATAGGTACTGATGTACTCACTTGTTATAAGGAAGGAGGGGATCTCTAACTACACCAGGTTGCAGCACCCACAGCAAAAATGCAAAAATACAAAGCAGACAAGCAGAGAGAGAGACGCATAAGGGACATGGAACGTCAACGCTCAACACAGAAACATCAAACACAAAGGACTACACATAAACCAACGAGACCAAAGGTCAACCGGTGCCTTAACGTAACGTTTTCTCTATCAATTATGACGTTTAAGAGTAACTTACGTTGGTATCACCTGTGACAATGACATATTCGCGTAATATTAGACAAAATTGCTTCCCAAACTAAACACTTATTGAGAAAAAAAACGGGGGTGTATAGGAATACGTAATAAATATCAAATTTAAAGTTTTGTTTTATACAAGTTCATCTTTGTTTTATTTAAAAATCATATAATTTTATATTTTTATATTTTATAATGTTTTAAAATTATCTAGTAACAAAAGTACAAATTTCATAAAAATTATTGAAAATAACAATATAATCGGCACTAGGGCATCAACTCTTACAATTTTCGAAAACATGAAAACTGACTTAAGTACGGGACCCTCGTATAGAAACCATCACCTTGCCACAAAGTACATTTACCCAGGTGGTATATTTCATATATGACCCTGATATACCATATGAGTAGATCTAGTTAGGTTTTATATAACTTCTCAATAACGTTGTCGTTTGCCTCTATTTTATAATGAAACCACTCAAGAACAAAGCATGAGTACCCAATAACATTACAAAACCACCATATAAAGTGATGGTTTGACCCTTTATTGTATCAAATCACTGATTAGCATGTCTGTTTGACCCTTTATATTGCTAAAATCCACATTAAAACAGTCCTGGTTCCATAGAGAGAACGAGGAAAGTTTGTTATAAAGTGGTAGCAAACAAATCTATATCTGGATTGTCCAGCTTTTTACAAATTTTCTCAAATACATTCTTACTGAGAGTCCATTCAATATTATCATTGAATTTTCTTGATTTCTCATCAGCCACATGGTTGTCTATTCCTGTTATATGAGAACATATTAACCAGATATTTTGCTTTTCACACCAATTCCATATTTGTACTCACAATAGAGTACAAAATTAAGCATCGACGGACCCCTAGCAAGCTAGAGGTGGGACCAGGTGCCCAGGAGGAGTAAGCATCCCCTGTTGGTTAGCCGCAGAAACAGCTGTAGTGTTATCTGACAATACTTTAACATGCTTCTTACTCAGTTTCTCTTTAAATGATTTCAGTGCATAGAAAATAGCTAAAAGTTCTAGAAAATTAATGTGATAGTTTTGTTCCTCAACAGACCATCTATTTCCAATTTTACTTTTTTCAACTGATGCACAGGACGAAAAAACAGGTTTCCATACCTTGGAAACCTGGTGGAAACCACATGGAAACCCCGGGTTTCCATGTGGTTTCCACCAGGTTTCCATAATGGAAACCAGTGGTTTCCATGTGTTTGGAAAGCGCTAACGCCCGGTTTCCGCCCCGTTTCCACGATGGAAACCACTTGGAATCGGGTTGGAAACCTCAAGTTTCCTTTTGGTTTCCATACCTTGTAAACCTGTATTAGAGCTGGTTTCCACGATGGAAACCACTTGGAATCGGGTTGGAAACCTCAAGTTTCCTTTTGGTTTCCATACCATGTAAGCCTGTATAAGAGCTGGTTTCCATGATGGAAATTAGTTGGAAACTTGATGTTTCCTTTTAGTTTCCATATCTTGTAAACTTGTAAACTGGTTTCCATATACTGTAACTGTATGAAAACGGAAATAATATCTCTTTATGTGTTAGTATATACAGTGAATTTGAAAGTTTTGAATCCTGCACTTTTCGTATTCCTTTATATCAGTATCAAGGCTACATGTATATTCTTCTATGTACTGTTTATGTCATGATAAAAACCCCTAAAACATGCTTATCATACTGTGTAATATTTATTCAGAATACATGCTTATTCAACATCAGATGTACAAGATTCCATGAAATCATAAATATACATTTTTGAGCTTTCAAATTTAAAAATGGCATCTTCCATTCTTCATTGTCCTTGTTTAATATATCATGTTTTTTAGGATTGAAATAAAATTTAGAAAAAGATGGACACGTCTCTTTGAAACCACTACAGAAATAAAATGTATTTGTATTTTTTTGAAAAAAAACCCAGATATTTTTAAACAAGTGTGTAGAAATGATAGACAAATTTTATCCTGTCCAAAAACAGACAAAGTCAAAAAGAGATCTCTTTCAGATAGAGAGTCAGAAAGAATACATTTTTTTTCTGTTCTCTCCATGATGTTTCAGACCACTCTTACAAAACTTTTTCTTCTGTCCTCTACTTTTTCATCTGTCCTCTGTCTCACCTGGAATGAATGAAAAAAAAAAATGATATAGTAAGCAGCAACAAAATTACAAACTACAGTTGTAAAATATTGCAGGTTGGGTTGTCAAAAGATGCTTATGTCAACAATTTGTGAATTATAAGAAAGTGGAAGTTCCCAAAAGGCACAAATTTATCCCCCATGAAATTGAAATTAAAGAGCGGTTGAGCAAATCCAACTTGTACGTGTACGAGAACTTGTACATGTATTTACACGTTATCTGCTTACACGTTGACATTATGCGGTTGAGCAGATGTCACAACGAATACTGCTACGTGTAAATCGTATATACATTTTGTGACATAATTTATATTTTGTTTACAACTGCTTATTCGTCAATAACTTGGCATCTAGATTCAAAAGGTCAGTATTGACGTAGAATTGATTAATCTATTCCAAGTAATCAGATTTATATAACATAAAAATTAAACTTCAAGAGTAAAATTTTTTATTAACTTTGAGGGTTCTTCTTTAAAATGTGATACATTTTATTTGCAATGTCTTCTAATATTCAGAAAGTACATACGTTACCAAATATATTGAATATAGGTTTTCATAGGTTATCTTAGCCGCAGAAACGGCCTACGACACTTGGATATTTGGTTGGAAGGGGTGTGTTGGCCGCAGGAATCTACATTGAACAAACCCGGAATCCAAGTTTAGGATATAGCCGGCACGAATCAGCCAATTTTCTAGGGGATTATTGACTGTGTCTCACTCGAATAACATAAAACTAAACGATCTGCAATTATATTTTACCTTTACCATATTTGTCAAGCTTTAATATCAATGATACGGCCAGGATTCTACTTGCCTCCGCTTCGTCTCTTCGAATTCAAGCGCCATGTTGTAAGTTTACACTCATTCATCAGGTCAAACACGTGACACAGCTAGGTTGTTTCCATAACAACGTCCATTCATATGGATCGAGGTGTCACGTGTTTGACCTGACGCATGAGTGTAAACTTACAACATGGCGCTTGAATTCGAAGAGACGAAGCGGAGGCAAGTAGAATCCCGGCCATAT
This sequence comes from Pinctada imbricata, assembly GCA_033119305.1. Lineage (NCBI taxonomy): Eukaryota > Metazoa > Mollusca > Bivalvia > Pterioida > Pteriidae > Pinctada > Pinctada imbricata. The sequence goes on along the minus strand of VSWD01000004.1, from coordinate 36,136,228 downwards.
CATTGATATTAAAGCTTGACAAGGTAAATATGACTGCTGACATTTTAGCCGGCCATATCCTAAACTTGGATTCCGGGTTTGTTCCATGTAGATTCCTGCGGCCAACACACCCCTACCAACCAAATACCCAAGTGTTGTTGGCCGTTTCTACGGCTAAGGTTATCTGCATTCAGTTGCTTATAAAATCTACAAGTAATCTTACCGCTTTACACGTTTTACCAAACGTGTAACGTGTAACACAGGTGCTTGGAACGCAAAATGTGATGACGTCATGAAGAACTTTTTGACGCACGCATACACGTACAAGTTCGGTTTGCTCAACCTCTCTATAATACCATCATGATGGTGATGGTAAAATTTCAACCCGAGAGTGCAAAATTCTGCAAGTCGAGAACGAGGCTTGCCGAGTCGTGGACAAGAAAATTTTGTACATAGGGTTGAGATTTAGCCATCCCTCCTTCATGGTGTTGTTTGATTGTTTTTCTCCCACTACTTATCTGTCTGTATCTGTTATAAATAGTTATTTGTTGTTTGACCAAAAATGTGTGACCTTTTCCTTGAAAATGACCCTGATCTGATTTGGGTTAAAATTTAGTCCCATCATGCTTTACCATCCCTGCCAATTTGAAAGATGTATGATGTATATCAAGTAAGTTATAGCCAAACATGTAAAAGTGTGACTACCAGACAGATGGACAGACAGCAGACGCCTGATAAATGATCCCTTTATGTCGCTCTTATGTTGCAGGCGACATAAATGAAGTGTCTCAACTAAGAAGCTTACATTGACATCATGTGTGTAAGAAGCTTACATTGACATCATTGGATGCTAATCTTTCATGCAGTCCTTCTAGTTCTTCAATGGTAACAGTACAATATTGACCTGAAAGTGAAAATGAAGATTTAATATGTTGAAATCGAATAAGTCTTCAGAGTTTACGAAAAGTGCCGGATTGCTGGCGATCTCCAGTGGATTTTTCGATTGTCCGACAGTTTCTAGTTTCAAGCCGGACAAAATGTCCCATGGTTTTTTTGTTCCAAGTAGGGCTGTAACGGTTCAGAAATCTTTCGGTTTGAATTATGAACCTCGGTTTTTCGGTTTTCGATTTGGTTTAAAGCAGGGTACAGTTTCTTAGTATTATTACCAGTTTGTTAGGTATTTTTCTCTATTGTGTTGATGTGTTATAATCCAGTTAATGTGACAATGTAATCTTGATATCAAAATGATACAAAATCATACTCTAACTGAATTAGAATTTTCATAATCCAAAAAGTGAACTGGAATTGCTTTTAGATTATATTACTTGCTCTAGACTATAAATTTCACAAATACACTCAAAATATGAGACAAGTTTAAAACTGTCCTAGAGATGTACATGTACTGGAAAGATTCCACGAATCATATATTAATATAACCAAATTTTCAATCATGTACCTGTTCTGTAATCTGAGCCGCCCGCTGGCTAACTTGGTAAATTTTGCAGAGTTTCTGAATGGAAGTAGATCAGGTCATACTCGACTTGCTTATCTTCAGGACGATGTCGCGCACATGTTTTCAGTTAATATTTGTGCCGACATTGCCGAAGTAGAACAAGTCAAATACTTAAATTCAATTTTGCAAATTCTGCAAACAGTAATTGTCTTATGGACCACCCTCCGACTTTCAAACAATCAAAATGATCGCCTGGGACCTCTGTTTTGACGTCTGGGTCACCATTACTAAGATCTAAAAAGTTTATCGAAGAAGGCGGCCTCGAAAATAATCATCTAGTCTACCCCTAGTTTTATTTTAAAAAATTTAAACATACATGTAAGGCCATAATTAAAAAACTGTTTGTTTCCCCTCGCCCTGACCAGGTCAGAAAAAATGCCACCGTGTCAGATTTTTTTGTAGCCAAAAAGTCCCCTCATATTTTTTTGCAAATATCGAATCATGGCCATGTCCGTTTTTGATTTTTATGTTACAATATTCTGTCCAAATATACTGTAAATCAACTCTATAGCTTTCTGATTCCTACATAAGAAATATCAATTGTCAATTGCCGGCTGCTGACTCTTAGTATATATCATAACAGATATGCGTGTCTCTTAGCTAGGTGCCCAATAATGTGCAATTATGATTCAAATTACGTCTGAAGAAAAAAAAAAAGAAAAAAACAGTACCTGCCTGCCGGTCACCTGCGAAAAACAGAACGGGGGAGGGGAAACAAACAAATTAACAATTTTTTTAATTGTGGCATAATTTAAAATTGTATTCTCTTCTTAATAATATACTGTACATACATGATGATGTATTACAATTGTTAATATAATACATGTTTAATTTCAAGTCATACCAATTCTTGATCCATGTCCATGGCAACTTTTGTTTACAGTACTCTCCATCTTTTGAATATGTACATCATTCTTTTCCACATTAAGCATCAGATATACAGTTAAGATGTCGTAGATGGCCTCTGATAGTGCAGTGTAAACATGCTTGGATAAGAAAGCAATGTCAAGGCTACATGAACACCAGGCAAACTGAAAGAAAAATTAAAAAGAAAATTAAGCTTGATAAGAGTGTAAAAGTTCAGGGATTAATCTGCCTCTGCAACCTGCGTCCCTGATTCATAAAAATTGCCCAGGACCCATAGATTTCCAATCGCTGTGTCCCTCTGTATGCATTTTTAATTTTCTTATATTTACATTCCTACTGCGTTTCCCTTATATGATGGTACCAAACCAACTGCACTGCATTTTTCGATAAACGCAAGACCCTATCACGTGACATTTGAACATACGTGGATTGATTTCCCATAAAATGCCCATTCTATTTACTGCTTCAACACAGATTCAAAATTCATTTATCAATCAATGCCGTCTATCCTCCACTCCAGTGATTACATGAGTCAAAATCTAGGTCACCCACACGTACACTTCCAAGACATATGGCGTACATGTAGGTCGACCATGCGTCACATGATCACACCAGACAAAGTTCAAGGACGACCTGCACTGTCGTCTACGAGAAGATGCCATGTTTGGATGAGCGAATTCAGACATTAGTCGATCAAATATTCAATATTTAGGATGGGGATTTGCTCCATTTGTGTCATTTATCAACAGTGAATTTCTTTTTGCTTCTTATGGAATTATAAAGATCAGAAATGTTTCGAGTATCAGCGAATTTTGTGCCGTGTTGAGGTAGGTCATGAACATTTCGTGTATTTGTATCGTTTTGCACGGCTGTACTCGATTTGCATCATTCTAATTACTTCCAGAAGCACCAGGCACCCGGACAACTTAGGCCATGTAAAATAAAATCTATGTTTCTCAGACACCGCCGCGCGCTATAATTTGCCGCCGACGAGACGTTTTTATTGCACCTTCAGAAAAAAATATACGCCGTGCCTCATCCTCGATCGTCGATTAAAAAAGAAATATCCATTTATTTCATTGAGCATGTTTATTGTCCTTTATAATCGTCAAAACTGTACCCGATGAATAAATACTTTTAAAAGCCCGTATAAATCACGGCGCGACTTTATCCACGCGTCGTTTAAATGGAATTGTATAGGATACTAGTATACTTACAACGTGCCGCGGACACTTGGACGACTGGCTATTCGCGTGTTTAATACATCGAGTATTACATGTATTAAAACGTTCGTATAGTTTTCTTTATTGATCTCCACAGCATATGTAAATACCTATGCCGAACAATAGCAAGTGTCCATTGAAATACTTCCGAATCTATTAATAATGACATTCACGTTGTAAAAAGTATAAGCAAGGACTGCCGACGAACGCAAGAGAAACGTAGTTAAATCCTTAAATCTATGAATAAAAGAATGTATATTGTACCCAGGCCGTGTACATTAATTATTCTATCAGACGGTGGTTAATGCTGAACACTTAATTCGATTTCTAAAGATTCTGCTTCATCCAGACTCGACTTCCGAAGGTATACGCTATTGGCCAAATTTTTATTTACCATATGAACGGATCCATCGGAGGAAGTGAGGGGTCGTATTTAATTTGAACTGGGTTTAAACAAGATGTGAGCAAATACTGTAACAACCGTCGAGTCTCTTACGCGATTCTACTAAATACTCAGGGCAATCAAAACATGTCATACTTCGTATATCAAATTTTGAATCGATTAGCTTCTTCCATTCAGACAGATGAGCTACGACTCCCCGTTCTCAGAAGGAATAGGTTATTTTACTCTTAAAAAACTCAACTTATTTACAGGAGAAAGCCATAAATTTTAATGTACATGTACCATTATTTTGACTGACGGTTCAAAGACAGTTTTCTATGAAGAAAAACGGGGGGGGGGGTGCAGCATAAGATTTTTTTGCCGTACATAAATAATGGGAGGGGGGACAGGACAGATGACTTTTTTGCCTTACACGAATAAAAAGAGCACTCTTGTTGATGAAAAAAAAAAATAAAAACCCTGCCTACCTTGCCACTTTTTTAGACACAATTATCTGAGAAACATAGAATTTATTTTACATGGCCTTAAAGATATATCACGCCTTCATGTGACTGTTTTAAGCCAATCGCTTCCTTCGGAAGACATTTATGTGAGCGAGCGAAGCTCAAAGCGAGCTGTGTACCACAAAATAAAACTCATGCAACTAGAACTGCCCTAAAGTTGACGAATTATACCCCCTGCGGACGTTTTTCATAAATGGGACCATTTAAGATGCTTTCAAAACTTCTTAACATAAAATGTCGTAAAGGCTGAAGGTCAAGGTCACAGGGTCAGAAGTCATGGTACCAAAATGTAGAACTTTTAATGGTGAATGTGTGTATGAAATAGGAATGTCCTACCATTAATAGTATAAAAGAAATCTGCTTTCAAAACTCCTTAAGATAAAATGTTGTATAGGGTAAAGGTGAAGGTCACAGGGTTAAAAGTCATGGTACCAAAATGTAACATTCTTAATGCTTATTGTGTGTATGAAATGAGAATGTCCTACCATTAATAGTATAAAAGAAATCTGCTTTCAAAACTCCTTAACATAAAATGTTGTATAGGGTAAAGGTGAAGGTCACAGGGTTAAAAGTCATGGTACCAAAATGTAACATTCTTAATGCTTATTGTGTGTATGAAATATGAAAGTCCTACCATTAATAGTATAAAAGAAATTTGCTGTCAAAACTTCTTAACATAAAATGTTGTATAGGCTGAAGGTGAAGGTCACAAGGTCACAGGGTCAAAAGTCATGGTACCAAAATGTAGTGCTCTTTATGGTGAATGTGTGTATGAAATATGAAAGGCCTACTATTAATAGTATAAAAAAAATCTGCTTTCGAAACTTCTTAACCGGACAGACAACCAGACAGACGGACGGACAGACAGGGTGATTCCTATATACCCCCCTACACTTCATTTGTGGAGGGTATAATAACAGTGTTTTGACTTCGTCCATATAGATGGTTTTTCCATGAGTTCATATTACACATTCAATAGAACTGTAAAACAATACAATTGACAGCAGAATAACTCTGAACATTACAATCAGGAGGGGGGGATAGTTCTATAACACACAACCTTGCTGCGAGACGCGAGGTTATATCTGTCGGCTCTTAAATGGCAAAGAGGGATTTCGCCTGGTATAAAACATATTTATTTCGAATGTATTTCAAACAGACACCATTTTCTTACATTTGTATTGTCAAATTAAATTATGGTTATTATTATTGTGATTAATTCGTTGATCAAATATGTTATTTGTTTGAAATCTAATGATCTGAATGAAAATTCGGGCTTGAGTTTTTCATATCGCTAAATTTCACTGGTGAATCCAATGTGGTCAGATAATGACAAAATTACACTAAGTGTTCGACTTTATATAACATTATAAAGGTTAGTCAATAATAATTTAATATATTATTCATCCTTTCAACGTAATCTTACTTGCTGTCAATGCTAAAATCATCGTAAATTCCCTGTTCTAGTTTCCGCCAACATCCAATGTGTAAAGACCGGATTACCATAAAGGCGGCTGCTACAAGACTCCGGTGCGTTAGCAGTATACCGGAGTCTTGTAAGCAGGACTGGGGGGGGGGGGAGCTAATCACTTACCATAAATAATGGGATTTGAATTGCCGATTCAAATCAAATTAATTAAATAGTAACTAAGAGATGTGATTCCTCGTAAGAAAAGGTTAAATAACGGCAACCTTACAGATTTCTGGTTCGAACAGACACTATACAAAATTCTGAAAACAACGCGTGGGCCGAGCCAGCAATATTGACATACATACATTTGTAAAAAAAGAAGTAAATAGTATATAATACTTAATTTTCACCATTGATCTTCTCATCTTACCTATCTATCGCAATCGAATGCGTGTTTTCTTTAGTTTATGTGTAGAAATTTGGTGAACAGGCCGTTCCAGCGTTTCCTCTGCTCAAAAATAAATGCTCGCTTCTGATTGGTCAAAATTTATTTTGAAATTCTGAGCCCGCAAAATCATCCTGAACGATTAATTTTTTATAATAATCATCATTTAAGTTCTTGGTAGATTTTAATATCATTATTTTATTTTCACATTTACGAACTCATGTAATTTTCCAAAGTCTTATCTCTTTTGACCCTGGAAAAATTAAAAAGCACCACTTGGCATCAAGCAGTCTGGGAAGCATGACCGCCTGCCCAGTGTTTCGGTCGTCGGTCTCTCTGTCTGACTCTCTGATATTTCATTCAAAGAAATATGGAAACTTTTTATTTGTTTTGCACAAGCGCGGATCCAGAGGGCCAGGGGGGGGGGGGTCGAGGGGTCCGACCCCCCCTGGAATTTTGACTCGATAAAGTTCATATATTTAAATATTTTAATTTTCATAAGATTAACCCGATTCCCCTTTTGTTGTCATCATATTTGAAAAATAACATCATGAATTTGTATTGAAAATCTTTCATTCTAATTAAGTTTTTAACGGTGAGCATTTCAAAATATTCCTGGGCTCACTTACGCTTGCCAGATTTTATCAAATACATGATAATTTATTATCAATTTCAAATGATGCCCCTTACAATGCATTACACCTTTGTAAATAAAGAAGGGCAATTAACTGAAAAATACAGGTATAGAGGATGCGAGAAATCCTGGAAAAAATTCTTGATCCTCCAAAATCCTGGATCCTCCCATGTTGTACCATGACAATTAAAGCTGATCAATGTAGATTTTTAAATTGCCCGAAACGTCCGAAACTTCCGAATTTTTCTGGCGATAAAAAGGGAGACGTCACTTTTGAATTATGGCGATACGAAGTTCAATGCCTCATGCGTGAAAAATATTCAGAAGAAGTGATCGCACATTCTATACGTCGATCTTTGAGGGGAGAAGCAGCGCTAGTTTTGATGAGACTTGGTCCTCAAGCGAACATTTCCGATATTATAGAGAAATTTTAAAGCATCTATGGCACAGTTGACAAGAAACAGATGTTATTATCTAAATTCTATAGTGCGAAACAAGATGTAAACGAAGATGTCAAATCTTGGGGATGTCGTCTTGAAGATCTCTTGTCGAAAGTTCAGGCAGTTGACAAAATAGCAAAACCGGAAGCCGACCAAATGCTCAAGGACATATTCTGGGAAGGTCTTAAGCACTCATTAAAGGATGCAACGGGTCATATATATGATAAACAGTTACCATATGATCAACTTTTAAAAGAAATACGTAAAAAAAGAAGAAGATGTAAAGAAACGAGATGCAAAGGAGCATACCCAATCGTTAGCTACGAACGCTAAAACTGAAATAGATGAAATCAAGGAAATGATCCAGAATCTGAACACTGACGTGAAACAAGTGAAAGATGAACTTTCTACAAACTTTGTCGATAATCCAGATCAGTATATCAACGCTCAACAGTATTCTGGATTCAGAAAATATGGACATACTGGTCAAAGGTATGGAAACGCATACACGTCAGGACGTTTTAATCTACAAGGACAAAGACGTAATTTTGGTGGACGACGCCAACGTGGTCATAGTCGTATTATTACACCTAATCAAAGAGACACTAGTGGTTATATGCATTCCACTCCTAAGTATACAGAAAGCGGTGAACCTATTTGTATGAGATGTGGACAGGAGGGCCATCTCGCCTTAGGATGTCGTGTTCGGCTCGATCACAGCAGACAAGCTTTAAACTTCAACAGACCTACTTCGAGACGCGGTCGTTAGGTCAAACAAGAAATCAGCGTCAGTCAAACGCAAATGAACTTGATGGTTTGGTTGGTAGTTCCTGCGAGGTGTCTGTAAACATAAACAATATCCCTACACAGGCCTTACTCGATACTGGTTCTTCAGTTTCTACGATGTCATACACATTTTACCTGGACCATCTATCCAATCATCCACTTCGTTCTGTTGACAATGAGTTTAAGTTAACTTGCGCCAATGGCAGCGACTTACCTTACCTTGGTTACGTTGAAGTAGACTTGGACTCACCTGGATTGAATGCATCAAGCAAACAACCGTCATTATTTTTGATTGTTGACGATACAGAATACAAGGCGAAAATTCCTATTCTGATTGGTACAAACATTATGCAAGCATTAAGGGAAAATGCTATTAGAGATCATGGAACACGTTATCTACAGGTTTCTGCGTTACATACACCTTGGTACCTGTCGTTCAGATGTCTTAATTTACGAGAAAAAGAACTTAAAAAACGCAATTACAGACTTGCTAACGTTCGATCATCAGAGAAATCACCAGTAACAATTCCTCCTAATAGTGAAATCACGATTCAAGGATACTTAGAAAAATGTTTGCCATATCCGACAACTTGCGCTCTCATTCAAGCTACGCCAAAATCAGCAATACCATCAGATCTAGATATTACTCCTACACTCGTTAGTTACAACTACGACAACACAGACGGGATATTCGTAAATATCAGCAACATTACTACCAGAACGGTCACTATTCATCCGAAATCTCTTCTCTCTGAGCTGCAGCCTGTATCAATAGAAGATATACAACAACTTGATGATTTTGCTTCCAGTTTGAAAGACTGCGACATTGGTCAAGGCAATCTTACGTCACACGAACTTGAAGGAGTTAAATCACTACTACAAGAATATCAGGATATATTTTCTACGTCAGAAACTGATATTGGCAATACAAAGTCCGTAAAACATCGCATCGATCTCACAGATAATGTTCCTTTCAAACAAAAGAACCGACGCATTCCACCCGGAATGTACGATGAAGTCCGAAACCATCTTCAACAATTACTTGCCAGCGGCATGATACGCAAATCAAGGTCACCGTGGGCCAGCAACGTAGTTCTTTGCAGAAAAAAGGATGGCAAACTGAGGATGTGCGTAGATTTTCGTCAATTAAATCAACGAACCGTTAAATATTCGTATGCTTTACCTCGCATAGATGAAATATTAGACGCATTACAGGGAAACAGTTTCTTCACCGTGTTGGATATGAAGGCAGGTTATCATCAGATCTCAGTCTTAGAGGAACATAAGGAACGTACCGCATTTACTGTTGGACCTATGGGATTTTACGAATATAACCGGATGCCGTTTGGTCTCGTGAACGCGCCAGTAACCTACCAACGGTTAATGGAGGAATGCTTTGATGGTCTGAATCTCAGAATTTGCTTCATATACCTTGATGACGTCATAGTCTTTTCAAAGACATACGAAGAACACTTACATCGATTGCGTCAAGTTTTCGACAGAATACGAAACGAATGCCTCAAATTGTCTCCATCGAAGTGCTTTTTCTTCAAAAACAAGGTCAAATACGTCGGACATATAGTTTCAAAAGAAGGTCTTCAACCAGATCCTGCGAAAATAGAAAAAGTCATAAACTGGCCTCGTCCAAACACACCAGAAGAAGTTCGAAAATTTCTCGGATTCGTCGGATATTATCGCAAATTCATCAAAGACTTTTCTAAAATATCTCGACCATTAAATGATTTGATGCCAGCAACACACACCAAAAAGAAAAGAAAACCACCCTCCAAGGAATGGGAATGGACCGAAAAACATGAAAATTCTTTCAACATTTTGAAATCAGCACTATCATCTCCACCAATTTTAGGATTTCCAAATTTCAGTGAACCATTTGAGCTTCATACCGACGCCAGTTCATTTGGACTTGGTGCTATCCTGTACCAAAAGCAACATGGCACGAACAGAGTCATTTCGTATGCAAGTAGATCTTTAAGCCGAGCAGAGAGAAACTATGCAGCACATAAGTTAGAATTTTTGGCATTAAAATGGGCGATTACCGAAAAATACAAAGACTATCTGTATGGGCATGACTTCATAGTATACACGGACAACAATCCTTTGACATATGTGTTAACTTCAGCAAAACTCGATGCAACATCACAGCGTTGGATTGCAGCATAGTCTTCCTACAACTTTACTATCCGATACAGATCTGGGAAAAGTAATGCAGACGCTGATGCACTCTCGAGATTACCTGACTTGATGAAATCGAAATTCGAAACTTTATCATTTGAAAGTGTCAATGCCATTTGTCAATCAATATGTTCGTCGTCATACATTGAGAATCTATCTGTCAATTCTGATGTTATGAACAGTCTAGAAGCAATGGATATTGTCGATACAAGGAACGTAGTATGGCAAGAGAGACAAGACATGGACGTGACTCTCAACGTTTGGAAAACACATGTCAAATCTGGAAGGAAACCAAAAGTCGATGACATAGCAACGCAACATCATCCACTAGCTCTTTTTAGGAACTTTAAGCACCTGATACTCGAGGACGACATTTTATATAGACGTGTCAACATCGAAGGAGAAGAGTACAAACAGTTAGTTTTACCTCGAGCATACGTTAACGTCGTTCTTCAACATTTGCATGATAACATAGGACACCCAGGAAAGGAAAGAACCATTTCGCTAATCAGAGATCGTTTCTACTGGAGTAAAATGGCTAGTGATGTCGATAACTGGATTCAGAACTGTAAACGATGCATACATAGGAAGTCGACTACGATTCAGCGAGCTCCTCTTACAAACATTAGAACTTCTTATCCACTTGAATTAGTCTGTATGGATTTCCTTACTTTGGAAAAATCTGGAAGTTATCAGCACATTTTAGTCATAACAGATCACTTTACACGTTTGGCACAAGCTATTCCGACGAGAAACATGACAGCAAGGACAACCGCTCAAGCTCTTTTCGATAATTCATTACTTACTACGGAATTCCATATAAAATCCACAGCGATCAAGGAACCAACTTTGAAAGTAAAATCATTAAAGAACTTTGCGAACTTACAGGCATGACAAAATCGAGAACAACCCCCTATCACCCGATGGGCAACGGCATGTGCGAGCGCTACAATAGAACACTATTAGATATGCTTGGAACTCTGCAACCTGAACAGAAATCAAAATGGAAGGACTACGTGCGTCCTCTGATACATGCATACAATTGCACGCGCCATGAAAGCACTGGCTACTCGCCATATCAACTCATGTTCGGAAGAGAACCGCATTTGCCGATTGACTTACTTTTGGACTTCATAAACAGCAAAAACAGACTACAACAAAATACATGACTTCATAAACAGCAAAAACAGACTACAACAAAATACATAGAAGAGCTAAGGAAACGAATTTCAAAGGCATATGAATTGGCCAACACAGCAGCAGACAAATCTAGAAGTAAACAAAAACGTCACTACGATATCAAAGCTAGAGAAAATACTCTCAAAGAAGGAGACAAAGTACTCGTGAAAGTTCTTTCTTTTGATGGAAAACACAAAATAGCCGATCGATGGGAAGAGGATCCGTATGTCATAGTAAAACAAGTGAACAAAGACATTCCCGTATTTGAAGTCAAAAAGGTCAATGGGAAAGGCAGAAAACGTGTCTTGCACAGGAACTTGCTTTTACCGATAGGTCATCTCGCAGCATATGACACTGACCGTAAAAAAGACGAACCGGAAACGCATCGTCTACCCCACAAGCGGAAGGAACATGCAAAATCAGAATCTCGTAGCCATAAGGAATCGGATCATAGCGACAGTGATATGGAAACAGTTATAATAGAGGTACCGGTACCACAGTCAACAGGAGACATCTCACCTGAATCAGATGTTGAAATTCCTTTTGACGAAGATGATGAGAATTCAAATGACCATGATGAACCGGAAGTAGAAGGTGTAACTGATCATCGATCAGCCTCTGAAACTGCTTCGTCGCAAGGTCAGGAACCGGATGAAACTACTGGTTCAAACGATGAAAGTCGCAATGATTCTGATGAACAGGATGATGATGAATCAACTTTACGAAGGTCAACTAGAACTAGAAACCCGCCTTCGTGGATGGCTGATTATGTTGTGCATTCTGTGAAGGAGGAAAAGAAACCTCCGTGGAAAGAAAAAGTCAGTTTTCTTCAAAACTTATTAGACACGGGTCAGTGCAAAGGTCGTGAATCAGAAATATTATCTGCGATGATAAGCATAGTGAAATCTTAATACTTAGTGTTATTTAGGATTAGCTTATTTAAGGTCAAGATATTATCTTTTAGTTACATATATGTCATTTACTTAATTTTTCTAACTTACATGTAGTGTCGATGACAAGATTATTTTGATGTCATTTTTCAATTGAGACAAGGTACATGGTTTTGTCGAACAAAGATTTTGCTCCTACAGTTAATTTTTTTTTATGTAGGTTTTTGAAAATTGGATTTTTTTTTCCTTTTATGTAGTTAAATGACGGGGACGTCATTTGTTAAAAGGGGGGAGTATGTGGTATTACTAGATTCCGATTTATTTTTGATTTTGTCTAAATTCTTTATTTCTATTTAAATTCAATTATTTTGTATTTGTTAAAATTTAACCACTTCTAATTTATTCAGTCTCTCTTATTTTTGAAATTCTATTCGTATTCAGTAATTAATCAATCCCTACTTTTTCCCTAGTTGATATACTGTATGAGACTACCCTTTTAATCCTGGATATTCACTGTACAAATAAGTTGATATCGATTGGTCATTTTATTTTTACTCCCGGTTTTGATTGGTTAAAATTGTACGCTTCGCGAGTGCACGATTTGTACTCGCCACGTAGTAGTTTAGCTTCATTCCACACCTTGTAGTACCTCAGTAAAGATGTAAGAATTTGTAGCTAGAAGTTGCGTCTATGGGCTTTTTGATTAAAGTAAGTTATTTTCTATACCTTTTTCATTTAGCGTTTTGTTAAACGCATATCGCTTTTTACTTGTATTTTGTAAATTTGTCATACATTTTTGAATATAATTATTGTTTAAGCCGCTTGAGATTATCTTCGAGTTTTGGTTTAAAATTGATTTCGTGTCACACTATTGAATAATACTAAAACGGTAATTCATAAGTTAAATACATTTCTTTATTAAATTCACAAGTTTTATGCGATAATGATGAAAATGCGTTCCATATAGGTATTTAGTATTATCATTTGTATTTAGGACTTATCACGAGAGTGTGAAGCCTGTTATAGACTCCATGATGGGTTTTTAGAGCCTGGCCCATATCTGGTAATTATTTTATAAATTTAGTACTTGAAATAACGATTTCTTGTTATATGACGAAAACTTTAAAACTCATGAAGAGAAAGTCTCTAGACAAGAGTTATCTCTCTTTGTCCGCAAGCTGAGTAATTTTATAATTCATATCTATAAAAGAAAACGACTAGAAACGGGATGTATGAAATGTGTCCTATAATGAAATAATGTGTTTTAATGAATATTTGTTAAATGTATATTTGTGCTAGATGTTATATGTTCTTTATATATTATTTACAGGGCTCTACCGTTATATGTTAATAAAGTGTGGAAATTCGATGATGTCGTCAGTTATTCTTGTGACCAAGAGGGGTTACAAATTGGCACCCAACGTGAAAACCTGACCAGCCTTGGATATGTCCCTGATGAGAAGCTCCTCGTTGATTGGTTGTTTCCGGAGAGTGTTCGAACGATTTACGTGAGTTATGCAAATGACTTGTACCGTTCCCATATGTGCTAGTGAACACGTGACTCGTGACATTGACCTCGAAATTTGATTGGCTGAAATACACGTGGCGGAAGTACCGACTTTGCTTGCGTGAGTGACTTCCTGTTTTGAACTGAACTTTGCTGAAATCCTGTGTTGATTTATATATTGAACAGTAATTACAATTTCTATAATTCATTGATAAAATAATTCAAATAACCCATTCCTATTTGATTGACATTACTTGTTTGCTATATTTTGTTGATATTAATATTTGATCATTTACTTCCGTGACACATTTCACCATCCCTCAGCGTGTGTTTCATTGAAAATAGATTAATTTAGAAATCAGTCATTTTCAATTTGAGTAAGCTTATATTTAGCTGATAAATCGTCACGTCATTGCTATAACTTACGTCTGTCTTTGATCGAGTCAGTAAGTTTGCCTGTCTGTCGTCTTGGATTGAATTTGTCCGTCTATTTAGTACATTTGTCCGTCTATTTAGTACATTTGTCCGTCTAGATATAGTACACTTGTTCGTCTTACTTAGTTCGTTCGTCCGTCTTACCTAATCAAATGGTTTAGATAGTTGATTTAGTTAATTTATTTAGTTAGCTTATTTAGTTACATGTAGCTAGCTTTACATTTTTAATATAGAACTCAGTTTATTTTAATTAGATTTCATCTTGATTTCATTAGATATCATTAGTTATTTATCCTTGTTTTGTCTCCGTCGTCTTTAGTATTAGTATTTAGTTACACTATAGATTAAACTTAGGTGATTTTTCAAGCTTTTTGTTTCAAGCTTTCCGTTTTGCTTAATTTAGACTTAGATAGTTTAGACTTAGATATAGTTTAGACTTAGAATATCATTTAGTCTTAGAATATTATTTTGATTTGAAATATTATTTAGACTTAGAATAATTTAAGACTATTTTTGACACGTTTGGGTTATAAGCACACAAACTTTGATTTTTCCCCTTTTGCATAAATTAATTTTTTTTCTTGAAATCGAAATTCAATAATTTCATTTATTATTAACTACTTTATACTTAAATTTAATTTCATTCTTGCATAATTTCACATTTTTTTTTGATTTATTGAATTTACTTTGACAATAATTTAATTTGACTTGAAAATTTTTTTGTTTCAATTCATTCTTTATTTGCAAAGTAAACTTTAATTACCTTTATTAATTCTTCCTAATAACGCTTCATTAGTTTTGTAACGTGTTTCTATCTATTAACTAAAGTTATATTGAATCTGACATTTTTCTATAGTTATATAGCTTAGCAATACTTGTATTGTTACAGAGTGTATTCTGTTAGTGTACAGTCTTGTCTTGTTTGAATTTTGAACAGCACTTAATTATTACATTGTATTGAAAATTCATTTTAGTATAATTTAATTAAATCAATTTATTCAATACTTCATCGTAAGCGATTTACTTAATTTCCAAATTTTGAATTACTGATAAATTTATTAGATAACCATTGTAATATAACTTTGAATTTTTGTTTCTTTTCTAAATATCTAGAAATGTAATTTACTTATCTATATTTTTCAAAAAAAAAATCAAATTTGTTTGAGAAATGATTTAATTCTTTAGAGTTTCAATTTGTTTTTCGTACAGGTGTAATTATTACTTTCTTTTCTCGTATTGTTTACATCGTAAGTTTGTGTACATTTTTATTAGATCATCTATTTTTAAATACAGAGCCAACCATTTTTATTCAAATTTTTGCTCATTTGCGTATACTGTCAATTATTTTTGACCATTTGAATATTTTGACGTCGAAAGTACTTATTAGACTATTATTAGTCTACAAGTTATACGTGTGATTACAGTTAGTGTAGATAGTACTTCGTGTTACTTAGTGTAGTTAGTACTTAGTGATAGTTACTTAGTCATTATGGCAACCGGAAAAGGTGATGGAACATTGACGGTCGATGAACTAAAAGCTATCGGCACGGCATTTGAAGAAATGGGAGTGAAACCGAAAGCCGATTCCGCCGAAGACTTTCAAAAGTGGTTACTATCGTATGCGAAAGGCGCGCGAACAAGAGGACCGGATGGAGCAACCGCTTCCGTGTTGACAACTCAAGCTTCGATTAAGGAACGTCCGAAACTTCCGAATTTTTCTGGCGATAAAAAGGGAGACGTCACTTTTGAATTATGGCGATACGAAGTTCAATGCCTCATGCGTGAAAAATATTCAGAAGAAGTGATCGCACATTCTATACGTCGATCTTTGAGGGGAGAAGCAGCGCTAGTTTTGATGAGACTTGGTCCTCAAGCGAACATTTCCGATATTATAGAGAAATTTGAAAGCATCTATGGCACAGTTGACAAGAAACAGATGTTATTATCTAAATTCTATAGTGCGAAACAAGATGTAAACGAAGATGTCAAATCTTGGGGATGTCGTCTTGAAGATCTCTTGTCGAAAGTTCAGGCAGTTGACAAAATAGCAAAACCGGAAGCCGACCAAATGCTCAAGGACATATTCTGGGAAGGTCTTAAGCACTCATTAAAGGATGCAACGGGTCATATATATGATAAACAGTTACCATATGATCAACTTTTAAAAGAAATACGTAAAAAAAGAAGAAGATGTAAAGAAACGAGATGCAAAGGAGCATACCCAATCGTTAGCTACGAACGCTAAAACTGAAATAGATGAAATCATGGAAATGATCCAGAATCTGAACACTGACGTGAAACAAGTGAAAGATGAACTTTCTACAAACTTTGTCGATAATCCAGATCAGTATATCAACGCTCAACAGTATTCTGGATTCAGAAAATATGGACATACTGGTCAAAGGTATGGAAACGCATACACGTCAGGACGTTTTAATCTACAAGGACAAAGACGTAATTTTGGTGGACGACGCCAACGTGGTCATGGTCGTATTATTACACCTAATCAAAGAGACACTAGTGGTTATATGCATTCCACTCCTAAGTATACAGAAAGCGGTGAACCTATTTGTATGAGATGTGGACAGGAGGGCCATCTCGCCTTAGGATGTCGTGTTCGGCTCGATCACAGCAGACAAGCTTTAAACTTCAACAGACCTACTTCGAGACGCGGTCGTTAGGTCAAACAAGAAATCAGCGTCAGTCAAACGCAAATGAACTTGATGGTTTGGTTGGTAGTTCCTGCGAGGTGTCTGTAAACATAAACAATATCCCTACACAGGCCTTACTCGATACTGGTTCTACAGTTTCTACGATGTCATACACATTTTACCTGGACCATCTATCCAATCATCCACTTCGTTCTGTTGACAATGAGTTTAAGTTAACTTGCGCCAATGGCAGCGACTTACCTTACCTTGGTTACGTTGAAGTAGACTTGGACTCACCTGGATTGAATGCATCAAGCAAACAACCGTCATTATTTTTGATTGTTGACGATACAGAATACAAGGCGAAAATTCCTATTCTGATTGGTACAAACATTATGCAAGCATTAAGGGAAAATGCTATTAGAGATCATGGAACACGTTATCTACAGGTTTCTGCGTTACATACACCTTGGTACCTGTCGTCCAGATGTCTTAATTTACGAGAAAAAGAACTTAAAAAACGCAATTACAGACTTGCTAACGTTCGATCATCAGAGAAATCACCAGTAACAATTCCTCCTAATAGTGAAATCACGATTCAAGGATACTTAGAAAAATGTTTGCCATATCCGACAACTTGCGCTCTCATTCAAGCTACGCCAAAATCAGCAATACCATCAGATCTAGATA
The DNA here is from genome assembly GCA_033119305.1 of Pinctada imbricata. Lineage (NCBI taxonomy): Eukaryota > Metazoa > Mollusca > Bivalvia > Pterioida > Pteriidae > Pinctada > Pinctada imbricata. The sequence continues at coordinate 36,118,479 of VSWD01000004.1, read as the reverse complement.
TTACTCCTACACTCGTTAGTTACAACTACGACAACACAGACGGGATATTCGTAAATATCAGCAACATTACTACCAGAACGGTCACTATTCATCCGAAATCTCTTCTCTCTGAGCTGCAGCCTGTATCAATAGAAGATATACAACAACGTGATGATTTTGCTTCCAGTTTGAAAGACTGCGACATTGGTCAAGACAATCTTACGTCACACGAACTTGAAGGAGTTAAATCACTACTACAAGAATATCAGGATATATTTTCTACGTCAGAAACTGATATTGGCAATACAAAGTCCGTAAAACATCGCATCGATCTCACAGATAATGTTCCTTTCAAACAAAAGAACCGACGCATTCCACCCGGAATGTACGATGAAGTCCGAAACCATCTTCAACAATTACTTGCCAGCGGCATGATACGCAAATCAAGGTCACCGTGGGCCAGCAACGTAGTTCTTTGCAGAAAAAAGGATGGCAAACTGAGGATGTGCGTAGATTTTCGTCAATTAAATCAACGAACCGTTAAAGATTCGTATGCTTTACCTCGCATAGATGAAATATTAGACGCATTACAGGGAAACAGTTTCTTCACCGTGTTGGATATGAAGGCAGGTTATCATCAGATCTCAGTCTTAGAGGAACATAAGGAACGTACCGCATTTACTGTTGGACCTATGGGATTTTACGAATATAACCGGATGCCGTTTGGTCTCGTGAACGCGCCAGTAACCTACCAACGGTTAATGGAGGAATGCTTTGATGGTCTGAATCTCAGAATTTGCTTCATATACCTTGATGACGTCATAGTCTTTTCAAAGACATACGAAGAACACTTACATCGATTGCGTCAAGTTTTCGACAGAATACGAAACGAATGCCTCAAATTGTCTCCATCGAAGTGCTTTTTCTTCAAAAACAAGGTCAAATACGTCGGACATATAGTTTCAAAAGAAGGTCTTCAACCAGATCCTGCGAAAATAGAAAAAGTCATAAACTGGCCTCGTCCAAACACACCAGAAGAAGTTCGAAAATTTCTCGGATTCGTCGGATATTATCGCAAATTCATCAAAGACTTTTCTAAAATATCTCGACCATTAAATGATTTGATGCCAGCAACACACACCAAAAAGAAAAGAAAACCACCCTCCAAGGAATGGGAATGGACCGAAAAACATGAAAATTCTTTCAACATTTTGAAATCAGCACTATCATCTCCACCAATTTTAGGATTTCCAAATTTCAGTGAACCATTTGAGCTTCATACCGACGCCAGTTCATTTGGACTTGGTGCTATCCTGTACCAAAAGCAACATGGCACGAACAGAGTCATTTCGTATGCAAGTAGATCTTTAAGCCGAGCAGAGAGAAACTATGCAGCACATAAGTTAGAATTTTTGGCATTAAAATGGGCGATTACCGAAAAATACAAAGACTATCTGTATGGGCATGACTTCATAGTATACACGGACAACAATCCTTTGACATATGTGTTAACTTCAGCAAAACTCGATGCAACATCACAGCGTTGGATTGCAGCATAGTCTTCCTACAACTTTACTATCCGATACAGATCTGGGAAAAGTAATGCAGACGCTGATGCACTCTCGAGATTACCTGACTTGATGAAATCGAAATTCGAAACTTTGTCATTTGAAAGTGTCAATGCCATTTGTCAATCGATATGTTCGTCGTCATACATTGAGAATCTATCTGTCAATTCTGATGTTATGAACAGTCTAGAAGCAATGGATATTGTCGATACAAGGAACGTAGTATGGCAAGAGAGACAAGACATGGACGTGACTCTCAACGTTTGGAAAACACATGTCAAATCTGGAAGGAAACCAAAAGTCGATGACATAGCAACGCAACATCATCCACTAGCTCTTTTTAGGAACTTTAAGCACCTGATACTCGAGGACGACATTTTATATAGACGTGTCAACATCGAAGGAGAAGAGTACAAACAGTTAGTTTTACCTCGAGCATACGTTAACGTCGTTCTTCAACATTTGCATGATAACATAGGACACCCAGGAAAGGAAAGAACCATTTCGCTAATCAGAGATCGTTTCTACTGGAGTAAAATGGCTAGTGATGTCGATAACTGGATTCAGAACTGTAAACGATGCATACATAGGAAGTCGACTACGATTCAGCGAGCTCCTCTTACAAACATTAGAACTTCTTATCCACTTGAATTAGTCTGTATGGATTTCCTTACTTTGGAAAAATCTGGAAGTTATCAGCACATTTTAGTCATAACAGATCACTTTACACGTTTGGCACAAGCTATTCCGACGAGAAACATGACAGCAAGGACAACCGCTCAAGCTCTTTTCGATAATTTCATTACTTACTACGGAATTCCATATAAAATCCACAGCGATCAAGGAACCAACTTTGAAAGTAAAATCATTAAAGAACTTTGCGAACTTACAGGCATGACAAAATCGAGAACAACCCCCTATCACCCGATGGGCAACGGCATGTGCGAGCGCTACAATAGAACACTATTAGATATGCTTGGAACTCTGCAACCTGAACAGAAATCAAAATGGAAGGACTACGTGCGTCCTCTGATACATGCATACAATTGCACGCGCCATGAAAGCACTGGCTACTCGCCATATCAACTCATGTTCGGAAGAGAACCGCATTTGCCGATTGACTTACTTTTTGGACTTCATAAACAGCAAAAACAGACTACAACAAAATACATGACTTCATAAACAGCAAAAACAGACTACAACAAAATACATAGAAGAGCTAAGGAAACGAATTTCAAAGGCATATGAATTGGCCAACACAGCAGCAGACAAATCTAGAAGTAAACAAAAACGTCACTACGATATCAAAGCTAGAGAAAATACTCTCAAAGAAGGAGACAAAGTACTCGTGAAAGTTCTTTCTTTTGATGGAAAACACAAAATAGCCGATCGATGGGAAGAGGATCCGTATGTCATAGTAAAACAAGTGAACAAAGACATTCCCGTATTTGAAGTCAAAAAGGTCAATGGGAAAGGCAGAAAACGTGTCTTGCACAGGAACTTGCTTTTACCGATAGGTCATCTCGCAGCATATGACACTGACCGTAAAAAAGGACGAACCGAAAACGCATCGTCTACCCCACAAGCGGAAGGAACATGCAAAATCAGAATCTCGTAGCCATAAGGAATCGGATCATAGCGACAGTGATATGGAAACAGTTATAATAGAGGTACCGGTACCACAGTCAACAGGAGACATCTCACCTGAATCAGATGTTGAAATTCCTTTTGACGAAGATGATGAGAATTCAAATGACCATGATGAACCGGAAGTAGAAGGTGTAACTGATCATCGATCAGCCTCTGAAACTGCTTCGTCGCAAGGTCAGGAACCGGATGAAACTACTGGTTCAAACGATGAAAGTCGCAATGATTCTGATGAACAGGATGATGATGAATCAACTTTACGAAGGTCAACTAGAACTAGAAACCCGCCTTCGTGGATGGCTGATTATGTTGTGCATTCTGTGAAGGAGGAAAAGAAACCTCCGTGGAAAGAAAAAGTCAGTTTTCTTCAAAACTTATTAGACACGGGTCAGTGCAAAGGTCGTGAATCAGAAATATTATCTGCGATGATAAGCATAGTGAAATCTTAATACTTAGTGTTATTTAGGATTAGCTTATTTAAGGTCAAGATATTATCTTTTAGTTACATATATGTCATTTACTTAATTTTTCTAACTTACATGTAGTGTCGATGACAAGATTATTTTGATGTCATTTTTCAATTGAGACAAGGTACATGGTTTTGTCGAACAAAGATTTTGCTCCTACAGTTATTTTTTTTTATGTAGGTTTTTGAAAATTGGATTTTTTTTTTCCTTTTATGTAGTTAAATGACGGGGACGTCATTTGTTAAAAGGGGGGAGTATGTGGTATTACTAGATTCCGATTTATTTTTGATTTTGTCTAAATTCTTTATTTCTATTTAAATTCAATTATTTTGTATTTGTTAAAATTTAACCACTTCTAATTTATTCAGTCTCTCTTATTTTTGAAATTCTATTCGTATTCAGTAATTAATCAATCCCTACTTTTTCCCTAGTTGATATACTGTATGAGACTACCCTTTTAATCCTGGATATTCACTGTACAAATAAGTTGATATCGATTGGTCATTTTATTTTTACTCCCGGTTTTGATTGGTTAAAATTGTACGCTTCGCGAGTGCACGATTTGTACTCGCCACGTAGTAGTTTAGCTTCATTCCACACCTTGTAGTACCTCAGTAAAGATGTAAGAATTTGTAGCTAGAAGTTGCGTCTATGGGCTTTTTGATTAAAGTAAGTTATTTTCTATACCTTTTTCATTTAGCGTTTTGTTAAACGCATATCGCTTTTTACTTGTATTTTGTAAATTTGTCATACATTTTTGAATATAATTATTGTTTAAGCCGCTTGAGATTATCTTCGAGTTTTGGTTTAAAATTGATTTCGTGTCACACTATTGAATAATACTAAACGGTCATTCATAAGTTAAATACATTTCTTTATTAAATTCACAAGTTTTATGCGATAATGATGAAAATGCGTTCCATATAGGTATTTAGTATTATCATTTGTATTTAGGACTTATCACGAGAGTGTGAAGCCTGTTATAGACTCCATGATGGGTTTTTAGAGCCTGGCCCATATCTGGTAATTATTTTCTTGTTATACGACGAAAACTTTAAAACTCATGAAGAGAAAGTCTCTAGACAAGAGTTATCTCTCTTTGTCCGCAAGCTGAGTAATTTTATAATTCATATCTATAAAAGAAAACGACTAGAAACGGGATGTATGAAATGTGTCCTATAATGAAATAATGTGTTTTAATGAATATTTGTTAAATGTATATTTGTGCTAGATGTTATATGTTCTTTATATATTATTTACAGGGCTCTACCGTTATATGTTAATAAAGTGTGGAAATTCGATGATGTCGTCAGTTATTCTTGTGACCAAGAGGGGTTACAAATTGGCACCCAACGTGAAAACCTGACCAGCCTTGGATATGTCCCTGATGAGAAGCTCCTCGTTGATTGGTTGTTTCCGGAGAGTGTTCGAACGATTTACGTGAGTTATGCAAATGACTTGTACCGTTCCCATATGTGCTAGTGAACACGTGACTCGTGACATTGACCTCGAAATTTGATTGGCTGAAATACACGTGGCGGAAGTACCGACTTTGCTTGCGTGAGTGACTTCCTGTTTTGAACTGAACTTTGCTGAAATCCTGTGTTGATTTATATATTGAACAGTAATTACAATTTCTATAATTCATTGATAAAATAATTCAAATAACCCATTCCTATTTGATTGACATTACTTGTTTGCTATATTTTATTGATATTAATATTTGATCATTTACTTCCGTGACACATTTCACCATCCCTCAGCGTGTGTTTCATTGAAAATAGATTAATTTAGAAATCAGTCATTTTCAATTTGAGTAAGCTTATATTTAGCTGATAAATCGTCACGTCATTGCTATAACTTACGTCTGTCTTTGATCGAATCAGTAAGTTTGCCTGTCTGTCGTCTTGGATTGAATTTGTCCGTCTATTTAGTACATTTGTCCGTCTATTTAGTACATTTGTCCGTCTAGATATAGTACACTTGTTCGTCTTACTTAGTACGTTCGTCCGTCTTACCTAATCAAATGGTTTAGATAGTTGATTTAGTTAATTTATTTAGTTAGCTTATTTAGTTACATGTAGCTAGCTTTACATTTTTAATATAGAACTCAGTTTATTTTAATTAGATTTCATCTTGATTTCATTAGATATCATTAGTTATTTATCCTTGTTTTGTCTCCGTCGTCTTTAGTATTAGTATTTAGTTACACTATAGATTAAACTTAGGTGATTTTTCAAGCTTTTTGTTTCAAGCTTTCCGTTTTGCTTAATTTAGACTTAGATAGTTTAGACTTAGATATTGTTTAGACTTAGAATATCATTTAGTCTTAGAATATTATTTTGATTTGAAATATTATTTAGACTTAGAATAATTTAAGACTATTTTTGACACGTTTGGGTTATAAGCACACAAACTTTGATTTTTCCCCTTTTGCATAAATTAATTTTTTTCTTGAAATCGAAATTCAATAATTTCATTTATTATTAACTACTTTATACTTAAATTTAATTTCATTCTTGCATAATTTCACATTTATTTTTGATTTATTGAATTTACTTTGACAATGACTTGAAAATTTTTGTTTGAATCCATTCTTTATTTGCAAAGTAAACTTTAATTACCTTTATTAATTCTTCCTAATAACGCTTCATTAGTTTTGTAACGTGTTTCTATCTATTGACTAAAGTTATATTGAATTTGACATTTTTCTATAGTTATATAGCTTAGCAATACTTGTATTGTTACAGAGTGTGTTCTGTTAGTGTACAGTCTTGTCTTGTTTGAATTTTGAACAGCACTTAATTATTACATTGTATTGAAAATTCATTTTAGTATAATTTAATTAAATCAATTTATTTAATACTTCATCGTAAGCGATTTACTTAATTTCCAAATTTTGAATTACTGATAAATTTATTAGATAACCATTGTAATATAACTTTGAATTTTTGTTTCTTTTCTAAATATCTAGAAATGTAATTTACTTATTTATATTTTTCAAAAAAAAAAAAAATCCAATTTGTTTGAGAAATGATTTAATTCTTTAGAGTTTCAATTTTTTTTTCTCGTACAGGTGTAATTATTACTTTCTTTTCTCGTATTTTTTACATCGTAAGTTTGTGTACATTTTCATTAGATCATTATTTTTAAATACAGAGCCAACCATTTTTATTCAAATTTTTGCTCATTTGCGTATACTGTCAATTATTTTTGACCATTTGAATATTTTGACGTCGAAAGTACTTATTAGACTATTATTAGTCTACAAGTTATACGTGTGATTACAGTTAGTGTAGATAGTACTTCGTGTTACTTAGTGTAGTTAGTACTTAGTGTTAGTTACTTAGTCATTATGGCAACCGGAAAAGGTGATGGAACATTGACGGTCGATGAACTAAAAGCTATCGGCACGGCATTTGAAGAAATGGGAGTGAAACCGAAAGCCGATTCCGCCGAAGACTTTCAAAAGTGGTTACTATCGTATGCGAAAGGCGCGCGAACAAGAGGACCGGATGGAGCAACCGCTTCCGTGTTGACAACTCAAGCTTCGATTAAGGAACGTCCGAAATCTTCCGAATTTTTCTGGCGATAAAAAGGGAGACGTCACTTTTGAATTATGGCGATACGAAGTTCAATGCCTCATGCGTGAAAAATATTCAGAAGAAGTGATCGCACATTCTATACGTCGATCTTTGAGGGGAGAAGCAGCGCTAGTTTTGATGAGACTCGGTCCTCAAGCGAACATTTCCGATATCATAGAGAAATTTGAAAGCATCTATGGCACAGTTGACAAGAAACAGATGTTATTATCTAAATTCTATAGTGCGAAACAAGATGTAAACGAAGATGTCAAATCTTGGGGATGTCGTCTTGAAGATCTCCTGTCGAAAGTTCAGGCAGTTGACAAAATAGCAAAACCGGAAGCCGACCAAATGCTCAAGGACATATTCTGGGAAGGTCTTAAGCACTCATTAAAGGATGCAACGGGTCATATATATGATAAACAGTTACCATATGATCAACTTTTAAAAGAAATACGTAAAAAAGAAGAAGATGTAAAGAAACGAGATGCAAAGGAGCATACCCAATCGTTAGCTACGAACGCTAAAACTGAAATAGATGAAATCAAGGAAATGATCCAGAATCTGAACACTGACGTGAAACAAGTGAAAGATGAACTTTCTACAAACTTTGTCGATAATCCAGATCAGTATATCAACGCTCAACAGTATTCTGGATTCAGAAAATATGGACACACTGGTCAAAGGTATGGAAACGCATACACGCCAGGACGTTTTAATCTACAAGGACAAAGACGTAATTTTGGTGGACGACGCCAACGTGGTCATGGTCGTATTATTACACCTAATCAAAGAGACACTAGTGGTTATATGCATTCCACTCCTAAGTATACAGAAAGCGGTGAACCTATTTGTATGAGATGTGGACAGGAGGGCCATCTCGCCTTAGGATGTCGTGTTCGGCTCGATCACAGCAGACAAGCTTTAAACTTCAACAGACCTACTTCGAGACGCGGTCGTTAGGTCAAACAAGAAATCAGCGTCAGTCAAACGCAAATGAACTCGATGGTTTGGTTGGTAGTTCCTGCGAGGTGTCTGTAAACATAAACAATATCCCTACACAGGCCTTACTCGATACTGGTTCTACAGTTTCTACGATGTCATACACATTTTACCTGGACCATCTATCCAATCAGCCACTTAGTTCTGTTGACAATGAGTTTAAGTTAACTTGCGCCAATGGCAGCGACTTACCTTACCGTGGTTACCGTTGAAGTAGACTTGGACTCACCTGGATTGAATGCATCAAGCAAACAACCGTCATTATTTTTGATTGTTGACGATACAGAATACAAGGCGAAAATTCCTATTCTGATTGGTACAAACATTATGCAAGCATTAAGGGAAAATGCTATCAGAGATCATGGAACACGTTATCTACAGGTTTCTGCGTTACATACACCTTGGTACCTGTCGTCAGATGTCTTAATTTACGAGAAAAAGAACTTAAAAAACGCAATTACAGACTTGCTAACGTTCGATCATCATGAGAAATCACCAGTAACAATTCCTCCTAATAGTGTAATCACGATTCAAGGATACTTAGAAAAATGTTTGCCGTATCCGACAACTTGCGCTCTCATTCAAGCTACGCCAAAATCAGCAATACCATCAGATCTAGATATTACTCCTACACTGGTTAGTTACAACTACGACAACACAGACGGGATATTCGTAAATATCAGCAACATTACTACCAGAACGGTCACTATTCATCCGAAATCTCTTCTCTCTGAGCTGCAGCCTGTATCAATAGAAGATATACAACAACGTGATGATTTTGCTTCCAGTTTGAAAGACTGCGATATTGGTCAAGACAATCTTACGTCACACGAACTTGAAGGAGTAAATCACTACTACAAGAATATCAGGATATATTTTCTACGTCAGAAACTGATATTGGCAATACAAAGTCCGTAAAACATCGCATCGATCTCACAGATAATGTTCCTTTCAGACAAAAGAACCGACGCATTCCAATGTACGATGAAGTCCGAAACCATCTTCAACAATTACTTGCCAGCGGCATGATACGCAAATCAAGGTCACCGTGGGCCAGCAACGTAGTTCTTTGCAGAAAAAAGGATGGCAAACTGAGGATGTGCGTAGATTTTCGTCAATTAAATCAACGAACCGTTAAAGATTCGTATGCTTTACCTCGCATAGATGAAATATTAGACGCATTACAGGGAAACAGTTTCTTCACCGTGTTGGATATGAAGGCAGGTTATCATCAGATCTCAGTCTTAGAGGAACATAAGGAACGTACCGCATTTACTGTCGGACCTATGGGATTTTACGAGTATAACCGGATGCCGTTTGGTCTCGTGAACGCGCCAGCAACCTACCAACGGTTAATGGAGGAATGCTTTGATGGTCTGAATCTCAGAATTTGCTTCATATACCTTGATGACGTCATAGTCTTTTCAAAGACATACGAAGAAAACATACATCGATTGCGTCAAGTTTTCGACAGAATACGAAACGAATGCCTCAAATTGTCTCCATCGAAGTGCTTTTTCTTCAAAAACAAGGTCAAATACGTCGGACATATAGTTTCAAAAGAAGGTCTTCAACCAGATCCTGCGAAAATAGAAAAAGTCATAAACTGGCCTCGTCCAAACACACCAGAAGAAGTTCGAAAGTTTCTCGGATTCGTCGGATATTATCGCAAATTCATCAAAGACTTTTCTAAAATATCTCGACCATTAAATGATTTGATGCCAGCAACACACACCAAAAAGAAAAGAAAACCACCCTCCAAGGAATGGGAATGGACCGAAAAACATGAAAATTCTTTCAACATTTTGAAATCAGCACTATCATCTCCACCAATTTTAGGATTTCCAAATTTCAGTGAACCATTTGAGCTTCATACCGACGCCAGTTCATTTGGACTTGGTGCTATCCTGTACCAAAAGCAACATTGCACTGAACAGAGTCATTTCGTATGCAAGTAGATCTTTAAGCCGAGCAGAGAGAAACTATGCAGCACATAAGTTAGAATTTTTGGCATTAAAATGGGCGATTACCGAAAAATACAAAGACTATCTGTATGGGCATGACTTCATAGTATACACGGACAACAATCCTTTGACATATGTGTTAATCTTCAGCGAAAACTCGATGCAACATCACAGCGTTGGATTGCAGCATTGTCTTCCTACAACTTTACTATCCGATACAGATCTGGGAAAAGTAATGCAGACGCTGATGCACTCTCGAGATTACCTGACTTGATGAAATCGAAATTCGAAACTTTGTCATTCGAAAGTGTCAATGCCATTTGTCAATCGATATGTTCGTCAGTCATACATTGAGAATCTATCTGTCAATTCTGATGTTATGAACAGTCTAGAAGCAATGGATATTGTCGATACAAGGAACGTAGTATGGCAAGAGAGACAAGACATGGACGTGACTCTCAACGTTTGGAAAACACATGTCAAATCTGGAAGGAAACCAAAAGTCGATGACATAGCAACGCAACATCATCCACTAGCTCTTGTTAGGAACTTTAAGCACCTGATACTCGAGGACGACATTTTATATAGACGTGTCAACATCGAAGGAGAAGAGTACAAACAGTTAGTTTTACCTCGAGCATACGTTAACGTCGTTCTTCAACATTTGCATGATAACATAGGACACCCAGGAAAGGAAAGAACCATTTCGCTAATCAGAGATCGTTTCTACTGGAGTAAAATGGCTAGTGATGTCGATAACTGGATTCAGAACTGTAAACGATGCATACATAGGAAGTCGACTACGATTCAGCGAGCTCCTCTTACAAACATTAGAACTTCTTATCCACTTGAATTAGTCTGTATGGATTTCCTTACTTTGGAAAAATCTGGAAGTTATCAGCACATTTTAGTCATAACAGATCACTTTACACGTTTGGCACAAGCTATTCCGACGAGAAACATGACAGCAAGGACAACCGCTCAAGCTCTTTTCGATAATTTCATTACTTACTACGGAATTCCATATAAAATTCACAGCGATCAAGGAACCAACTTTGAAAGTAAAATCATTAAAGAACTTTGCGAACTTACAGGCATGACAAAATCGAGAACAACCCCCTATCACCCGATGGGCAACGGCATGTGCGAGCGCTACAATAGAACCCTATTAAATATGCTTGGAACTCCGCAACCTGAACAGAAATCAAAATGGAAGGACTACGTGCGTCCTCTGATACATGCATACAACTGCACGCGCCATGAAAGCACTGGCTACTCGCCATATCAACTCATGTTCGAAAGACAACCGCATTTGCCGATTGACTTACTTTTTGGACTTCATAAACAGCAAAAACAGACTACAACAAAATACATAGAAGAACTAAGGAAAAGAATTTCAAAATCATATGAATTGGCCAACACAGCAGCAGACAAATCTAGAAGTAAACAAAAACGTCACTACGATATCAAAGCTAGAGAAAATACTCTCAAAGAAGGAGACAAAGTACTCGTGAAAGTTCTTTCTTTTGATGGAAAACACAAAATAGCCGATCGATGGGAAGAGGATCCGTATGTCATAGTAAAACAAGTGAACAAAGACATTCCCGTATTTGAAGTCAAAAAGGTCAATGGGAAAGGAAGAAAACGTGTCTTACACAGGAATTTGCTTTTAACGATAGGTCATCTCGCAGCATATGACACTGACCATAAAAAAGACGAACCGGAAACGCATCGTCTATCCCACAAGCGGAAGGAACATGCAAAATCAGAAACTCGAAGCCATAAGGAATCGGATCATAGCGACAGTGATATGGAAACAGTTATAATAGAGGTACCGGTACCACAGTCAACAGGAGACATCTCACCTGAATCAGATGTTGAAATTCCTTTTGACGAAGATGATGAAAATTCAAATGACCATGATGAACCGGAAGTAGAAGGTGCAACTGATCATCGATCAGCCTCTGAAACTGCTTCGTCGCAAGGTCAGGAACCGGATGAAACTACTGGTTCAAACGATGAAAGTCGCAATGATTCTGATGAACAGGATGATGATGAATCAACGTTACGAAGGTCAACTAGAACTAGAAACCCGCCTTCGTGGATGGCTGATTATGTTGTGCATTCTGTGAAGGAGGAAAAGAAACCTCCGTGGAAAGAAAAAGTCAGTTTTCTTCAAAACTTATTAGACACGGGTCAGTGCAAAGGTCGTGAATCAGAAATATTATCTGCGATGATAAGCATAGTGAAATCTTAATACTTAGTGTTATTTAGGATTAGCTTAGTTAAGGTCAAGATATTATCTTTTAGTTACATATATGTCATTTACTTAATTTTTCTAACTTACATGTAGTGTCGATGACAAGATTATTTTGATGTCATTTTTCAATTGAGACAAGGTACATGGTTTTGTCGAACAAAGATTTTGCTCCTACAGTTAATTTTTTCTATGTAGGTTTTTGAAAATTGGATTTTTTTCCCTTTTATGTAGTTAAATGACGGGGACGTCATTTGTTAAAAGGGGGGAGTATGTGGTATTACTAGATTCCAATTTATTTTTGATTTTGTCTAAATTCTTTATTTCTATTTAAATTCAATTATTTTGTAATTGTTAAAATTTAATCACTTCTAATTTATTCAGTTTCTCTTATTTTTGAAATTCTATTCGTATTCAGTAATTAATCAATCCCTACTTTTTCCCTAGTTGATATACTGTATGAGACTACCCTTTTAATCCTGGATATTCACTGTACAAATAAGTTGATATCGATTGGTCATTTTATCTTTACTCCCGGTTTTGATTGGTTAAAATTGTACGCTTCGCGAGTGCACGATTTGTACTCGCCACGTAGTAGTTTAGCTTCATTCCACACCTTGTAGTACCTCAGTAAAGATGTAAGAATTTGTAGCTAGAAGTTGCGTCTATGGGCTTTTTGATTATAGTAAGTTATTTTCTATACCTTTTTCATTTAGCGTATTGTTGAACGCATATCGCTTTTTACTTGTATTTTGTAAATTTGTCATACATTTTTGAATATAATTATTGTTTAAGCCGCTTGAGATTATCTTCGAGTTTTGGTTTAAAATTGATTTCGTGTCACACTATTGAATAATACTAAAACGGTCATTCATAAGTTAAATACATTTCTTTATTAAATTCACAAGTTTTATGCGATAATGATGAAAATGCGTTCCATATAGGTATTTAGTATTATCATTTGTATTTAGGACTTATCACGAGAGTGTGAAGCCTGTTATAGACTCCATGATGGGTTTTTAGAGCCTGGCCCATATCTGGTAATTATTTTATAAATTTAGTACTTGAAATAACGATTTCTTGTTATATGACGAAAACTTTAAAACTCATGAAGAGAAAGTCTCTAGACAAGAGTTATCTCTCTTTGTCCGCAAGCTGAGTAATTTTATAATTCATATCTATAAAAGAAAACGACTAGAAACGGGATGTATGAAATGTGTCCTATAATGAAATAATGTGTTTTAATGAATATTTGTTAAATGTATATTTGTGCTAGATGTTATATGTTCTTTATATATTATTTACAGGGCTCTACCGTTATATGTTAATAAAGTGTGGAAATTCGATGATGTCGTCAGTTATTCTTGTGACCAAGAGGGGTTACAAGAAGTAAATAGTATATAATACTTAATTTTCACCATTGATCTTCTCATCTTACCTATCTATCGCAATCGAATGCGTGTTTTCTTTAGTTTATGTGTAGAAATTTGGTGAACAGGCCGTTCCAGCGTTTCCTCTGCTCAAAAATAAATGCTCGCTTCTGATTGGTCAAAATTTATTTTGAAATTCTGAGCCCGCAAAATCATCCTGAACGATTAATTTTTTATAATAATCATCATTTAAGTTCTTGGTAGATTTTAATATCATTATTTTATTTTCACATTTACGAACTCATGTAATTTTCCAAAGTCTTATCTCTTTTGACCCTGGAAAAATTAAAAAGCACCACTTGGCATCAAGCAGTCTGGGAAGCATGACCGCCTGCCCAGTGTTTCGGTCGTCAGTCTCTCTGTCTGACTCTCTGATATTTCATTCAAAGAAATATGGAAACTTTTTATTTGTTTTGCACAAGCGCGGATCCAGAGGGCCGGGGGGGGGGGGTCGAGGGGTCCGATCCCCCCCCTGGAATTTTGACTCGATAAAGTTCATATATTTAAATATTTTAATTTTCATAAGATTAACCCGATTCCCCTTTTGTTGTCATCATATTTGAAAAATAACATCATGAATTTGTATTGAAAATCTTTCATTCTAATTAAGTTTTTAACGGTGAGCATTTCAAAATATTCCTGGGCTCACTTACGCTTGCCAGATTTTATCAAATACATGATAATTTATTATCAATTTCAAATGATGCCCCTTACAATGCATTACACCTTTGTAAATAAAGAAGGGCAATTAACTGAAAAATACAGGTATAGAGGATGCGAGAAATCCTGGAAAAAATTCTTGATCCTCCAAAATCCTGGATCCTCCCATGTTGTACCATGACAATTAAAGCTGATCAATGTAGATTTTTAAATTGCATTAGGCACGGTCCATTTGATATCCTGGGGGGGGGGGAGGGGTATTGGTTTTTTTTTTCGAAAAAAAAAATCATTTTTAAATTGTATTAGGCACGGTTCATTTGATAACCTTGGGGGGGGGGGATTGGGATTTAAATTTCGCTTAAAATTCCCCCAAAATTCCCGGCTCTATCGATAAAACACAAACATTCTAATCTTAATATATTGCACACCATATGTCTGAAAAAATTTCTTGCTCCAACTCTGCGAGAAAAAAATAATTTTGCTCTGGTCCGAGTCGAAAAAATAATCTTGCTCTAACAAAACCCCCAAACCCCCCCCCCCCCCCCCCGAATATCAAATGTACCGTGCCTTATTTCTTTCAAAATCGATTCAAAAAAAGAATTTAACGTGTTGTTATAAATCGTTTTATCTTTATTATTGTTAGTTTTTTTTTGTATAGATACTAGCTAGTATGCAGATCTATAAGCGGGTCACAATACAAAGAACAGACAAACATACTTACATTGATCTTAAATTATACTCTATTAATTATATTCAGTTTGAATGCGATACTAGGAAATAACCATATTTGTTATATGTTTCCTTTCACTTTATATACTTCATAATATGACGTCCTTCACATTTCATGCTATTGAATTTGAAGACGTTTAACATATTTGAACTACTTGGTGAGTGTCACTGCTGGTGGACCAGGAGTCCCCGAGGGCACATGTAGCCAAGTTCGATCAACTTCGGTTGATCGTCTGTCTTTGCAACGCATTAAAAATTTTCTGGTACTAAAATTCTTGTAATTTCTATAACGTGGGTCCTTTAGCATGACAAATATGGATAATGACCATATTCCTGTATACAGCACAAAATCGATAATTTAGAAAATCAGAACCGAAGGCATACAAAATCAGGATAAAACGGAAACCAAAGCAAACAAACAAAAACATCCACCATAAGAAAAGAAGCGCATTCCCGATATGGGAGTGAGACCAGGTGCCCAGGAAGAGTAAGCATCTCCTGCTTGCATGCAACACCCGCCGCTTCAATTCGGTAGAACTGTCACATCCGGTTACTTCCATTTCGGAAGACATAGAGTACAATCTTTATTTGGATGTTTCAAATGGTCTATGATAGAACATCATCTACCATTCTGGAGAGTGGGACATCATATTGTATGACGAATTCCCCATATCGACCGTAGAACTTCCTCAGTGACGATGTTAGTCGGTTACAAACATGTCCCTGACTGAGAAGCTTACCTGAAAGACGCCTAGCTCTCAGAACAAAATCCGTATATTTGGTACTTGCTCTGGCATAGCGTATCAACTGAGATATAAACACACCATAAGCTGGCGATGAAGGGATGTTGCTACTCAGAAAAGGAAAGTTTGTAATGCTGAAATTCAATTCGTCACGTTTGTCATAGAGTGAGGTGTTCATGTGACAATCAGTGTCGTAGTACAACATTATGTCCAAATAGGATGCTGAATCATATCCCACCCATCCTGCTACATCTTTTGGTACATTTTTTGACACAATAATTTTCATCCTCTTTGGCCATATTCATCGTTTATAATGAGGATCACTGACGAGGGTTGCGTAACCGAAACTTGCATGTCTGGTTCATGCTGCAAATTTATCCGTTTATAAATAATGCTATTGAATTTGAAGACGTTTAAGATGCGTCATTGGTCACGATTTTGGACTATTCTTGCGCATCTCCTGTTTTAGCACTCATTGAAAATATGATCTAAAATGAATGTATTATGCGTAAGAAAATGGTATGCGGTAATTTCTATAACATTTGACGTGGAAGTACTTTTTTAAACCGTTCGGATCTCTTTAACGTTAGTAATTACCCAAGAATTTTGTTTTACGTATGAAATATTATTGATTTAGGCTTTTTTTATAAGGTATGGCTGATGAATACCGACAAATTATAAAGTGTTTAAATTCTACCCAAAATAAGGCAAATTTTCAGCTCTGACACTTTTTTCAAGAAAACCACAAAATGGCATTATTTGTGAGCGTCTCTTCTCTCTTATTTGAACACGGACATATACTT
Source organism: Pinctada imbricata (assembly GCA_033119305.1). NCBI lineage: Eukaryota > Metazoa > Mollusca > Bivalvia > Pterioida > Pteriidae > Pinctada > Pinctada imbricata. The sequence continues at coordinate 36,101,646 of VSWD01000004.1, read as the reverse complement.
TTTCTTCAATATTTTGAAAAGTCTTCCCTAGGAGCACGTTTTACTGTGTGTTTGGAAAAATCGTTGAAATTCGGTTTCTCTGAAATTTTGACCTTAACTTGGATGATTTTTGTTATTTGTATGCAAAATCTAGAAAATTTTAAATTATCGATGAAGTTGGTTCCTAAGGTAGCACTTTATCAAATTTTACTTTTATATAAAGTTTCTAACCTGTTTTATTGTATAATAACGAAGAAAAGTAAAATAAAAATCAAATAAGTGTATTTCAACACTTTTTGTATTTTCTTTACAAATGTGCTATTTTTAGCAATAAATTTCCGGCATTTTTTACCCAGTTCTCAAATAAGCATAAATCTTTTTTCATCACGGACCTATTTATTTTCCTTCATAAAATGATTAAGTTACATGAATACTATATTTTCATATGGTTATCATAAAATCGTTGAAATTCCTTTATTTAGAAATGACATGCCTTAACATAAAAGTGTACTACCGGTGATTTAGAAAAAGGACATATAATCATGATCACATAGTTAGGGTTGGGAGAGTACTACTGGTAATTTAGAAAGAGGACATCTAATCATGATCATATAGTTAGGGTTGGGAGCGTTAGATTGGCGAGGGGTATGGGGACCGCCGAGGTTTCCAACAGATCATAGGCGGATTCCAGGAAGGGGGACTAGGTGATAGGGAGCGAAGCCCCCCGGAAGCTATTGCATTTCAGCCTTTTAGATCCAATTTTTGTGACTAATTAATTAAACAATGGATATTGATTCATTTGACTTTTATATAAACTAAGAGGCAGTTACATGTAGTATCTATTATTTTCGGATTTCAAATGATAATTAACCTATGATTTGCAACATTAATGGGGGATGGGATCTATACCCCCTTGAATTCGACACTGTCAATATGTATGTTTGAATGCTCTACCAATTTCTGTCTACATTTTTGTTACGTACATGTACAGATTCAGGGGCTATAGCTGCCTCAGTCAACACCATTTGCTATATTCATTCATCACCATAATTTTGCTTTCTTTATTTCGCCATTTAATTCGGGGTTCGCGATAGCCTTGTTAATGGAGACTCAAAAAATCATGCCATATTACTCTGGAGTTTTGACTCCTGAACTATAATTTCGTCTTTTCGATTTTACAGTCCTACGTTCGATTTGTGCAGGTATCTGACGTAAAAGCATTGTGACGTCATTAAATTCCTTTGAGAACGTCATACATGTAACCCTGTTTCCCTGAATTTCGTTCTGGTTTCCATAGAATTTGATGACGTCACAATGCATTGACGTCAGATACCTGCACAAATGGGAAGTAACTCTGTATTTCGAAAAGACATCGTATACTTCTAAAAGTACTTATGGGTTCCGAAAGTCTTTATTCTTCATAATGACAGATAATTGCACTTTGGCTTTGCACGTTTATATCCAACATTATAGAATAGATAATACGATATACATACTTGCAGCTCATTAACTATATATTTCATGCAACAGATCCTGTACAATTAGAATGCACACATGTCCTTTATTACAAGATTTAAATACCACTTACGATTCGTATCAGTTTACGTAGGGTTGTGTATGAAATCGCCCCAAAAGTACACATCCATTCCAAATGGCGGACATGTGGTAAGCAAATGACAATGTTCTTAATGTTCTTAATGCTTCTTCTTCCTAAGGTATGGTAAAAAATGGAATTAAGTAAAATGCAGCTGGCAAAATACTTATCAACAAGTCAGATGTTTATTTTCACTGGTGGTTAAAAAGCTACAAATTGTATAAATTGACCATAGATACGTAAGATTTGAAAAAAGACTTCACTTGCAAGCATTTGTAATCTGCATGTTGACTGTAAGACCCCGTTGTTCCGATTGCAAATCGTTTGTGTCACCGAACTTTTTTTGTTCTTCATATACTCATTTTTCATTGATGAGGCATAATTAATTTTGTTGACCTAAGAATGATTGTGATGCACTGAAAATTTAAAAAAAAAAGAATATATATTTTCAAAATTGATATTTTCAACAACTAGAGTTGTAGGATACAGATCCAAATTAATGCATATCTAGGCCATTGTCCTGTCAAATAGTTCCTTTATTTTCTTTTTTTTTCAACAATTTGTGGAAAATATACATGTTTATCTTGAGTTTATTCCCCGTCAAAGTTTACTAGATAGACGAAATAAAATTCTGAATATAGTTTCAAGTATGTGAGACATCTACATGTGTGGAAGAGTACGTGCGAAAATAGGTCTCAGAACAATAAAATTCGAATAATTCCTGCCCGGAACCAGGAACATGATTTATTAAAAAAAATTGTACTTTGAATCTTTATGGCAATATATCTATGTGATTCAAATAAAATTTCTAATCATTTGAAAGTAGTGTCACTGTGTTTGAGCTGGTGCGATTTGATAAATTTTCTCCTATTTTTGGTATAAAATAACTGGGATCTGGATCCTGTATTTCTGGCTGTGGACTGTGGTTGATCCCCGACATAGGGATTTATCGCGCTCTCAAGCTGTTTGATTGTTCTCTGGTTACATAAAACGATCCTAATCGACGTGCATAAAAAATAGACAAGTCATCGTTTCAGTCTTTCCTTTGGTATATTTTAATATTTCAACTCATACAAACATTTAAGGCAGAGGTTCCTTTTCTCGCCTAGATACATGTATACTCTCCACCGCTTCTTTTTGATTTTCCAATTACTCATATAGTAAGATATATAGTAAGATATGTACTCATATAGAAAGACACTGGATATAAAAAAGAAATTTAAAAAATTATTTTACTCTTGACATTCATGCATTTTTCTTTTATTTGGACGAAAAACTAAGAATTATGATTTTCATGCTCAGTGTCGACACCTTATTTTCAGAGGATCAAAGAGATGATATAACTCTGTTGGAGTTAGTGTACTTTGTCCCTTTTACGTCTATTTATGTGCGTGACTGCTCTATGTTTTTGAATTGGATGTTTTGGGGTGTTGCAGTGGGTGCTGCAACCGAGTGTTGTTGGAGATCTCCTTTCTTCGGTAAGTTGTCCAAAGTTTTCTTGCATATGAACATTCAGCTTTTTGTCACATCGCTCTTTTTAATTCTGATCCTTTTTCTACTAAATTCACTATTTTGCTAAAAATCTGTTCAATATCAAATTCAGTGACCTTGTAAACTCAACGCATGACGTTGACAAGTATCAAGGTCATCTCTCTATTAATTCGTCCCCAGTTGATGTATGATCAAAGTTTTGTTTCAGTACCATTTGTGGACAGTTTAAAATAGGCTCATTACATACAAATTATGTCATAACCGTTGTGCTATATAAGAATGTTGCCATGGTTACCATATTACAATTATATTTAAAGCAGTTTCCCTTGAAAATACATCTGCCCAACCATCGCTTTGCATTTCCATTTATATTATACATAATATTTATTTGAGAACAATGGCAAACCTTATTTTATTATCAGTTCTTACATGATGCTAATGAATTTGAAGACGTTTAACATTTGAAAAGTCTCCGCTTTAAGCCCTTATGCAAGAGGCATATAGATGAAGAGTGAACCTCATTTCAGATATTCATAACAAAGAGGATTAAAAGAAAAAAAAAATCTTGATTATTGTAACTGATATATCCCGTTTTCATTATAACAGAGATGACGAAAGCGCTAAGCCTTATGAAAAATTTGAATGCTTAAAAATTTAGAGATGTTTGTCATGGCAACTACACTCCTTTTCTACAAACGAAAGCTCATTTTAATCTCGGCACTTCATTTTGAACTTCTAAACCAAAAATCTCTAAAATCTATGACATGCCGTGCCAAAATGTCATTGATTTTTTTATATAGAGAATTGCTGTGAAACTGTCTTTTGTGTTGTCATGTAACAGTGACGAGACTATGAAACTGTTAGGAAGCCATCAAAGTTATTCAGGCGTAATTATGATACATGTAACGACACTCATTGCTCCTTTGTATTCAACAGGAAACGCTGCTATCTATATTTTAAAATTTTCTGAATATTGACCAATTATACTTTTTTGGCATATTACATTTTTTAGATTTGAGGATCACTAACGAGGGTTTGGTACCCGAAACGTGCATGTCTGATCCATGCTGCCAATTTATCTGCTCTTAAATGATGTTATTCAATTTGAAGACGTTTAACCTCTGTGACTCATTTCATTTTCTTAAGGGGATTCCCATAGTTCTACACAGTCCTCTTACTGTTTACTCGCAATGTGGGCTTGTAAAAATATCCCTGAGACAAAGTATTTTGATGTATTGCTTGCATTTACTTTTTTCCAAACTCTTTTGTCAGAAAGAATATTTTCTTTGATGGCAAATTTATTCATTTGTTTAAATTGTTTTTAGAACAGCTGTGAAAATAGTATTTAGCATTGGCTCTTTAAAAATAAAAATGCTTATGCTTAAACCACAGAAAAAATCTTGTTTTAGATAAAATCGACACTTTTGTCAATTTACCAAATGAATTTTCGGGCTCGACTATATTCTTCGCAAGTCGCAGTAAATTATGTCAGAAGAGACAAAGTAATTATTTTATAATCAGAAAACATTCCACAGATGTTTCTTATGCAAAGAGGATTAACACTTTTGATTTACAAGGACAAGGGTCTTTGATCAAGGTCACTGTGGACTTAGGCTAAACATCCTTGTGTACAGTATAGTAGACAAAACAATCATCATAGAACCTTTAAACCTTCCACAAATATTCCCGATAAAGAGAGAGGATTAACCCTATTCAAGGTCAAAGGTCAAGATCACTGTGAACTTAGGCTTTAAATAATTTTGCTCAGTGATATAGAACATGCAATTGCAAGGGGATGCTACACTTGCGTTGCCTTTATTTATCATGTTATTTCCTCAGTAAAAACAGTCAGCTGTGACCATAACTTAATTATTAAGAAAAATGGTAAATCGGAGTAAAGTAGAATCGTTTTTCTTCGTCATTCCCTAAATTGTGACGATATGTATTGGTAAAATAGAATTTAATCTTTTTTTCCATAGATATAGTGTTTTTGACCTCTTCAATATAATGGTAGAATTTACCGAGATCTAATTTAAAGTGTTTAATCCACCGGGAAGCTCGCGAGGTATTCCTTACACTGTACTAATGCAGATGAATTTGAAACGTTTTGTTTTCTACGCATAGGACTGAAAAATTGTTTTCTATCCTCGTATCTTCTATTTAAGATTCCTGTGTCCGTCTATGCCAACTATATCTCTGATGTCATCTGTATGAAATACCTTTAATTAATGAATATACATGACAATATGAATATACAAGTATGTTGTATTCTGAGCTCAATTAAAGGTTGGGGAGGGGGGGGGGGCATCCAGCCTGCAACTCTAGCCGGATGCATTCTGTAGGTGAAACAGGCCAGACTGTATATTCAGCTATTGATTCAAATCGTGTATGTTTTGAAAAATAAAAAAATAAGGTCAATTTATGAAATCCTCCATCACAACACCCTCCCCCTTTTGTTTTACCGAGATGTTCGTATGCAAAAGTAAGGAGGCTTTTACATTTTTTAAATACTCGAGATGATCAAGAAATTATTCAAACATGAAACGGAGCAAATAAAATGCACACTTATCTTCAATACCCCTACGGTATATTACATTGTTAACACTTCTGTCGTCTTTCAATGACATCTTTCCACTTTTTCAGTTTCTTAGCCACATTTACCGGAAGTGCTCATTTATAGAATCAGGATTTCTGTCAATGGCTGTTTTACATATGTTTGCTGAATACTATTTTTGGTGCATAATGGTCTATTTTTAGTGAAAGATTTAGGGAAACATTTTATTTCATGTGTTAACGTTCTATTTAAATCGAAAATTTGTATTATTCAAAATCTAGATCATTTTTCGAAAGAAAAGTACAAAAATAATGATGGAGATGCATGTTGAAATTGATTAAGTGAAAACTGCTGAAACGATCTTACTTAATATATTTGTCATTTTTGTTTTTTCAGATCATTTTCTGAGATGAAAAAAACCAACAAAGATTTATCAAAATGCAAATTCAACCTTCATTGAAGAAATTTAAAGGTGGGGAAGCTTTATTATATTTCAAGGCTTACAAAATCAGCTATGGGTCAAGATGTTTCTGTGTTATTCATTTAATCCAACCCAGATTGCCTAGGAACGACTCCAAACACTCTTGATACAGCATATATAGAGAAAAAAGGAAATGGCTATGAACAGAGATTGGTTTCACCAGTGTCGTACAACACCAGAAGTTCATGATGAATTGAGGAAATTGCTTATCTGCGAATTTCTGGTGACACGTTATGGGAAGAAACGTTTCAGGCTTAGTTGTAGAAAAGATATTCCCCATTCGATGAGGCATGAAAGGAATATAGAAAAAATACTAGATCATCTTTAGGACACAGGGAAATTCGGCGAGGGAAATTACAGATTCATTAAACACAAAATCGACAGTATAGATGTAGCGATAACAGACCTGATAGAACAAGCAGAATCTAGGATAAGAGGAATCAGGGGTAGGAATGATTTTCATATATTACATCATGATAAATTTTTACTATTTGAATATAACTGTGTTATTTTCATTCGAGGGTTTCGTTAAATTGCTTATTTGATCGTGATATTCATCATTGTTTTCAGGTGGTCAGTAAAAGCTGTTTTTACCACTGTTTCTACACGCTTTATAACGTAATGGTTAACTCCTTTCCAATTTTCTCGAACATTGATTGTTATCAAACGTCAACTTTTGGAACTAAACATCAAGAAATTATCAAAGCGGCCTTAAAAATATTTTTGAAGTCCTTCTTTTGAAAATCACTTTTCTAAACTCAGGATAAAACAGGAACCAAAGCAAATAAACAAAAACCTCCACCACATGCTTTCTTCAGATTTAGATAAGGACAAACAGAAATTAAATCTATCCGAGAAACTTTTATAGTATTTACAAAAAGTTATCAGCCAATAACCATGATCAAGTTAACCTTGTCCATTTAGCGCTTTCTCTCGAATTCAAATGGTGAAAAAAAACCCAATGTAAACCTATTACCAACAATCCAACATCTGCCTTTTCATAAAGCATTTCAAAGTTGACAGCTTTTACTTCAACTATCATTTCAGTACAGTGTCTTCAAAAGTATTTCAGAACTGAAAGAAATCGAAAAATGTGTATTTGAGAAGTTCTTGGTGGAATTTTTTTACACTTCTAACGATGACAGTCACTGTAAACAGCTCTGAAACAACAAAAAATATCTGCTATTACAAAATAGTTAAAATGTGTTAATCATATTTGTGACGTCTTGTTAAAATATACACTTCAAACTTTGGAACTATTGTATCTTTATTGACTTTATCACTATTTATTTTATTTAAATTCAGATAATGCTTTGCCTGTCCATACCTTAATTACAAACATAGAGCCTCGGTATTTGGAAAAGGAAACAAGAGCGACAGTGGACTTAATCTTATTAACAGTCCACGAGAAATTATTATGCAGACTAGAAACACATGACGAAGATGTGAATGGTTTACTAGAGAGATATCAAGACTTGGATACATTGTCAGGACACTTCCTAGATGTTTGGCATAATGAATTTTGTAAATGTCGAAAACAATTTGGACAGCGACTTCTCTTACAGTATATACGATTAGGGGCACGTCGACTGGAAGAAGGAGAAAAAAGATTCGAAGATTTCAGAGGAAATATATTTCCAAAATTACTTGTCACCTTAAGAAAGGCAGCAAATATCACTATGCACGTTATGGAGGATTGTGGGGGGAATCAAGTATCCGTCGTACAATCTTCAGTTCTCTCTTACTGGATTTTTGATAGTGTCACAAACTTGGATAAGTTATGGAGAAGATAAGAAGAGGAAGGTTTACATATCAATATCCAGGAACTGCTGAATTCGAAAGATGTGATAGGCTTATTTAACGTGAATAGGATATCACTGAAAATTATAATAAGAGAGACAGAATATCTGAAGTACAGACAAATATTAGGTAGGCATGCGAGAAAAATGTTCATTATAGTGTTATAATAATCCAAATGAGCATTTAATAGCAATTCTCTGTAACCATTTCAACAATTTTGGCACGCATAGTCTCCGATTTTCAAGAAATTTCACACATAAGTAAGGACCAAAAATTTTATTTCTAGGTCATCTGGTTACCATGGCAACGGCCTTTAAAGTTGAGAAATTGGCAAAATTGAGCTTATTTGAAGCTTTATAATTTGGTCTATATACGACATTAGTGGAAGATTTTTTTTGCATCCTAAAGATTAGGATATAAAATTTTAGGTAAGCTCACTAGTAGTATCTGATATTGTAAAAAAAAAGGCTGGGTACCATGACAACATAATTTGCTAATTTTGATATATTGCTTTCAAAATGCTGTTTGTATTTTCCAATTTTCCTTCTGTCTTGATGGGTATATGATAAGGAAATAGGATTAATTTTATAAAATGAGCAAATTCAAGATAAACCCACTTGTTGCTATGTACATACGTTACCTTGGCAACGGTAACTATGGTCTATAATATTACTTATTTTGCAACTTCAGAGTCATTGAAAAATTTTTGCATCATCATGAACAGATACTAATTGTGGGAAAATATCCAACACAAAGAGCTCTTTCAAAAACCGTGAAAAAGTTATGGGGAACATATGTAACCATGGCAACCATTTTAAATTATTTTTGTGAAACAGTAATTATTAATCCCAGGAATTTCAATAAAGATCAAGAAAGCCTAAACAATAAAAAAAGTTTCAAGTAATTAATGGTTGCTATAGTAATTTGGCCATACATTACAAAAATAAGCATTTTTTGTTGTTTTTGAAGCCTTTTGCCCAATAAACGAAACAGGCTTACACCTTATTTCAAAATATTATTGAAAATTATCGATAATCAAGTAAAGGTTTATGTAAGAATTACGCAGATCAAATATCAGGTAAAATTTGTTCCCCATCACTTCCATTGATCATTTCACGGTTCGCAATTGTTCCAAATTGAATGTAAATTCTAATTATTGTCCTTGACTTCTGGACTTTGAGACTGAATTACTGATCGATACTTCTTTGATGTTTATTCCAAGTATTAGCTCACTAATAGATCATCTTCAGATCTTGTTAAAAAGAACTTTGGCTTTGTTTTACATTTTCCATTCAGACGTTGTAATAAAATGTGCGCGAAAATTTCTTTCCTTGGACATTTTCGTCATTTTGTCAGCCATTACAAATATGGCAAGTGGCCTATTTATCAAAAATGATTTTCCACATACATAATTATGAAATCTTTCAGAGCAGAAATTGTTCTCTTTGAATAAAACGAGGGAATTTCCAACAACACTCGGTTGCAACACCCACAACAAAACACCTACCCCCCCCCCCCCCTCCCCAGCAAAATAACAGAGGAGACATGCTTAGCAAAAGACACAAAAGGGGCAAGTCACACGAAAACACAACATAAAAAACATAAAACACAAACGACAACACATAAACCAAAGAGACCTATGGACAACCGGTGCCGACTTAGGACGGCCATCTGCCACTCCAGTAGTAAATTGTGTAGTTATCCGGACTACGTGCTCACAATCCTCTCAAGGAGCTGTTAAGATAAGGGCAGGATTTAGCCCTGAAATCATTCGATTATTTCTCGTGCGCTGTTCTTCCAATTTAGATAAAAGTTGGTCAGGATAAAAATATAAAGTATTATAAGATTCCTAGTAGGTATCTTATTTAAATAAATTTGGTGAAAGATGTTATGATTATGGGTTGAAAAGGTAGGGGTGTATATGATGGAAAACGTCGAATATCGATTGAAAATGCACAAACATGCACTTTTTACCACATTTTTATGTTCATTATGCTTCTGCTACCTTTTCATGTCAGAATTGGATAAGAGAAATTAACTTTGATGTTACTATATCAATAAAATCGGCAAACTCTGCAATACGGAAACTGAAAAACGGTTTTATTTCGTTCTTCTCAGCCACTAATGTAGCTTTCAGGCGCGAAATACACACGGCGTAGAAATAGACAACTATCTCGTTTATTTCATTCCTAACGGTTAAGTATTTTATCGGAACAAACTCTGAATAGATTGTTCCGTGATATAAAAGGGAAAAGATGGCAATTATAACCTACTTTATCGCTCTAGAGACAAATTTAAAAATATTCATCCATCCCCCCTTTTTTCGTTTTTCGCCTGTGGGACATTGCCCCCCCCCCCTCGCTTCAGAACCCAACTTAGCCAGAAAATGTGTTTTATTGATGTACACATTTGGTGAAAGTGGCATTGTAAAGCGAGGGGGGGGGGGGAAACGATGTTGTATAAAACTTTTCCGTTTTCCGTTGATTTCTGTGTAAAATACGCTTATTTTGACCCAAATATCGGTCTTATTTTGAATTAATCATCCCATCTGACAGCAGATTCATATGTGGACTAAGTTATTTGACATTTCTACCGACAAAAAATATCAAATTTTGCATTTTAAAATTTGGACTTTTCAGGGAAGATTTTACGCCTTATCTTAACAGCTCCTTTCTCGGGTACCAGAGGTTTCGAAAACGCAATATATTGGTGCAAAATAACCTTTCAGTTTGTTTTGTTTAATAATTTCAGGTTTAAAACTACCAGTAAGACCGCGAAAAACAGATAATGATAATAATAATAATAACAAAACTTGTTGGTTATCGGCGCCGTGATCTAGTAGTTAGGGTGTCGGGCCAGCGACCGAAAGGTCGCTGGTTCGAGCGTCACTAGAATCACGGGTCGGCCGACATATGCTCTTCTATGTTTTGTGTTATATACTACAGTGTTTTTGTCTGTTTATTGTTTACATGTCTGTGGTGTTTTTTAAAGAGGGTTTTATTTTGAAAGATGAAACTCTTTTTTTTTACATTACATATCTTGAATAAGAAGCTTTCGACATTAAAAATTGAAACTATTGGAATGCACCGGAAGTTTCGATATTGATCAATATATCATATCTTTTACAGAGATGGAAACTCCAATGGAACCTCCTGAAGTTTTTCCAATTACTTCTGTCGCTATGAAAAAGAGATTGTATGACATAAATAAACGGCTTTCCGAGACACCAACAGTCCTATCGTACCTTTTACAAGGGGGTATTATAGAGACAAAAAAACCATTATTCGCAACAGTTTCTTTATTGGAAGTCGATGACCCCTGTCACTTATACAAAGATTTCAATCCGAACATCATGAGAAGAATTGTAAACATGCCAAACGACATATTCTGTACCTCTGACGAATATTATTGGAGACAGCAAGGGAAACAGTACCATATTTTCAATACAAATTCAACTTATGTGTTCATGCTTGGGGATGCTGGATGTGGCAAGACAACATACTGTTTTCATCTTTTGAGGCAATGGTGTCAAGGAGAGGACTTACAAAAATTTGATCATGTCTTTTATGTTGATACTTCCATCTTGAAAACTACAGATTTATCGATTCCTCATCTTATTTCTTCTGGTGTTTTTGGTACAGATACTGACTTTGTAATAGTTGTACAACAAGCTTTACGGAATGAAAAATGCCTCATTTTAATCGACGGAGGAGAGTACTACATCGCTAGCTTGTATCGAAATCATAGCTTCCAGAAAGAGTTAGTAACAGAATATCGTAATTGCGTTTTTGTGTTCCTTATGAGACCTCTAGAATTTGCAAGTTCAGTCTCATCCTATCCATTCGAACTTGTCGATGTCAACACTCGTGTGATACAATTATTAGGACTAGATGAAACGGGAGTGACTTCCTTGTATAGTAATATAATATTCAAAAGGTATGAAGTCAAACAATCAGAACCTTCACATGGCATAAAGATAGACAATTCTCGACAAATAACGGTGGAGTCGACATTACAACAAGAAACAAAAGACGGCACTGTACTTCCTGCGACGGAGTTGGAATCTGGCTCACACGAACATGTATCAGATACGCATGCAAAAACAACACTAGATTTTTCCGAGTCCGAGCATCGCTTCACAGAATCTGTTATTGACGATATTGGAACAGAAATAAACACTGAAAAGACAATCATGGAGCATTTCATAGAATATGACTCTAAAGGATTTGATTTTTATAAAATAAAAGAAATGTTGAAAGACAGCCTTAATGAGATCTACGATTCAATTATGAAAATACCATTATTAGGATCCACAGGACGAAAAAACAGGTTTCCATACCTTGGAAACCTGGTGGAAACCACATGGAAACCCGGGGTTTCCATGTGGTTTCCACCAGGGTTCCATAATGGAAACCAGTGGTTTCCATGTGTTTGGAAAGCGCTAACCGCCCGGTTTCCACGATGGAAACCACTTGGAATCGGGTTGGAAACCTCAAGTTTCCTTTTGGTTTCCATACCTTGTAAACCTGTATAAGAGCTGGTTTCCACGATGGAAACCACTTGGAATCGAGTTGGAAACCTCAAGTTTCCTTTTGGTTTCCACATCTTGTAAGCCTGTATAAGAGCTGGTTTCCATGATGGAAATTAGTTGGAAACTGGATGTTTCCTTTTGGTTTCCATATCTTGTAAACTGGTTTCCATGGCCATATACTGTAACTGTATGAAAAACTCTTTATGTGTTAGTATATACAGTGAATTTGAAAGTTTTGAATCCTGCACTTTTCGTATTCCTTTATATCAGTATCAAGGCTACATGTATATTCTTCTATGTACTTTTTATGTCATAATAAGAAACCCTAAAACATGCTTATCATACTGTGTAATATTTATTCAGAATACATGCTTATTCAACATCAGATGTACAAGATTCCATGAAATCATAAATATACATGTTTGAGCTTTCAAATTTAAAAATGGCATCTTCCATTCTTCATTGTCCTTGTTTAATATATCATGTTTTTTAAGATGGAAATGAAATTTAGAAAAAGATGGACGTGTCTCTTTGAAACCACTACAGAAATAAAATATACTTGTATTCTTTGAAAAAAAAACAGATATTTTTAAACAAGTGTGTAAAAATGATGGACAAATTTTATCCTTGCCAAAAACAGACAAAGTCACAAAGAGATCTCTTTCAGATAAAATTTGTTATTCTGCAGAGATTGACATTCGACGGAAATCCCAGTTCATGATGTTTCAGACCACTGTTACAAATTTCTTTCTTCTGTCCTCTACTTTTTCTTCTGTCCTCTGTCTCATCTGGAATGAATGAAAAAAAAATAATAAAGTAAGCGGCAACAAAATTACAAACTACAATTGTAGAGAACTAATATTGCAGGTTGGGATGTCACAAGAAGCTTATGTCAACAATTTATGAATTATAAGAAAGTGGAATTTCCAAAAAGGCACAAATTTATCCCCCATGGAATTAAAATTAAAGAGAGGTTGAGCAAACCCAACTTGTACGTGTACGAGAACTTGTGCGTGTATTAACACGTTATCTGTTTACACGTTGACGTTATGCAGTTGAGCAGATGTCACAACGAGTACTGCTACGTGCATATCGTATATACGTTCAAATTTTGTTTACAACTGCTTATTCGTCAATAACTTGGCATCTAGATTCTAAAGGTAAGGGACATTCAGCATTGACGGTGAATTGATTTATCTATTCTAAGTAAACATTTTTATAAAACTAAAAAATTTAACCTCAAGAGTAAATTTTTTGGTCAACTTTTAGGGTTCTTCTTTAAGATGTGATACATTTTATTTGCAATTCCTTCTAATATTCAGAAAGTACATACGTTCCCAAATAAATTGAATATAGGTTTTCATAGGTTATCTGCATTCAGTTGCTTATAAAATCTGCAAGTACATGTAATCATCAATGTGTACTTACCGTTTTACACGTTATACCGAACGTGTAAGGTGTAACACAGGTGCGTGGAGCGCAAAATATGATGACGTCATAAACAACTTTTTGACATATGCGTACATGTGCAAGTTCGGTTTGCTCAACCTCTCTATTATACCATGGTGATGGTGAAATTTCAACCCGAGTGTGCAAAAATTCTGCAAGTCAAGAACGAGGCTTGCCGAGTCGTGGACAAGCAAAATTTTGTACATGAGGGTTGAGATTTAGCCATCCCTCCCTCATGGTGTTGTTTGATTGTTTTTCTCCCACAACTTATCTGTCTGTGTCTGTTATAAATAGTTATTTGTTGTTTGACCAAAAATGTGTGACCTTTTCCTTGAAAATGACCCTGATCTGATTTGGGTAAAAATTTAGTCCCATCATGCTTTACTATCCCTGCAAATTTGAAAGATGTATGATGTATATCAAGTAAGTTATAGCCAAAAATGTAAGTGTGACTACCAGACAGATGGACAGGCAGACGCCTGACAAATGATCCCTTTATGTCGCTCTTATGTTGCAGGCAACATAAATGAAGTGTCTCAACTCAGTATCGTAAGAAGCTTACATTGACATCATTGGATGCTAATTTTTCATGCAGTCCTTCTAGTTCTTCAATGGTAACAGTACAATATTGACCTGAAAGTGAAAATGAAAATTTAATATGTTGAAATTTATCAAATAAGTCTTCAGAGTTTACAAAAAGTGCCAGATTGCCGGCTTATTATCCTGGACTCTCGATTAGCCTAATTTGCGGCCCATATTCCGCCCCACTCCCAATGAAAATAATATCTTTTTTTCCTGTTTGTTGACCATTTTTCCCAATTTGAAATCTCATGGAAAATTTAACAATTTAAGTTAAAAATTCTCATTTTCAAGTGAAAAGACATCCAACCTTATATTATGTATTTTCCCCATTTCCGAGAAAATGTTGTTATTTTTCCCAATTTCATAGGCCCCGGGCCCCAGTCCCAAAAATGGGTGTGAGAGCTCTGTAAAATTGAAGTAAATGCTGCTGCAGTTCACCCAAATGCAATATAAATCAAAATAGACTAATATAAATGTATATTAATGAGTCATTGAGTCAGAAATCATCTTTTATCTGTATTTGACAATTTATTTCAATAATTAACGAGAGCTGCAAGAGCTATTGAACATGTTGAAGGTACCAGAATATTTTTAAAAAGCCTATGAAAAAATTTAAACATAAGGCCATAATTAAAAAATTGTTTGTTTCCCCTTGCCCCGACCAGGTCAGAAAAAATGCCACTGAGTCAGATTTTTTTTGTAGCAAGAAAGTCCCTTTTTTTTGCAAATACTGAATCACAGCCATGTCCATTTTTTATTTTAATGTTGCAATATTCTGTCCAAATAGACTGTGAATCAACTCTATAGCTTTCTTATTCCTACATAAGAAATCTCAATTGTCAATTGTCAGCTGCCAACTCTTAGTGTATATCACAACAGATATGCGTGTCTCTTAGCTAGGTGTCAAATAATGTGTCATTATGATTCAAATTACATCAGCAAAAAAAAAAAAAAAAAAAAAAAAAAAACCAGTACCTGCCTGCCGGGTCACCTGTGAAAAACAGAACGGGGGGAGGGGCAACAAACAAATTAAAAAATTTTTTTAAGTCTGGCCTAACTTAAAATTAAATTCTCTTCTTAATAATATACTGTACATTAAGGGTGAAACATTTACACGTGTACACGGATCTGTTTCGTTTTTTGGCTGTAAACATTTACATAATTTCTAAACATGTACACGGACTACTGTACATACAATCAAAAGATCTTCTTTAATATCGTTATAACTCTAAAAACTCAATACTTGTATTGATTTCCTGAAGTCGCGAAGTGAGGCAATAGATTCTTTATTTAACGTACGTAGCTGTCGGAGTTATCATGTTATGTATGCATCCCTTGATTCGAACACAGAGGACAAACTTTCAACAAACGCTTAAAACAGGAAGAAAATCTATCTGAAAATCAATCTTATCCTGACACATATGAAGGAGCTTCTATCTCCGATATCTCTTTCTCCATCACAGTTGTCTATTTCATCGTCTCTTTCTCCGCTTATTAACGCCCTTTCCTCGATGGCCTGGTGTCCAACCTTCCATGGAGTTACTGTTCTTGTAACTTACTTCTATGATTGAATTGTGGGAATTGCTCAAACTCGTTTGAAAATAACAGTTTGATTTTTGAATCGTTGAAAGTTTTATTGCCATACGAAACATCAGCATGTCGTATTTACTATTAAATTTAAGTTACGAATTTAATGTAGTCAAGCATAACTAAGTTGTTTTGATGTCAATTTATGACCACGTCTGCAAATAAACATTAATGGATATCACTTTTCACAATAGAAGTACAAGAAGCGTTTGAACGTTTACGTTTCGTTTACAGCCTTCTGTGTACATGTTTATGAAATTTGGTAAACGTTTCACCCTTACTGTACATACATGATGATGTATTACAATTGTTAATATAATACATGTTTAACTTTAAGTCATACCAATCCTTGATCCCTTTCCATGGCAACTTTTGGTTATAGTACTCTACATCTTTTGAATATGTACAACATTCTTTTCCACATTCAGCATCAGATATACAATTAAGATGTCATAGATGGCCTCTGATAATGCTGATAGTGCAGTGTACACATGCTTGGATAAGAAAGTAATGTCAAGGCTACACCAGGTATACTGAAAGAAAAATTGAAAAGTAAATTAAATCAGCTTGATAAGAGCGTAAAAGTTCAGGGATTAATTTGCATCTACGACCTGCGTCCCTGACGCATAAAAATTGCCCAGGAACCATAGATTTCCAATCGCTGTGTCCCTCTGTATGCATTTTCATTTTCTTATATTTACATTCCTACTGCGTTTCCCTTATATGAAGGTACCAAACCAACTGCACTGCATTTTTCGATAAACGCAAGACCCTATCACATGACATTTGAACAATTTCCCATTAAATGCCCATTCTATTTACTGCTTCAACACAGATTCAAAATTCATTTATCAATCGACGCTGTCTATCCTCTAGTGATTACATGTGTCAAAATCTATGTGATCCATATGTACACTTCCAAGACGTGTGACGTAGTAAGTCGATCAAGCGTCACATGATCACACCAGACGAAGTTCAAGGACAACCTGCACTGTCGTCTACGAGAAGATGCCATGTTTGGATGAAAGTCCTACCTTTAACAGTATAAAAGAAATCTGCTTTCAAAACTTCTTAACATAAAATGTTGTATAGGCTGAAGGTCAAGGTCACAGGGTCAAAAGTCATGGTGCCAAAATGTAGTGCTCTTTATGGTGAATGTGTGTATGAAATATGAAAGGCTACCATTAATAGTATAAAAGAAATCTGCTTTTGAAACTTAACCGGACGGACAGACAGACAGACATACGGACGGACAGGGTGATTCCTATGTACCCCCTACTGTCCGCGCGGCTCACTTCGGAAACTGGATAAACGTGATTTTAATTACTTTGTTATGCAAAAATTAAAATAAAATCTATATCATTGAATAGATTCTCCCTTAGTCGTAACATTTGGTATATGTTATATGGTCGTGGGTTTATGCAATCATATCATACAGATAAAATAAATTTTAGATGGGGCGTTTTCAATGTTAAATTTTAGCGTGACATGGCCGAGTTTACATTGAGCCTATGGAGTGAGTCACAACGTCGCGGGAAAAATTAGCATTGGAAATGGCCCATCTAAAACTTGTTTTGTTTATAAAATTTAATTGCGTGCACTGACGATCATATAACTTATACCAAAAAATACGACTAAGCGAGATCTAATGAATGGTATCAATTTTAATAAAATTTCTGAATGATAAAATAGTCAAAATCACATTTATCTAATTTCCGAAGTGAGCCGCACGGACAGTAAACTTCGTTTGCAGGGGGTATAATAACAGTGTTTTGACTTCGTCCTCATAGATGGTTTTTCCATGAGTTCATTTTCCACATTCAGTAGAACTGTAAATACTCTGAACATGACTATCAGGAGGGGGGGGGGGCGGCTAGCTCATCACTGACCATCTGACCATAAATAATGGGATTTGAATTGCCGATTCAAATCAAATTAATTTAAAAGTAACTAAGAAATGTGATAATTCCTTGTAAGAAAAGGTTAATTAACGGCAACGTTACAGATTTCTGGTTCGAACAGACACTGGACAAAATTCTGAAAACAACGCGTGGGCTGAGCCAGCAATATCGACATACATACATCTGTAAAAAAGAAGCAAATAGTATATAATACTTAATTTTCACCATTGATCTTCTCATCTTACCTATCCATTGCAATAGAATGCGTGTTTTCTTTTGTTTATGTGTAGAATTTTGGTGAACAGGCCGTTCCAGCGTTTCCTCTGCTCAAAAATAAATGCTCGCTTCTGATTGGTCAAAATTTATTTTGAAATTCTGAGCCCGCAAAATCATCCTGAACGATTAATTTTTTTCTGTTAATCATTATTTAAGTTCGTGGTAGAGTTTAATATCATTATTTTATTTTCACTGTACGAATTCGTGTAATTTTCCAAAGTCTTATCTCTTTTGACCTCGGAAAAAATTAAAAAGCACCGCTGGCATCAAGCAGTCTGGGTAGACCGCCTGCCTGCAGTGTTTCGGTCGTCGGTCTCTCTGTCTGGCTCTCTGATATTTCATTCAAAGAAGTATGGAAACTTTTTATTTGTTTTGTACAATCGCGGATCCAGAGGGTCGGGGGGGGGGTGGGGTCCGACCCCTCCCTCCTGGAGTTTTGATAAAGTTCATATATATAGATGTTTTAATTTTCATAAGATCAACCCGATTCCCCTTTTGTTGTCATAATATTTGAAAAATAATTTGTATTGAAAATCTTTCATTCTTATTAAGTTTTTAACGGTGAGCATTTCAAAATATTCCTGGGCTGAGCTCACTTACGCTTGCCAGATTTTATCAAATACATAATTATAATTTATTATTGATATTTATTTGTTGTATATGATAAGGAGAGGGCTTATGTAATGTTGTTATAACTTTTGCCCAATCCTATTTCATGTTATTATGAAATAAAATTAGTTTAAACTAAAATAATTTATTATCAATTTCAAATGACTCCCTTATAATGCATTACACCTTTGTAAATAAAGAAGGGCAATTAACTGAAAAATACAAGTATAGAGGATGCGAGAAATCTTGGAAAAAATTCTCGTTCCTCAAAAATCCTGGATCCTCCTATGTTGTACCATGACAGTTAAAGCTGATCAATGTACATTAATTGATTTTTAAATTGTATTAGGTACGGTCCATTTGATATCCTGGGGGGGGGCGTTTTTTTTTCGAAAAAAATAATTTTGCTCTGAATTTTGATGAAAAAAAAAAAATTTTTGCTTATGGTCTGTCAGAAAAAAATAATCTTGTTCTTACAAGTAATCTGAATTTGAAGAATTACTATAAAATTTCGCTTAAAATTCTCAAAAATTTCCCGTCTCTATCGATAAAACACAAACATTCTAATCTTAATATATTGCACACTATATGTCTGAAAAAATTTTCTTGCTCCAACTCTGCGAGAAAAAAATAACTCTGCTCCGGTCCGAGGCGAAAAAATAATCTTGCTCTGACAACCCCCCCCCCCCCCGAATATATTAAATAGACCGTGCCCTATTTCTTTCAAAATCGATTTTTTAAAAAGGATTTCATATGTTGTTATTAATCGTTTTATCTTTATTATTGCTAGTTTTTTTTGTATAGATACTAGTATAAAGATCTATAAGCGAGTCACAATTAATACAAAGAGCAGACAAACATACTTACATATTGATCTTAAATTATACTCTATTAGTTATATTCAGCGGTTTGAATGAGATACTAGGGAATAACCATAATTTTGATATGTTTCCTTTCAGTCTTTTTCTCGCCTTTTTTTCACTTTATGCATATCTGAGTCTCTCTCTCGCTGCTGGCAGTATGAGCTTCAGTATGAGCTTCAATCCTAGCAGTGGCAAAATCGAGGGGGGAGGCGGATGGGCGTCCGCCCCCGGCACTGACCCACAATTTTCCAAAATCAGACATTTTCGTTAAAAATCGACAAAATTTGCCCCTTGACCCCAAGTAAAGGGGGCACTGGATCCACCACTGCCTAGTCTACCCTTTTCTAGGCTTTATTTACTCATAAAACTATATTACACTATGTTAATTTAAACGTACAGTATATATATAATTTTATGTACATACGCCATGTACGAATAACTTCAGATTTTTTAATAGATGCATGACTGAGTACGTTTATTTGTGTAAAGTACATTCAAGCTGATTTTTCGAATTTTATTAAAATTATAAACATGACGAAAACTCTCTCTCTCTCTCTCTCTCTCTCTCCATGCAAGATATTTCCTAGCGGCGTTACAAACTAACATGCTGCGTCATGCAGTAACCGTGTACTTGTCACAGTGTCGCACCGCCCCCGACTTTAGAACTGAATTCCAGTTGACATGCAATTTGCATGGGGTCAAACGTTAATAACATGCCGCGATTGCATGCATCAACTGTGTACTTGTCACAGCGTCGCACCGCCCCCGACTATAGAACTGAATTCCAATTGACATGCAATTTGCATGGGGTCAAACGTTACATAACCGGTGTCTGTATATATACTTGAAATTAAACCACTCCGCTGGCTTAAGAGAATAAATGGCTTATGCTCTATGGAATTTATGAATGAAAACATTTTGCATATTAATTTTATAAAGTTTCTTTCTAGAAATGTATTACCGGTATTATAAATACTAGGGAAAAAAATGAATTAGAACAAACAGTTTTTTCTAATATACGTTATATATAGTTGATATATTATGGTTTAGTAGAAGAAACCAAAGAAAAAAAAAAAAAAAAAAAAAAAAAAGATGCGTAAATAGATAGATAAATAAGTAGATAAATAATAAAAAAAAATTAAATAAAGAAATAAATTCATTCATTCATTAATAAATAAATAAATGAATTAATCAATTAATCACAATTGTATTTGTATAACAAACAAATGTGTTGTAAATAAATAAATAAATAAATAAAAATAGTCCACCGTGCCGTTATGGTATGTATGTAAAGTCGCCGTACGGAGCTAGTGTACCGAATTTGCATAGTTCCTGAGATATCGAAGGCCGTCCGCATGTCGATTATGGGCCGGATCCGTCAACTTCCCCAAAGTCAAAGTAAAAATAAATGAATAATATTGCTTCTTTAATTTTGACTAGTAGTTTACAAAATGGAAACCTAATGGAAACCACTCAACCAAGTTTCCAAAATGGAAACCCGGTGGAAACTACGTGGAAACCTGAGCCAGGTTTCCATGCCTTGGAAACCACTTGGAAACTGTCAACCTCAGGTTTCCATGCAGTTTCCACGTGGTTTCCAAAACATGGAAACTCGGCTTTTCGTGCTGTGATCTGTCGTTGTTGCATTCCTCGCAGAAAGAAAATACTTGCCAGATAGAAACTTCACTAATATTTATCTAAGTCTTGTTGATGAACTTATAGGTAGAACTTATTCATCGGATGAATTTAAAAG
This sequence comes from Pinctada imbricata, assembly GCA_033119305.1. NCBI lineage: Eukaryota > Metazoa > Mollusca > Bivalvia > Pterioida > Pteriidae > Pinctada > Pinctada imbricata. The sequence continues at coordinate 36,080,196 of VSWD01000004.1, read as the reverse complement.
TGAAGAAGAAGATAGAAATACGGGACTGTATCGTATATTCTTACCGTATGAGAATGTGCATTGTCATCTGGATGCTCTTTTTAAATTGGGTGAAGCTGCTTATGATTTTACATTTTCTTCCGCACCAAGCCTATTGGATTTTAAGAACTTAGAAGGATATTTGGAAGAAATCCATTCATTCGAAACCAGTCTCCTTGTTCCTTTACAGACTTCAAGTTATGGTGTATTGACAAGGCAAAGTTTCCGTTTCCTACACAAATCCATTCAAGATACTTTGGTTGCCATGTACATTGTTTCACAGGAAGAAAATGTATTTAACTCCTTTTGTCAGCATTTGAACAGTGTAAAAGTAATATATGATCTATCATACGTTATCATGATGGTATGTGGCCTTAGTCCCCATCTCGGTGCTCGAGTTTCAAGGGCAATCAAGGCAATTATTAATGAAGACAAAGATGTTAGAGATCACAGAAAAATTCTTTATCGTAGCGCCTTTATTCGAGAATTTTACAAGCAACAGCTAACTTGGTTTACAGAGTACAAACATGCGTTGAAAGGTGTTGGAGGTGATACAAAAGGCGACTTCTACGTGTCTGATATATACCTTGACGATAAAGCTGATAAAGAAACAGTAACTAAGACTATCACTCTTCTTTCTGAAAGGAACGTCATTGTTACATCACTGTATATTAATGACGTACCCATCGAAAGCGGCTTGTCAGACAAATTATTGAACAATTTCCTAGAAAATAGCAAATCACTAGAGTCGATATCGATAGAAGATTTTAAACATAGTAGATCGATAGAGCCTTTATCCTTCGCCTCATTGTCAATTCTGGTGCTACAGAATCTAGATATAAAGCGCGCTAGTACTGAGGGCGAGGCAACCATACCTCTCCTTTCAAATTTGCCAATGTTACAAAGACTCGATTTATATAACGTAAGGCTGAACAATCGATTATTAGGGTTGACTTCTATCGAAGGAAAACTACCTATGTTAAATTGGGTGCATATTGAAGGAGTAGACATGATTGACCAATCAATTGAACTTGCCTCAGATATGACAGACATAAAATATATAACATTATACAGTGTGAATATGTCGCCACAGGGATGGATGAACTTTGTTAAATCCCTTTTAAATATTCGACATCAATTCAATGTTAGGCTTAGTGAATCAAACATTGATGCTGAATCACAGGAAATGGTCCGAACAATCAAACACTTTGAGGTTAAGATTAATGATGAAAAAGTATACATTTCTCAAAAGATGTAGCTGCTAAGTGAAATATTGAGAAATACTATCCTATGATCAAATCGTATGTTACATGCACCTATAAAGAATTAATTATGGACATATCTATGGTATGCATGTATGATGTTTGCGAGGAAAATATAAGAACGTCGATTAATGTTTCCTATTGATTCTTTGTGATAAATCAGGTACAGAGCTATTGAATTTTATTTTTGTTTCAATAATAAAGAAAAATATGAATTCGAAACAAAATTTTCAGGATAAATAACCACAAAATATTTTGTCATATGATCCTGAATGCAAGTTGCTTTTATATGATTATGCAACCTTGGTATAATTTTCTGACGTGAAATTAAATACCTTGTATTATCACTGCTGGTGGAACAGCAGTCCCAAAGGGCAAATGTATCCAATTTGTATTGCGGCTTCAAATTCATTAGCATCATTTTAGAACAGATAAATTTACAGCATGGACAAGATGTGCACGTTTCGGATACTTAACCCTCGTCAGTGATCCTCAATCTAAACAATGCAATATGGCCAAAATCTGTGAAAATTATGTCCTAAATTTACCGAAAGACGTAGCAAGAACGTTGGGATATGATGCTACAGGACCCAGGTATAAGAAATTTGAGAATATTTTGTTAACAGAAATTTCAAATGCGTTTGAAGAAACGACCAACAAAAATTGATCGAACTTGACTACATGTGCACTCAGGGACTCCTGGTCCACCAGTAGTGACACTCACCAAGTGTTACAAATGTGCTGCGTCTTCAAATTCATTAGAATCATTTAAGAGCAGATAAATTTACAGCATGGACCAGATGTGCACGTTTCGGGTACTTAACCCTCGTCAGTGATCCTCAATCTTAACAATGCAATATGGTATTATGGTATGGTATATGGTAATGCAAGGTCAATTAAATTCCGTTCATCGTTTCTTCAACGTATCCGAAAATTTCTGTAATCACACTTTTGGAAATGTCTAAAACGTTGGTCCTGTAGCATTAAAAAAAATTCGTCACACTTTCGTCACTTTCGTTTAAAGAAAATTCGTCACACTTTCGTCACACTTGCCCTATTTATCGAGGAGTTTTGCCCCTTGATGACTTGCCAAATTAAGCTTTAGTCAGTTTTTACGCACTTTTCTCTGCAACAAATTGAGATATTGAACTGAAATTTGATACACAGCTTGGTCTTGAAATAGTTACAGAGCAAGTTTGACTTTCGTCACGCTTGCCCTATTTTTCGAGGAGTTATGTCCGTTGATAACCAGCAAAATTCAGTTTTTGTCAGTTTTCCGGACTTTTCTCTGCAACAAATTGAGATATTCAACTGAAATTTCATACACAGCTTGATCGTGGATAGCTAAAGAGCTAGTTCGACATTCGTCACGCTTGACTTACTAGTATTTTCGGCTCCTCATTTTGTGTAGGGCAGATTCAGTAGTATAGTTAAATGAAATCTATAACCAAAAAGTATTGGAGGGATAGTGCTAAGATGGCTTCGGTGAACCTCCTTTAATTTTTAAAATATTTTTTTTGGATAAAATGACAAGTTTCCGAGAAGGAAAATAGAATTATACGGTTTCAAATTGATAAAGGAACAAACCAAGGTTGCTCTCAGTTGAAAGAGCTAGAATAAACATTACAGAAGTACCCATCAGTTATTAAGTCTAAAAGTCGAGAAGGTAAGGCAAAATCATAAGATTTTCTACAGGAACGGTTGCAAACCTCGGAATGAACAAAATTCTGGAGTGAGACTAGGATTGGGGAGAGTCAGCGTCTCCTGATTTCATGCAACACCTGTCGCAACAGCTCCGTGGAAACCTGTCAAATTCGGTGATTGTCTCGGTGTACATTTTGATGTCCATATCAGGTAAGTATGTCTTGTTTGGTGATGAAGACAGCCATTCAATCACAATGTAGAATGTCACTGATCATTCTGGAAAGGAGGATCTCATATGCTTTTATTACATCCCTGTAGCGGCCGAAGAACTTCCTCACTGATGATTTCAGCCGTTGTGTAACATAACCCTGACCAAATAGTTTACTTGCAAGCCGTTTGGCTCTAATGATGAAATCTTCATATTTGGAACATGCCCTGGCGTACCGTATCAGTTGAGAAACAAAAACACCATAAGCAGGAGAAGATGGAATGTTGCTACTCATGAAAGGGAAGTTGGTTATGTGGAAGCTGGAATCGTCACGCTTGTCATACAGTGAGGTGTTCAAATGGCCGTTTGCGTCGAAAGATAGGAGTATATCCAATTGCGAAGCGGATCTGTCACTCTCTGTTGTTTCCTTGATCTCTAGTTCATGAGGATAGATTTCATGTAGATGATCCGCAAAGTTCGGATTATTGATGGACAACATGTCATCTATGTATCTGAAGGTAAAATTGAACTGAGATGCGAGGTTGTTTCGCCCAGAGATCAAGGTCTGGATGAAGTCAGCTATACCACTTGGTGAGTGTCACTGTTGGTGGACCAGGAGTCCCCGAGGGCACATGTAGCCAAGTATGATCAATTTCGGTTGATCGTTTCTTCAACGCATTCTAAATTTCTGTTATCAAAATTTCTTGAAATTTCTAAAAAGTGGGTTCTGTAGCATCATATCCCACCCATCCTGCTACGTCTTTCGGTACACTTTTTCAACATAGTAACTTTCATACTTTTTTGGCATATTACATTGTTTAGATTTAGGATCACTGATGAGGGTTATGTACCCGAAACGTGCATGTCTGGTCCAAGTTGCCAATTTATCTGTTCTTAAATGATGCTATTCAATTTGAGGATGTTTACATTTATACCACTTGGTGAGTGTCACTGCTGGTGTACCAGGAGTCCCCGAGGGCACATGTAGCCAAAGAAGGTAGGAGATCTCCAACAAGACCCCGTTGCAGCATCAACAGTAAAACACCAAAACACCCGATGCAAAAACACAAAAGACGAGTACAGCACGAGACGGAAAAGAGACATACGACATGTAAACATCAAACACAAAAGACTACACATAAACCGACGAGACCAATGGGTAACCGGTGCCGACTTTGGACGGCCATCTGTCACGCAAGTAGCAAATGGTGTGGTTATCCTGGATTACGTGCGCACAACCCTCTCACTTCCCCAATTACCCAGAGGTCTCGAAGAACGTACAATTGTGGTGTAAAACAACCTCCTCACTGTAAGATGACATCACACAAACAAGACCGCGAAACACAGAGGCCCCATAGACACAGATGAATATGTAAATGGATATAAAAAGAGGGCATGCGTAATACAGTCCGTGCTCTGCCGGCTGTAGCGAGCTCATGTATGTAATCACCCGAGGAGTCCGACTGACATTCAGAGAGGACAGGTGGTCGGGGCCCTGTCTTCTCTAAAGAGGTTTGGACAGGGCCCGTCATGGAGTCCCGTCGTCACAGTCAGTCAAAGTGCAAGTCTCAAGGATGCGCTTGTACAAGACTGTAGATTGGTCAAGTACCAAGCCTAGTGTCCGTCTGGTGACATTAGGATCATACCCACGGTATAAAAGGCGTTTGATGATTCTGACGCATTTTCGATGGTTATGCTGCCTACCTTTGATCCTTTTTATTTTGTTTATCATATCACCATAAAAGACAGGTTGTGTAATACCCATAGTAATGTACTCTGTTGCATGTATAGATCCGAATTTTAAAAGAAGTTGACTGTAATTTTTGTAAAATTTCCAGAAAGTCTTAACTAGTTTATGAAAGCGGAAACCTTGACCTAAAAGTTTTTTGGTAATTTGTAAATTTCTACTGTGAAAATCCAAAATATCAGCACACGCCCCAGCGCACCGGATGAGCCGTGATATGCAAATGCCGTATGACGGTTATCTTGGAACATCACCGTCAAGCCAAGGGAAATTTACTATGTTGAATCCAAAACCATCCCCTTTGTCACATACACTTGTATGAATCTTTCCGTTTACAATTTTGATATTTAGGTCCAAAAAGGGTGTTTCTGTATTTGAAAGGTTTGCCTTGTTAAGGGTTAATTCTTGTGGATAAATTTCATTCTTATATAATTCAAAAGCAGGATTGTCAATGGTTAGAATATCATCCAGATACCTAGAAGTATTATTGAAACATTTCAGCTCATCAAATTTTCTTTGCTTTTGAAGATTTTGGATAAATTCTTTTTCATACGTGTATAAAAATAAATCTGCAACAAGAGGCACACAGTTAGTACCCATAGGAATTCCTACAACCTGCTTGTATAGATCCTCACCAAATCTAACATAAATATTGTCCAAGAGGAAGGACAAGGCATTACACAGGTCACTACATGTCCATGATTTGTATGATTTGTAGTCTGTCGAGGAAAAGAAACCCTTCGATTCAGATGTACAAATGTAAGTTTTTCGCTCTCGATCAAAACACCATTTAATGAGATTAGATAATCGATCATTAATTTTGTCATGAGGAAGTGTGGTGTACATATTAGAGAAGTCGTATGAAGAAATCGTATTGGCTTGGAAATTTCCAGATTTCATTTTTTCAATCACATCCCCTGAATTCTTAATAGACCAAAATAAATTTACATCGTTCCTGTTTAGAACCGTTTCACAATATCTAGTTATGTGTTCTTTAATAGCAGTAAGTGCTGACGTCAGATTTCTAGACAAAATTGTAGTGGAGCAGTTACTAGAATTAGCAATAAATCGAAATTTGTAAGGAGACTTGTGCAGTTTCGGTATGCAATATAGTGTTGGGAGATCCAATTTAGAAATAGAGATATTGAATGAAGACAGTTCACTGTTATGCTTGCCTAAAATGTTAGATGCACTTTTATTGCTTTTGATATATGTATTAGTAGACGAAAGTTCCGAAATCAAAGTTGATATGTAGTAACGTTTTCAAATGATAATGGTGTTGTTGGCTGCTTTATCAGCTGGTGCAAAGACATATTTTTCATGTAATTTACTTAGTTTGGATTTGAAATATCTTTCTGATTTGGAACGTGGATTTTGAAAAAGATGAGGGTTTAAATGGAAGTTATCTATTCGAATATCCGTTATATCTAAAATGAAGTTTTTCCAGTCATTCAGAGCATGCGGTTCGACTCCTTCTGATTTACACCATCTTTTCGTATAATTATCTAAGGCTTCCGTAAGCACTTCACGGCATTTGACAAAATCTATCTTGGATGGGATTCTATACTTAGGTCCTTTTTTAAGAAGACCACGGAGCTGTCTGTCTTGGATAATTGAAAAGTCACCTGTAACAACATGGCCAGCTGGTTTGTAGAGATATTTAGAAGTTGCACATTCTCAAGAAGCAGGACACGATTCAAGTATGTCAGGATCCGTTGTAACTTTATTATAGTTAAAAACAAAATTTCGAATAGGTTTCTTGTACTTATAACAAATAAGAGGTGGCTCTAAATTTTCAAAATATTGAGCAATGGTACTTTGTACGCGATGATCCCGAAAAATATTAGAGATGTTTAGAAGATCAAAACCTTTGTTAATAAACGGGATTTTTAAGAATCGTCTTTTCGGTAAGGTGTTTTTCACAATAGGATAAAGTTTATACTGTGCGAATGAGACAATGATATAAAGTCTGAATCAGTCAGTGTTTCTTAAGAATGCAACCTCTGCTTCATCCAAGATAGATTTCAAGTGCATAACTTGTATTGACGACAGAGCATGTAACAGCTCATGTCTTCCGCCATTGCGTGCTATAGTAAGTAAATCGTTGAGAGAGCGGTATTTTCTGGATCGTTTTCTTTTTTGTCTGTTTCGTCTTTTCCCGTGTGACCTGTGTTTCCTTTTAGTGTTTGGGCGAATTGAAAAGATGTTGATATTGGTAGAAGCTGAGGAAATGTTTCCTTGTCCATAAATTTGATCGTTTAAACCAAGAGGGTACGCAGTCTGAAGTTTGGTGATCCAGGCAAGTTCAGCTTGTAGTCGGCGTTTTTTTTTAATTTCGGTCTTACTTTCATTTTTACGTTTTGGAAAAGTCTGAACTGGGGTAATGGTGATATCCGAAATAGAATGATTATATTTAACAAAGTGATTATAAAGAATGTTTCTGTGTTTTTGTTGACGTGAGGTTCTGATCTTATAAGAATGGTTCCTAAAACGAGATTTTAAAGGTTGGCCTGTCTCACCTACATATTGTGCGCCACATCCCCTGGCATCTCAAGTAATTACGTAAATAAGATCTTGAGACGATCAATCGGTCTACCTCGATTTTGAATTTCTGCCCATTTACACTAGATGTTATTATGGAGTCGCAGTTGATGAGGTGACACAACGAGCATCTTTTACTTTTGCACTTAGAAATAATTGAGAACCCTCTGTGTCTGTTGTTGAATGTAGAGCCTGCAGATGGAGAAGTGCGTAAAATACGACTGTGGGGTCTAAATTTGAGAGGTGATAAGAGTACTCTTGGTGAGGAAAAAGGTTTTTTACTGTTGAATGTCGATGATGGTAAAGTGACTGTAGTGACAGAGGGTAATCTCAAGGGGGTTAGTTTGATACGAGGCGACCTTAAAAATGCATTAATGCGATAATAGAAGAAAAGTGAATTAGAGTCTTACGTAGAAGACACTACAACAAAGCCAAGTTAGAGAACACAATGAAATTAAAACACTTCAAACATCGGGTCGCGGGGAATTGCTTTACCAACTCCACACTGCAACACGAAACAAGTGTAGATATAAAAAGAAGGTAGGAGATCTCAAAGTTCGATCAATTTCGGTTGATCGTTTCTTCAACGCATTCTAAATTTCTGTTATCAAAATTTCTTGAAATTTCTAAAAAGTGGGTTCTGTAGCATCATATCCCACGCATCCTGCTACGTCTTTCGGTACACTTTTTCAACATAGTAACTTTAATACTTTTTTGGCATATTACATTGTTTAGATTTAGGATCACTGATGAGGGTTATGTACCCGAAACGTGCATGTCTGGTCCAAATTGCCAATTTATCTGTTCTTAAATGATGCTATTCAATTTGAGGACGTTTACGTTTATACCACTTGGTGAGTGTCACTGCGGGTGGACCAGGAGTCTCCGAGGGCACAAGTAGCCAAGTTCGATCAATTTCGGTTGATCGTTTCTTCAACGCATTCTAAATTTCTGTTATCAAAATTTCTTGAAATTTCTAAAAAGTGGATTCTGTAGCATCATATATCACCCATCCTGCTACGTCTTTCGGTACACTTTTTCAACATAGTAACTTTCATACTTTTTTGGCATATTACATTGTTTAGATTTAGGATCACTGATGAGGGTTATGTTATGTACCCGAAACGTGCATGTCTGGTCCAAGTTGCCAATTTATCTGTTCTTAAATGATGCTATTCAATTTGAGGACGTTTACATTTATACCACTTGGTGAGTGTCACTGCTGGTGGACCAGGAGTCCCCGAGGGCACATGTAGCCAACTTCGATCAATTTCGGTTGATCGCTTCTTCAACGCATTCTAAATTTCTGTTATCAAAATTTCTTGAAATTTCTAAAAAGTGGGTTCTGTAGCATCATATCCCACCCATCCTGCTACGTCTTTCGGTACACTTTTTCAACATAGTAACTTTCATACTTTTTTGGCATATTACATTGTTTAGATTTAGGATCACTGATGAGGGTTATGTACCCGAAACGTGCATGTCTGGTCCAAGTTGCCAATTTATCTGTTCTTAAATGATGCTATTAAATTTGAGGACGTTTACATTTATACCACTTGGTGAGTGTCACTGCTGGTGGAGCAGGAGTCCCCGAGGGCACATGTAGCCAAGTTCGATCAATTTCGGTTGATCGTTTCTTCAACGCATTCTAAATTTCTGTTATCAATATTTCTTGAAATTTCTAAAAAGTGGGTTCTGTAGCATCATATCCCACCCATCCTGCTACGTCTTTCGGTACACTTTTTCAACATAGTAACTTTTATACTTTTTTTGGCATATTACATTGTTTAGATTTAGGATCACTGATCAGGGTTATGTACCCGAAACGTGCATATCTGGTTCAAGTTGCCAATGTATCTGTTCTTAAATGATGCTCTTCAATTTGAGGACGTTTACATTCGTATGGATATAAAAATAAGTCCGCCAGCATTGGGTCGCAATTGGTACCCATGGGGATGCCGACTATCTGTTGGAATACGGTTCCTCGAAACACAACAAAAATGTTGTCAATCGAAAACTCAAGCATCGGGATGATATCGTCTTCGGTAAAGCTTTTGTTTGAAACAGAATGTTCCTTTATGAAATAAGTATCCTCTCGACCAATTACGAAGTAATTGTATCTTCTATTACAATTTTTTGAAAGAAAGGAATTGCGAATAATATTGGCCAGTCTGTTTTTGAGCTTTTGGTGTGGAATGATAGTGTAGACCGTAGAGAAGTCGAACGATTTTATGCTGGTAATATGATTGAAGTTGATGACTTTTAAATTTTCCAAAAGTTCCTTAGAATTCTTTAGGATCCACATCTATTTGATTCCATTTCTGGAATATGCTGTCTCGCAGTATGTTTGAAGACCTTGCTTGATGCGAGTTGATATTTTCGTAAGCACAATGGAAAGAGGTTTTGTTGAGCACCTGAACGAACCGGCAATGAATCGGTGTTTGTAAGGAGTTTTGTGCATTTTTGGAATCCAGTAGATATAAGGCAGTTCAAGATCATAGTCATCAGTATAAATACCGAAGGGCTCAAGAACAGATTTGTGGTTGTCAAGTATTTCAGATACAGATAAGTTTGTAAGTGTTTTCGTTGGATTTCCAGGTGTTGAATGTAGTCCTATTTCCTCTCCCAATCACATGAAATAGTATGACTTTCATACGAAAGTAAAATTGTTTGCTGCTTTGTCAGCAGGAACAATGATATATTTTTCATGGAGGTTAGAAAGTTATTTGGCAACAACAGGGTCATGAAAAATTGACTCGTGTTTGTTGTTAACTGAGTGCCGAAGACGCCCAATTCTTCTTTTAAGTAATTCTCCGATGGATTTCATCCATTCGGAGAGTGTGTCTAGTTCCACGTCCTCCCTTTTTACCCACCGTCTGGTGTACTCCTCACATGCATCCATAATAATTTCAAAGTTTTCCCGCCATGTGAAAGAACGGGGTTCCCTGTATGTTAGACCTTTACCGAGAAGGTTTTTAAGTTTACTGTTACCAACGATATTAAGGTCACAAGTAACCACATTACCACATGATCGGTAGTTGAAAGGAGAGGATGAATATGTGCATTGTATGGGGTTTTGTGAAAGGTGGTGTACATCTAGACATTTCAAATTTATTTTATAATTAAATATTTTGGATGCAACAGATTGTGTTTATGTGTAGGGAATGCAAGGCGCCTCCTGGTATTTGAAATAAGGAGGGATTTTATCCTTTACAGACCTGTTATTTAGAATGTTGCTTAAACGCAGAACATCGATCCCTTTATTTGCAAATTTGATCTTAAAGAAGGGACGATTTTCATTGCTAACAGGTACGTCAGATTTGACAGTCTTATAAAGTCTATTTGACCAGATGTCCATAATAATACTCTGTAGGCGATATTCTGCTGAACCGGTGTCGGTAAAATATAAGAACATTGATGATTCGTACAAGTCATTCAATTTCTTTAAAGGAAGGGAGTACAACTTCGTACGAATATGGTGAAGGTCTAACTGTTGATTGACAAATATCATAAGACCGTCGAGCGATATATCATGAATATCTGTTTTGTTGTATTTTCGTATACCATGACGTCGACGTCTTCTTGTCGTTTGATCAAACAACCGCATTACATTAACCGACTGACATCCAGGACTTGTCAGATTTCCAACACTGTTGATATGGTCGTTGCAACCATACGGACAGCTGTGCCCAATTGTCTAATCCAGTGATCTTCCCTTTTACGTCTATACGGAGTACTGAGGTTCGGATTGTTAGTTGGATGATATATTTTTTCTAGGATGCAGACTTTAAGAGACAAAATGGAGTGGTCGGGCAATTGAAAATGTTTATAAAGCAGCTGATTACCGCTATGATCAACTATTTTTTATCCTGATTTTGTATGCCTTCGGTTTCTGATTTTCTGATCATGAATTATCGATTTTGTGCTGTATATAGGGATATGGTCATAATCCATATTTGTCATTAATCCATACATAATCTTTACGTTGAAACTACAAATCCAACAGGAATTGTATCATCTATTGATTTTGAAGGGTGTAAACATACGAATCGCCTATCGCAATGACGGGATGTGGGTAGCCGATGGTACGTGCATCTGCTTTACCCCAATAATTTAAGAAAAAATTCTCTAAACTTTTGCAGACTGTTAGTGTTTTGGGGTTTTTTTTCTATGTCGGTGCGATGGTCTTCAATGACAAATATGGATAATGACCATATCCCTGTATACGGCACAAAATCGATAATTCAGAAAATCAGAAACCGAAGGCATACAAAATCAGGATAAAACAGAAACCAAAGCAAATAAACAAAAACCTCCACCACATGAAAAGAAGCGGACTCCCGATATGAGAGTTAGACCAGGTGCCCAAGAAGAGTAAGCATCTCCTGCTTGCATGCAACACCCGCCGCTTCATTTGGTAGAACTGTCACATCCGGTAACTTCCATTTCGGAAGACATAAAGTACAATCTTTGGTTGGATGGTTCAAATGGTCTATGCCAGAATATCATCCTCCATTCTGGAGAGTGGGACATCATAGTGCATGACGAGTTCCTTATATCGACCGTAGAACTTCCTCAGTGACGATGTTAGTCGGTCACAAGCATATCCCTGACTGAGAAGCTTATCTTAAAGACGCCTAGCTCTCAGAACAAAATCCGTAAATTTGGTACTTGTTCTGGCATAGCGTATCAACTGAGATATCAACACGCCATAAGCAGGCGATGAAGGGATGTTGCTACTCAGAAAAGGAAAGTTTGTAATGCTGAAATTGAAGTCGTCACGTTTGTCATAGAGTGAGGTGTTCATGTGACCATAAGTGTCGTAGGACAACATTATGTCCAATTGGGATGCTGAATTATTTGTCTCTGTGCTTTCTTTGACTTCAAGCTCCGACGGATAGATACTGCTCAGGTAATCCGCGAAATTTGGATTATTGATGGACAACACATCGTCTATGTATCTGTAAGTGAAGTTGAAGTCAGAAGCTAAGTATCTTTTCCCTTCAGAGACCAGAGATTGAATTAATTCAGCTTTGTACGAGTAAAGGAAAATGTCGGCAATGAGTGGGACACAATTGGTCCCCATTGGAATTCCGACAATTTGCTGGAAGACCTTTCCTCCAAACACCACAAAAATGTTGTCGATCAGAAAGTTTAACATCTGAATAATATCAGTTTCAGTGTACTTATTTTCAGACTTTTCTTTTACAAAGTAGGTTTTGTCATAGTTAACAACAATAAATTTGTATTTGCAATTACCGTTCTTACTTGTAAACGCATAACTTATAATTCTTGGGAGTCTCTCTTTCAATTTAGAATGTTTCTATTTTGTATAACACTGTAGAATATTCCTCAGTCAATTACATGAAGTTATGTTTGGCATTTCATTATTGAATTATAATGTACATCTGATTCATTTAATTTATTCAAGGTTACGCAAATTACAATGATTTCTGATAAGTTTTTAAGATAAATACCTCTATTTTGATACGCTTTTGATATATTTAATGTCAATGCAGGATCACTGTGCAACCCCCTCCCAATTCTTTGATAATGTAGCTAAAAAATTAAATAAGCCTCAATCCTCTTTTTTGTCCTGCTTACTTAAATGCTATGCTTGCATTATACATGTAACATATCAATTTAACTGATACATGTATTTCAGTATGCTTAAACAGAGCTCCGTGCATTTAAACAGCGCCACCTACAGGAAATTTCGTCGTTGCACCCGACTCTGTGTGTTGTTTATTGGATTTGATTTCATTTGCATTTCTATGGGACTGTGTTTGACAGTTTTCATTGAACTGTTGCGACGAATGGTGAATCAAAACTGGAGGCACAATATCTCCCTTCCTTCGGATTATTGTTTATGCCGGGTTTTGCTACTGTTCCAAGTTAAATTCTAATACATATTGCTTTACCTACTTGATTTTGAGACTGAATAACTCATGGATACTTACTTCTTCGATGTTTAATGTCTGGTTTTCACATTTTTCGTTTATCGTAGGTGAGCTCTGTATTATTCATGGGCTCGCTACTATTTCTTTGGTAATTCTATGATTTCGAGTTTGAGACTGAATAAATGATGGGTCCTTCTTCGATTATTATTTTGTTTTGAAGAATTTATAAGCCTTTTGATGTGTTTTTGGTTTAAGATCCTCTTGCCTCTCTTTCTAGATATTTCTTATGAACTAAAGAAGAATAATATAAGGTTTCGAAGATGAATCTTATCTCCCTCCCTCATTAGCTGACATCAGTTAGTAAAAATGCACCATTTACACGAAAATACTGTCTTAAATTAAATTTTTAAAGAAGTTCAAGTGTTAATATTATGTCTCATCAAAAAGTGTAGCTATATAGCCTTTCCCCCACATTATCACTTTATGTTGGGGAAATGCACACTGTAGAAAGAGGAATAACTCTCAAAGTAACTCGATGCATTTGTCAGAACACGAAAGTAAATTAATTCCCTTACACGAAAGGGGGATGCTGTTGAAATATTAATTAACATAAAGATACTTTTGAAACAAGATTAGAAACCAACTCAAGATTTCTCAGTTAATAAGTTTATGTTGAACTTTTAACGGACATATTTTCTTACCTTTGATTGATTCTATAATTCGAAAATCCAGGGATTGATGAGAACTGAATTACAAATTGGCTTTATCTATTGATTGGAGAAATAATTGTCAATTCTGCACGTGAAATACTAGCATATTGAGTTTCTTTACAAAGTACAGTCCGTCATTATTTCAGATTCTTTTGAAGATTTGTAGACAACCTTGCCTTTATTGGATTAACACGAAATTATCTAGAAATATGTCCATCATATTGTGCAATTTCCCATCCTTGTTTAAATACAATATGTCATTTTTCATTTGCCAGATTAACTTTCTCGATTATCAGATTAACTTTCTCGCATGCTATGGATTATGTCAAATTTCGTTTCGTGACTTTGTTAAGATTCCAACGAAGATTTCTTTTCGTGACAAAGTACAGAACAAACGAGAAGTACGAAGTATGGCCTGTAAGCCCGCATCGGCTCGCAGAAGCGAATGTCATGCATCGTGTGAACCCCCGGGGTAGATCGTACCTCACATACGAGGTACGAGCTTCCCCGTGGGTTACACACGATGTTCATTTAAGGAATATTTCTGAAATTATTTTTGGTTATGGAAAATAACCTCAAAAAGCTGATACACAGACGGTATAATTGGCGTAGCGATTTATACCACGATTGTACATCGGCTTTTGAGGTTATTTCCAATAACCATAAAGGATTTAAGAAACATTCCTTATAATTTAATCTTAAAGCACATGCACAATCTTATAAGACCTTGGAAAGTTGAAAAATGCTCCAATACACAATGCAAAGTGCATGCTTATGGATAAAAACAGCCGACAATAGAGAGGTTTAGTTACAAGTGCTTTCAACGTGTACGTATGACTTACATGTACACGTCATCGTTTGACGTCACAATCCAAAGATATCGTTTAGTTACACGTACGAACCGGAGAAGGTCTAAGTATAGCTTTGAAGGAAGGTGTACATGTAGCTAGCTTGTTTTCAATCAGTCAAATAGGCGCGAAATGTACATCGAGATTCGTAAAACCTCGACGTCAGGAAAGTTAGAATCCTAAATGTACTACATAACACCGAAAACTGGATGTTCGATACATGATAAGTGTTGAAAATTTCAAAGAAGTTACCCGTTCAGTCGTTACGTGTAAAGCGTCCTTTACACGTCCATAACGTGTAGCTACACGTCACGTCATGACGTCATTTGATCAAAGATCGCAGGAAGTGATGACGTCATACGTACACGTCGCGCTAAAACTTGTAACTAAACCTCTCTATTACGTACAACAACGGAGGCTGGTAGTTGAACGGCGCCGACGGTTTTTTTTATACTTTTCAGCCCTAGTCATTTGCTTTACCTTAAATGATGAATATATAGAATGACTCTGAATTGGATGGCAAAGTATTTGACAATCAGGTACATGTTTGATACTGTATGATTGATTTGGATTAAAATGCAATCTTTCAACAGCATGGTATATCATCGCACCGACTTGATAGTTTTCCAACAACATTGTGGTAAGTCTAGTACTTCATTTAATCGTTAAAATGTTGCTACACTTGAATTACTTTGTATATCTAAAGATGAAAATGGCATAAATGACTTGTATCTTTTATTCAGTCCTCGTTCTCGAGGTAAAATTCAGTGTATTAAATTTACGGGATCCGCCATTTTGCTAATTTGGGAAGTTGTTCCAGAAAAGGGGGCTTCACCTAATATTTTTCAGGCTATGGAAAATAACCTCAGCTTTTAAGCAAATGAAAATCCACGTTATATGCAAAATTAAATTATTATAGTAAAGAAACTATTAGTAATCTTTTAAAAAAATGTATATATTTCATTTTCACGTAATAACCTCAAAATAAGTTATATAAAGAACATATTTTTATTTAATGGTACCATAATCATTTTAATATACCAGGACATCATGTTTTGTTTGGTATTTTTTATTTTTTTTTTCGTTATGTTCCAAACAATGAACACATTCATTTATCATTAAGCACGAGTTATTCCTCTTACCACGATAATTCCAAACTGTTTTGTTTGATATTTCCTACAAATAACTGTAAGCTATTCTTAGTTAAACAACGAATAATTGTTCTGTGAATGTAAATTATTGCTCAAAACTGGTTTGCTATTTTGTTTAACTCCGCTCTCCTAGACATATTCATTAATGGTTTACAGAAATCTGAATAATGTCTATGAAAAAAGTATTTTGAACATAATATGTTCCCCCTCTGAGATCCCTTTGTCTGCATCATTTTTATAGAACTATGCGGCACGTGTTAAAAAATTAACGATCGCAACAAAAATATAAAGTTTTGTTTCGGAAAATAATAATGTCTCCCATTTTTAAAAACTTCAATATATACTGCACAAAGGCCCAATAGACCTAGTTAACACAAAGATATTAGCAAAATATATGATCCCCTGACACTGCACATTTTTGTAGACATATGCCTACAGATTGCAGATTTTCTCCCAAAACTCTCGATGCCCACATCGTGTTTAAAAGGTAAAATATTAAGTTAATCTTTTTTATACATAAATATTCAGTTTCTTACATTGCTCTTTACACCTTGTCTCAATCATATTATTGGATAAAGAAGATCCAAACGACAATATCACTCACAGTAGAGCACAAAGTTGAGCATCGACGGACCTCTAGCAAGCTAGATATAGGACCAGATGTCCGGGAAGAGTGAGCTTCCTTGTTTGGATAGCCGCACTCAGCGTCGATGTGTATGCACGAAAATGAAAACAATATCTAAACAACATTCACTATCTGAGGTTATATCATTGCAGATATCAGCAAAGCGTCATGTCAGGGAAAATACTTTTACATGTAAAAATATTTACTGTCAAACACCTCGCCGTGCGGATTCTATTTTGTTACTTTGTTGAATGTTTTGGTGCTTTCGTACATGCATATCGTTGTGCTTTGCAATATTTTGCATTCCTATTCAATATGAGTTGTGTGTTTTATTCTTGAGACGGGGATTGACTTATGCTCATTGTATCTCGATGAAGCTTTATCTACTAATACTTTGTCAGGTTCAGCTTTATATTTTAATTCTCTGTCAGGATCTACTTAACTCATTTGTCTATTGCATTAGGAGGAATATAATAGATTTCGGATCCAGAAAGTCCAGAGTTAAATGCAAATAAACGTTCACTACTTGGGTATCAATTAGCCAGTCTTCTCTTCTCTCGTTGGCATCATATTAAATTAATCTCTTATGAATGCTTGAGGAGAGGTCTTCCAAGAAATTGTCGGAGTTCCAATGGGAACGAATTGTGTCCCAATCCTTGCCGATATTTTGCTTTGCTCGTACATGTACGATGCTGACCTCATTCAATCTCTCAGAAGGACAAGATACCTAGGTTCTGACTCTAACTTCAATTACAGATATATAGATATGTGCTGTCCACCAACAATCCAAAATTCTTGATTTACCTTAGTAGAATCTATCCGTCTGAGCTTGAAATTAAAGAAACCACATAGACAGATAATTCAGAATCCTATTTGGACATTCTGCTGTCCCAAGACACTGATGGTCACATTAACACCTCGCTCTATGACAGACATGACGACCGATCAGAATCAGCATCACAAACTATCCTTTCCTGAGTAGCAACATCCCTTCATCGCCTGCTTATGGCATGTACACTCATATCTCAGTATGCCGAGCAAGTACTTAATATATAGATTTTGTTTTGAAAGCTATGCGTCTTTAAGATAAGCTTCTCCGTCAGGGATACGTTTGTGATCGACTAACATCGTCACTGAGAAAGTTCTAATGTCGATAAGGGGCAATTGTAACACACAATGGTGTCCTATTGTTACAGAATGGTGGATTATAGTCTAAGACAATTTGAACTATCCAAAAACAGAATGTACTTGTATCCCCCGAAACGGAAGAAACGGAAGTAACCTGATATGATATTTCTGCCGAATTGAAGCAGTGGGTCTTGCATACAAGTATGATATGCTGACTCTTCCTGGGCATTTTGAAGCACCGTTATTGGTTTTACCACATGTACATTTTTGTAGGTTTTATCAATCTATTTCCATCTTCCATTTTGACTATATACTGTGACATGCGTTTGTATTTTAAGCAGTTTTTAAAAATCAAAGAGGTCTCACAGAATGTTGAATGAAAGAGGTGATCATGTCAAATCATATTCTATTCAAATTCATATGTGTGACGCCACCTACAATGATGTGATGTTATGTAGTGTCCACGTTCGTTTGTTTGTTTGTTCGTATTTTTCTCGTTCTATGAGCATGATGAGTATGTGCTCTGCTGTTTTCACTGCATTGTTGATATGTTGAGGATTTCCCTCTTATTTTTCCTCTGCTTTGTATTTTTTTCAAGGTCTTTGTGCAAGCAGGAGATCCTTACCCTTCCTTGGCACCTGGTTTTACTCCCATTTTGGGAGGTCGCTTCTTCTCACGTGACGGAGAGTTTTGTTTGTATGCTTTGTTTTCTGTTCCATCCTGAGTTTTTATGTCTTCGGTTTATGTTTTTCTGAAATATCGATTTTGCAATGTGTATTGGGATATAGTCATCGTCCATATTTTTAAGACGGCCTCGAACCAGGCTGTTTATTGATGCGAAAACTGACATTGAAAAAAAGAGTCTATCACCCCTTATTTATGTTGCCCTTTTCACAAATCGCATGATATCAACCTAATTATGAAACAGTATTAAATCATATATTACAATTTCTAATCGGAATGGCAATCATTGTGTTAAAGTAAAAGATGTGATCAAAATCAAAATTTAAATATCACCAATCTTTTCAAAAATCATCAAAAATCAATCTTAGATAGGAGATCCCTACTACAAGGACACTACAATTAAAATGATTAACGCAACAACCAATATCATTGGCTCAAGTTTGAAAAATCTGTGGCATAAAAATAATGATGCCCATTCCTTCAAATCAGCACTTTCTTACAAATGCTGCATATTGACGTCATAAAAATGACAACAACGTTATTTGTATCGGAATGTTTGTCTGCTTTTTCTTTGTCTTGTTCTAAAAGAAAGGGAGATGATCTTTAACAACACTCGGTTGCAGCACCCATAGCATGACCCAAAACACCCGATAAAAAAAACCACGCACACACAGGGAGCGGACACTCACAGTAAGAGACGCAATACAAAAGGGATAAGGAACACCAACTCATACCATAGAAACATGAAACACAAAAGATTACACATAAACCAACGAGACCAAGGGGCAACTGGTGCCAAAGCAAGAAGCAGACGATGTTGTCATCCGAATTACGTGCGCCGACCCTCCGACTTTTCCGATTGCCCAGGTCTCGTAGAAAGCACAATTGTGGTGTAAAATAATCTCCGCATTGTAAAAAAAACATACAAATATACATCATAACCTAGGGGACAAAGAACACACAGATAGATATGTAAATGGATTTGCAAAACAGGAGGTATACGAAATACAGTCGTCTGTGCTCTTTTGACTGTAGCGAGCACATGCATGTGACCATCCAAGGAGTCAGACTGACGTTCAAAGAGGACAGATGGTCGGGACCCTGTCTTCCTTAATGAGGTTTGGACAGGGCCCTTAATGGAGTCTTGTCGTCACAGTCAGTCAGAATTTAATTCATAAGAATGCGCTTGTACACGGCTGTAGACAATCAGAAAGTTTATTTCCGTTCGCCAATCGATGGTGATTTTATTCACAGCACGAAAAGCCGAGTTTCCATGTTTTGGAAACCACGTGGAAACTGCATGGAAACCTGAGGTTGATAGTTTCCAAGTGGTTTCCAAGGCATGGAAACCTGGCTCAGGTTTCCACGTAGTTTCCACCGGGTTTCCATTTTGGAAACTTGGTTGAGTGGTTTCCATTAGGTTTCCATTTTGTAAACTACTAGTCAAAATTAAAGAAGCAATATTATTCATTTATTTTTACTTTGACTTTGGGGAAGTTGACGGATCCGGCCCATAATCGACATGCGGACGGTCTTCGATATCTCAGGAACTATGCAAATTCGGTACACTAGCTCCGTACGGCGACTTTACATACCTACCATAACGGCACGGTGGACTATTTTTATTTATTTATTTATTTATTTACAACACATTCGTTTGTTATACAAACACAATTGTGATTTATTGATTAATTAATTTATTTATTTATTAATGAATTAATGAATTAATTAGTTTATTTATTTATTTTTTTTTATTATTTATCTACTTATTTATCTATCTACTTACGCATCTTTTTTTTTATTTTTTATTTATTTATTTTTTTTTTATTTTTTTGGTTTCTTCTACTTAACCATAATATATCAACTATGTATAACGTAACGGTATATTAGAAAAAAACTGTTTGTTCTAATTCATTTTTTTTCCTAGTATTTATAATACCGGTAATACATTTCTAGAAAGAAACTTTATAAAATTAATATGCAAAATGTTTTCATTCATAAATTCCATAGAGCATAAGCCATTTATTCTCTAAAGCCAGCGGAGTGGTTTAATTTCAAGTATATACACAGACACCGGTTATGTAACGTTTGACCCCATGCAAATTGCATGTCAATTGGAATTCAGTTCTATAGTCGGGGGCGGTGCGACGCTGTGACAAGTACACAGTTAATGCATGCAATCGCGGCATGTTATTAACGTTTGACCCCATGCAAATTGCATGTCAATTGGAATTCAGTTCTAAAGTCGGGGGCGGTGCGACACTGTGACAAATACACGGTTACTGCATGACGCAGCATGTTAGTTTGTAACGCCGCTAGGAAATATCTTGCATGGAGAGAGAGAGAGAGAGTTTTTGTCATGTTTATAATTTTAATAAAATTCGAAAAATCAGCTTGAATGTACTTTACACAAATATACGTACTCAGTCATGCATCTATTAAAAAATCTGAAGTTATTCGTACATGGCGTATGTACATATATATATATATATATATATATATATATATACTGTACGTTTTAATTAACATAGTGTAATATAGTTTTATGAGTAAATAAAGCCTAGAAAAGGGTAGACTAGGCAGATCCAGTGCCCCCTTTACTTGGAGTCAAGGGGCAAATTTTGTCGATTTTTAACGAAAATGTCTGATTTTGGAAAATTGTGGGTCAGTGCCGGGGGCGGACGCCCATCCGCCTCCCCCTCGATTTTGCCACTGCTATGATTGAAGCTCATACTGAAGCTCATACTGCCAGCAGCGAGAGAGAGACTCAGATATGCATAAAGTGAAAAAAAGGCAAGAAAAAGACTGAAAGGAAACATATTAAAATTATGGTTATTTCCTAGTATCTCATTCAAACTGAATATAACTAATAGAGTATAATTTAAGATCAATGTAAGTATGTTTGTCTGTTCTTTGTATTAATTGTGACTCGCTTATAGTTCTACATACTAGTATCTATACAAAAAAACTAACAATAATAAAGATAAAACGATTTATAACAACATATGAAATCCTTTTTAAAAAATCGATTTTGAAAGAAATAAGGCACGGTCCATTTAATATATTCGGGGGGGGGGGGGGGGGGTTGTCAGAGCAAGATTATTTTTTCGCCTCGGACCGGAGCAGAATTATTTTTTTTCTCGCAGAGTTGGAGCAAGAAAATTTTTTCAGACATATAGTGTGCAATATATTAGGATTAGAATGTTTGTGTTTTATCGATAGAGCCGGGAATTTTTTGAGAATTTTAAGCGAAATTTTATAGTAATTCTTCAAATTCAGATTACTTGTAAGAACAAGATTATTTTTTTCTGACAGACCATAAGCAAATTATTTTTTTTTCATCAAAATTCAGAGCAAAATTATTTTTTTCGAAAAAAAAAAACCAAGCGCCCCCCCCCCCCCCAGGATATCAAATGGACCGTACCTAATACAATTTAAAAATCAATTAATGTACATTGATCAGCTTTAATTGTCATGGTACAACATAAGAGGATCCAGGATTTTGGAGGAACGAGAATTTTTTCCAAGATTTCTCGCATCCTCTATACCTGTATTTTTCAGTTAATTGCTCTTCGAACTTTATTTACAAAGGTGTAATGCATTATAAGGGACATCATTTGAAATTGATAATAAATTATAATTATGTATTTGATAAAATCTGGCAAGCGTAAGTGAGCCCAGGAATATTTTGAAATGCTCACCGTTAAAAACTTAATAAGAATGAAAGATTTTCAATACAAATTATTTTTCAAATATTATGACAACAAAAGGAGAATCGGGTTAATCTTATGAAAATTAAAACATCTATATATATGAACTTTATCAAAACTCCAGGAGGGAGGGGTCGGACCCCCCCCCCCCCCCGACCCTCTGGATCCGCGCTTGTACAAAACAAATAAAAAGTTTCCATACTTCTTTGAATGAAATATCAGAGAGCCAGACAGAGAGACCGACAACCGAAACACTGGGCAGGCGGTCTTCCCAGACTGCTTGATGCCAGTGGTGCTTTTTAATTTTTTCCGAGGTCAAAAGAGATAAGACTTTGGAAAATTACACGAATTCGTAGAGTGAAAATAAAATAATGATATTAAACTCTACCACGAACTTAAATAATGATTAACACTTACAGAAAAAAATTAATCGTTCAGGATGATTTTGCGGGCTCAGAATTTCAAAATAAATTTTGACCAATCAGAAGCGAGCATTTATTTTTGAGCAGAGGAAACGCTGGAACGGCCTGTCCACCAAAATTCTACACATAAACTAAAGAAAACACGCATTCTATTGCAATGGATAGGTAAGATGAGAAGATCAATGGTGAAAATTAAGTATTATATACTATTTGCTTCTTTTTTACAGATGTATGTATGTCGATATTGCTGGCTCAGCCCACGCGTTGTTTTCAGAATTTTGTCCAGTGTCTGTTCGAACCAGAAATCTGTAACGTTGTCGTTAATTAACCTTTTCTTACAAGGAATCACATTTCTTAGTTACTTTTAAATTAATTTGATTTGAATCGGCAATTCAAATCCCATTATTTATGGTCAGATGGTCAGTGATGAGCTGGCCGCTCCCCCCCCCCTCCTGATAGTCATGTTCAGAGTTTTTACAGTTCTACTGAATGTGGAAAATGAACTCATGGAAAAACCATCTATAAGGACGAAGTCAAAACACTGTTATTATACCCCCTGCAAACGAAGTTTACTGTCCGCGCGGCTCACTTCGGAAATTAGATAAATGTGATTTTGACTATTTTATCATTCAGAAATTTTATTAAAATTGATACCATTCATTAGATCTCGCTTAGTCGTAAATTTTGGTATAAGTTATATGATCGTCGGTGCACGCAATTAAATTTTATAAACAAAACAAGTTTTAGATGGGCCATTTCCAATGCTAATTTTTCCCGTGACGTCGTGACACACTCCATAGGCTCAATGTAAACTCGGCCATGTCACGCTAAAATTTAACATTGAAAACGCCCCATCTCATATTTATTTTATCTGTATGATATGATTGCATAAACCCACGACCATATAACATATACCAAATGTTACGACTAAGCGAGAATCTATTCAATGATATATATTTTATTTTAATTTTTGCATAACAAAGCAATCAAAATCGTGTTTATCCAGTTTCCGAAGTGAGCCGCGCGGACAGTAGGGGGTACATAGGAATCACCCTGTCCGTCCGTATGTCTGTCCGTCCGGTTAAGTTTCAAAAGCAGATTTCTTTTATACTATTAATGGTAGCCTTTCATATTTCATACACACATTCACCATAAAGAGTACTACATTTTGGTACCATGACCTTGACTAAGGGTGAAACGTTTACACGTGTACACGGAGCCGTTTCGTTTTTTGACTGTAAACGTTTACATAATTTCTAAACGTGTACACGGGCCACTGTACATACAATAAAAAGATATTCTTTAATATCGTTAATATTACGCTAAAACTCAATACTTGTATTGATTTCCTGAAGTCGCGAAGTCAGTCAATTGATTCTTCAATTAACGTATGTATGAAATGTACATGTATGTGCTGTCAGAGTTATGTATGCATCCTTGATTCAAACACACTGGACAAACTTTAAACAAACGCTTAAAACGGGAAGAAAATCTGTTTGAGAATAAATCTAATCCTGTTATAGAAAGAGCCGATATCTCAAAATTGACACCGCCGCAACCGTCTCTTTTCTCCGTCATTGCCATCTATTTCTTCGTCTATTTCTCTGCCCATGCCTTTTCTTGATGGTTCGGTGTCCAACCTTCCACGAGTTACTGGTTTTGTAACTTACTTGCACTTTTGAATTGTGGGAATTATTCAAACACATTTGAAAATAACAGCTTGATTTTTGAATCTTTGAAAGTTTTATTGCTGTACGAAACATCAGCATGTCGTATTAAAGTTGCGAATTTGATCTAGTCAAGCGTAACTAAGTCGTATTTATGTCAATTTATGACCATGTCTACAAATGAATACTAGTGGATATCACTTTTCACATTAGAAATACAAAGACGCGTTTAAACGTTTACGTTTCGTTTACAGCCTTCCGTGTACACGTTTAGGAAATTTGGTAAACGTTTCACCCTTACTTTTGACCCTGTGACCTTGACCTTCAGCCTATACAACATTTTATGTTAAGAAGTTTTGAAAGCAGATTTCTTTTATACTGTTAAAGGTAGGACTTTCATCCAAACATGGCATCTTCTCGTAGATGACAGTGCAGGTCGTCCTTTAACTTCGTCTGGTGTGATCATGTGACGCTTGATCGACTTACTACGTCACACGTCTTGGAAGTGTACATATGGATCACATAGATTTTGACACATGTAATCACTAGAGGATAGACAGCGTCGATTGATAAATGAATTTTGAATCTGTGTTGAAGCAGTAAATAGAATGGGCATTTAATGGGAAAGTGTTCAAATGTCATGTGATAGGGTCTTGCGTTTATTGAAAAATGCAGTGCAGTTGGTTTGGTACCTTCATATAAGGGAAACGCAGTAGATATGTAAATATAAGAAAATGAAAATGCATACAGAGGGACACAGCGATTGGAAATCTATGGTTCCTGGGCAGTTTTTATGCGTCAGGGACGCAGGTTGTAGATGCAAATTAATCCCTGAACTTTTACACTCTTATCAAGCTGATTTAATTTACTTTTCAATTTTTCTTTCAGTATACCTGGTGTAGCCTTGACATTACTTTCTTATCCAAACATGTGTACACTGCACTATCAGCATTATCAGAGGCCATCTATGACATCTTAATTGTATATCTGATGCTGAATGTGGAAAAGAATGTTGTACATATTCAAAAGATGTAGAGTACTATAACCAAAAGTTGCCATGGACATGGATCAAGGATTGGTATGACTTAAAGTTAAACATGTATTATATTAACAATTGTAATACATCATCATGTATGTACAGTAAGGGTGAAACGTTAACCAAATTTCATAAACATGTACACAGAAGGCTGTAAACGAAACGTAAACGTTTAAACGCTTCTTGTACTTCTTGTACTTCTATTGTGAAAAGTGATATCCATTAATGTTTATTTGCAGACGTGGTCATAAATTGACATCAAAACAACTTAGTTATGCTTGACTACATTAATTCGTAACTTAAATTTAATAGTAGTCTTCGTGAAAACTCACTAGCCCGACCGCCCTGGCTACCAAATATTTCCTCGGGCTACCAAAATTTGATGCTGAACTAGCCCGACTGGCTAGTGACTTTTAATGAAATGCAGTGTTCTGATTAAGGGCCGACGGCTGGCGATTTCTCATCTTATACATGGGGTAATATCGCCGCCTTCTTTCCATAAAAGTACACGTTGCGTCTCAACTTTTATCGCTGGTTAAGTATGAAATGTATATTATGTTAATGAACATGTTTCAAATGAAATATAATAAGGTTTTCCTGTAAAATATGTTTATTAAAATATTGTCCTAAGATACAAGATAAATATTCCCGTAACAACGGTGCATTGATTTCAGCGCGGCGTGACGGGTTATTCTACGGTACTGAGTATAACATGTTCAATTAAATATCTAACAATTTCAAAAATCTCGACTGAACACTGAGATCAGGGACGTATATAAAATATATATATATATATATACGTCCCTGCTGAGATGAAGAAATTCTTACGAAAATTTTATAACTATTGGCCAAGCGCTGCAAGCAACGACCGGCCTTTTAGCGAGTATGATTCAAATAAGTTCTTTTTTTTTCTCCGTCCATTTTCTGCAGACAAAAGCGTATTTGAAATTATATTTTTACAAACAATATCATGCATTCATTGTAAAATTGAGTCCATTGATAATGACGTAGCTGACATCCGCCAGAGAAATGATCGGGTGGTGGTTTAACTTTGTTCGATTTTATGTACAGGTATACTCTATATTTGTGTGAATTTTTGCCTACTCAACGGACCTAGCTGAAGAAACGATGGGTCTTTATAGCTTTTTAATTTTTTTTCAATGGCTAGAGAAAATTTTGGGCGGCTAGTAGATTTTGGCACTCAACTAGCCCGGCTGGCTAGTGGTCAAAAAAGTTTTCATGAAGACTGTAATACGACATGCTGATGTTTCGTATGGCATTAAAACTTTCAACGATTCAAAAATCAAACTGTTATTTTCAAACGAGTTTGAGCAATTCCCACAATTCAATCATAGAAGTAAGTTACAAGAACAGTAACTCCATGGAAGGTTGGACACCAGGCCATCGAGGAAAGGGCGTTAATAAGCGGAGAAAGAGACGAAGAAATAGACGACTGTGACGGAGAAAGAGATATCAGAGATATAAGCTCCTTCATATGTATCAGGATAAGATTGATTTTCAGATAGATTTTCTTCCTGTTTTAAGCGTTTGTTGAAAGTTTGTCCTCTGTGTTCGAATCAAGGGATGCATACATAACATGATAACTCCGACAGCACATACATCTACGTACGTTAAATAAAGAATCTATTGCCTCACTTCGCGACTTCAGGAAATCAATACAAGTATTGAGTTTTTAGAGTTATAACGATATTAAAGAAGATCTTTTGATTGTATGTACAGTAGTCCGTGTACATGTTTAGAAATTATGAAAATGTTTACAGCCAAAAAAACGAAACGGATCCGTGTACACATGTAAACGTTTCACCCTTAATGTACAGTATATTATTAAGAAGAGAATTTAATTTTAAATTAGGCCATTGAATCATAATTACACATTATTTGACACCTAGCTAAGAGACACGCATATCTGTTGTGATATATACTAAGAGTCGGCAGCTGACAATTGACAACTGAGATTTCTTGTGTAGGAATAAGAAAGCTATAGAGTTGATTCACAGTCTGTTTGGACAGAATATTGCAACATTAAAATAAAAAATGGACATGGCTGTGATTCAATATTTGCAAAAAAAAGGGACTTTTGGCTACAAAAAAAATCTGACTCAGTGGCATTTTTTCTGACCTGGTCGGGGCAAGGGGAAACAAACAATTTTTTAATTATGGCCTTATGTTTAAATTTTTTCATAGGCTTTTTAAAAATATACCGGTACCTTCAACATGTTCAATAGCTCTTGCAGCTCTCATTAATTATTGAAATAAATTGTCAAATACAGATAAAAGATTATTTCTGACTCAATGACTCATTAATATACATTTATATTAATCTATTTTGATTAATATTGCATTTGGGTGAACTGCAGCAGCATTTACTTCAATTTTACAGAGCTCTCACACCCATTTTTGGGACTGGGGCCCGGGGCCTTTGAAATTGGGAAAAATAACAACATTTTCTCGGAAATGGGGAAAATATATAATGTAAGGTTGGATGTCTTTTCACTTGAAAATGAGAATTTTTAACTTAAATTGTTAAATTTTCCATGAGATTTCAAATTGGGAAAAATGGTCAACAAACAGGAAAAAGAGATATTATTTTTCATTGGGAGTGGGGCGGAATATGGGCCGCAAATTAGGCTAATCGAGAGCCCAAGATAATAAGCCGGCAATATGGCACTTTTTGTAAACTCTGAAGACTTATTTGATAAATTTCAACATATTAAATTTTCATTTTCACTTTCAGGTCAATATTGTACTGTTACCATTGAAGAACTAGAAGGACTGCATGAAAAATTAGCATCCAATGATGTCAATGTAAGCTTCTTACTATACTGAGTTGAGACACTTCATTTATGTTGCCTGCAACATAAGAGCGACATAAAGGGATCATTTGTCAGGCGTCTGCCTGTCCATCTGTCTGGTAGTCACACTTACATTTTTTGGCTATAACTTACTTGATATACATCATACATCTTTCAAATTTGCAGGGATGGTAAAGCATGATGTGACTAAATTTTTACCCAAATCAGATCAGGGTCATTTTCAAGGAAAAGGTCACACATTTTTGGTCAAACAACAAATAACTATTTATAACAGACACAGACAGATAAGTTGTGGGAGAAAAACAATCAAACAACACCATGAGGGAGGGATGGCTAAATCTCAACCCTCATGTACAAAATTTTGCTTTTCCACGACTCGGCAAGCCTCGTTCTTGACTTGCAGAATTTTTGCACACTCGGGTTGAAATTTCACCATCACCATATGGTATAATAGAGAGGTTGAGCAAACCGAACTTGTACATGTACGCATACGTCAAAAAGTTGTTTATGACGTCATCATATTTTGCGCTCCACGCACCTGTGTTACACGTTACACGTTCGGTATAACGTGTAAAGCGGTAAGTACACATTGATGATTACATGTACTTGTAGATTTTATAAGCAACTGAATGCAGATAACCTATGAAAACCTATATTCAATTTATTTGGGAACGTATGTACTTTCTGAATATTAGAAGGAATTGCAAATAAAATTTATCACATCTTAAAGAAGAACCCTAAAAGTTGACCAAAAATTTTACTCTTGAGGTTTAATTTTTATGTTATATAAATCTGATTACTTAGAATAGATAAATCAATTCACCGTCAATGCTGAATGTCCCTTACCTTTAGAATCTAGATGCCAAGTTATTGACGAATAAGCAGTTGTAAACAAAATATGAACGTATATACGATATGCACGTAGCAGTACTCGTTGTGACATCTGCTCAACCACATAACGTCAACGTGTAAACAGATAACGTGTTAATACACGCAAAGTTCTCGTAGACGTACAAGTTGGGTTTGCTCAACCTCTCTTTAATTTTAATTCCATGGGGGATAAATTTGTGCCTTTTTGGAACTTCCACTTTCTTATAATTCATAAATTGTTGACATAAGCTTCTTGTGACATCCCAACCTGCAATATTAGTTCTCTCCAACTGTAGTTTGTAATTTTGTTGCCGCTTACTATATTATTTTTTTTTCATTCATTCCAGATGAGACAGAGGACAGAAGAAAAAGTAGAGGACAGAAGAAAGAAATTTGTAACAGTGGTCTGAAACATCATGAACTGGGATTTCCGTCGAATGTCAATCTCTGCAGAATAACAAATTTTATCTGAAAGAGATCTCTTTGTGACTTTGTCTGTTTTTGGCAAGGATAAAATTTGTCCATCATTTCTACACACTTGTTTAAAAATATCTGGTTTTTTTTTCAAAGAATACAAGTACATTTTATTTCTGTAGTGGTTTCAAAGAAACACGTCCATCTTTTTCTAAATTTCATTTCCATCTTAAAAAACATGATATATTAAACAAGGACAATGAAGAATGGAACTTCAAGATGCCATTTTTAAATGTGAAAGCTCAAACATGTATATTTATGATTTCATGGAATCTTGTACATCTGATGTTGAATAAGCATGTATTCTGAATAAATATTACACAGTATGATAAGCATGTTTAAGGGTTTTTTATTATGACATAAAAAGTACATTGAAGAATATACATGTAGCCTTGATACTGATATAAAGGAATACGAAAAGTGCAGGATTCAAAACTTTCAAATTCACTGTATATACTAACACATAAAGAGTTTTTCATACAGTTACAGTATATGGAAACCAGTTTACAAGATATGGAAACCAAAAGGAAACATCCAGTTTCCAACTAATTTCCATCATGGAAACCAGCTCTTATACAGTCTTACAAGATGTGGAAACCAAAAGGAAACTTGAGGTTTCCAACTCGATTCCAAGTGGTTTCCATCGTGGAAACCAGCTCTTATACAGGTTTACAAGGTATGGAAACCAGAAGGAAACTTGAGGTTTCCAACCCGATTCCAAGTGGTTTCCATCGTGGAAACCGGGCGGTTAGCGCTTTCCAAACACATGGAAACCACTGGTTTCCATTATGGAAACCTGGTTGAAACCACATGGAAACCCCGGGTTTCCATGTGGTTTCCACCAGGTTTCCAAGGTATGGAAACCTGTTTTTTCGTCCTGTGATTGGAGTTTGTGTTTGACA
>VSWD01000004.1:34399722-34606550 GCA_033119305.1 Pinctada imbricata | reverse complement strand
TGCAATATTTCGATCACCCACAGGCACATGTTGCATATTGGTATGAAAAAGCCTGTATGTCATCGATATCACTGGTAAATACATATCTACATTCTATTCTCTTATGACCTGTAAATCAGCACCATACAGGATATTGACCCTCTTTCTAGTAGTGTGCCTGTGATTTCGCCTATCTCCCACATTATTTCTAATCGGTTGTTTTTGTGTGTGAGAGGGCTTGATCAATTCCGCCCCATAGATGGCTGATGGGCGAGCCTATTGTGTATGACAATTGCATGTTCCCGGATTTAAAAACCAGTGAAATGAAATTCAGAGGCTGCGGCCTTTTTAACATATACATGCACTGCAAGTACGAGGGCCGATGTTGACTTTTGTTGTTGTTGTGAGCCTCAGTTTTCAGAGGTACAGAAGGTATTCTGCAGACTTGACTGCTGATAGATTATCTCTAAAAAGGACAAACAATCGATATCACATACTATACTTCACTTCTGACAGTGTCAGTTCAGGGCCCTCGATCAGCCTAATTTGGGGCCCTGTCCAAATGCAAAATATTAAATAGTATCTTTTTTTCCCAATTTATTGACCATTTTTCCCAATTTGACACCCCATGGAATTCTCATTTTCTAGTCAAAAGGCATCCATACATATATTTTTGTTAAATATTTCCCAATTTTTGAGAAAATGCTGCTAGTTTTCCCAATTTCAAAGGCCCCGGGTCACATCCCAAAAATGGGTGTGAGAACCCTGCAGTTACGGTAAAATATTAAACCTAAGCGCTGCAGAAGCTCACTAGTTAAAGGTGTGTTGTTCTATCAGGACAATGCTCCTGTCACTGCCACAACATGGCGGACTGCCATTCATGATTGTGGCTTTAATTTTTAATTTCTGGCACCCACTTTCATTCCGATGATGATGTCATACTTATAGTGGATGGCTTTCGGACCAGTCAAGATATAAAGGAGTTCCTTAAAAGTGGTATTGAGGTCCAAAAACACCGGTAGCAAAAGTGTATAGATCATACTGAAGGGGATTATGTAGAAAAATAATGCGAAATGTCTGATAAAATTCAAATTCTTAAATACGAGGCTCACATAATATCAATCAGCCCTTGTACATAGAAAATTTTTAGAAATACAATTTTAAAGTAAAATCAACAATTTTATTTTTATTTTCTTGACCATTGTTTTTTTATTCATCTTCGCTCTATGTCATTTTGATTGCTTTTCACGTAAACAATTTCAATTGTAGTTACAAAAACATATACTCTTATCTCTGAACAACTATCGATTGTCAATTTTATTATCAATTATCAAAATCAAGGGGGTTTCTGTGATCAATCGACTATTGAAAGTCGGCGATTATAATCACATCTCTAGTGAAAGCTTCAAATTTTCTTAACATATTCATACATGTACATAATGATACTGACATGATTTAGCATGTTTTAAGAAATACTTTCATTTTACAGAAAAAGAAAAGAAGTTGAGCAGTCACCAGAAGAAAAGGTGAAACAAATTTTGAAGTTTCATGTATACATAATTACTACCTTTTTGATGATATTGTCAATTTACCCCTAATGCCCTAATCAGCAATGAAGAAATATGGGAACGCATGCATCCTAAAAAA
The DNA here is from genome assembly GCA_033119305.1 of Pinctada imbricata. Classification (NCBI taxonomy): domain Eukaryota; kingdom Metazoa; phylum Mollusca; class Bivalvia; order Pterioida; family Pteriidae; genus Pinctada; species Pinctada imbricata. The sequence goes on along the minus strand of VSWD01000004.1, from coordinate 34,604,924 downwards.
AAAGAGTGCATACATGTACACTACCAGGGATCACCCTAGCCCTGCAGAGTAATGAGATAAAAATCTCATTTGCTTAAAAACAATGAGATTTTATCGATTTGAATGAGATTTTGAATGTATTAGTTCGAAAAAATAGTGAAAAATCAAACTTCTGTCTCTCTTTATTTCCATGAACATCTGGCAACACATTATTTGAATGTGAGAATTCTTTTTCCCGTGTTTGAATGACAGTGAGGTCAAATGAAATTTAGAATTCTTTGTCTCTCAGACACCGTCGCACGCTATAAGTTGCCGACCAGACGTTTTTTCACAACTTCAGAAAAAAAAAATATCCGCCATACCCATCTGAAGGAAATTACAGAGAGTCTTGTGAACGTCTTTTAAGAAATCATCGCTTCTAATGGTAAACATTAAAAGTATTTCAGCGCGCTGTGACAAGTCATTTTACGGTAACGTCTAATCTGCGAGTATAGGTTGTACTGTAGACTGTTTACGTCAGGACTTTATTTACGCATTGTTAATATATTGAAGAATTGTATAGCTATTGTTCATGTTGACGATTCCAAAGACTTGTGAACTGTTTATAAGTCTTTGAAGATACTTAGTTATAGCTTAGTACTGGCCGTGTATCGACGACAAATACATGTGTAAAAAGTCGGTCTACTCCTGTGCGCAAAACAACTTGTAAACTTTTGATGAAAAGTGTTTGTATAATAATACTTTTCTTATCCTGTCTTTTGTCTATACAAACAATATCAAGACTGCTTTGTAATATTTCATACTCTATTGATATTTCAATGACAAAAGAGCATGTACATGTACCGCTGACAACCGCTAGAGAAACGTAAAGCTAAATCCTAACATCGACGGATTAAAAAAAATACCCGCGTGCAAACGTCAATACGACACAGGAATTTCAGGGAATAGATTTGGTACATGTATATATGTTACAGGGAATAAGTGTAATCAGGGATTTCACGTAACTCCTGAAATTTAGGGATTACGTGTAATCCCTGAATCGATTAGTCATTACATGTTATTCCTGAAATTGACCAGTTATTTCATGTATTTCCTGAATTTTTCATGACTTTTTACACTTATTTCCTAACCTGAATTTCGTCTTATTTTGACCTTTGAAATCAATGATTTTTCGCTCATTTGATGCTGAATATCCTATCTGCCAAGGGCAAAGACATTTTTATGCCAAATTAATGAAAATATTCGAGCTAGAACTTGTCATTTCTGTCAAAATATTGCTCAAATTTCGAAGTCCATGTCTTATTATTTATGCAAATGGGCATACAACCACAGTATGTTTATTCATAAATCGAAAGTATTAAACTAAAATATTGGTATTTAACCCTCATTTTCTTTTCTTGTTAACGCATAAACGTCAAAATAATGCCTAAAATGTTTTCCTTTGGAAGAAAATATTGGATTTAGAATGTTTTGATTTTTAAAATATGTAATATCTTGTAAAGATTAAAGATAAATAAAACCGATGTATTGGCTAGACAACGGACACCCCGCTCAACAGCAAGCATGAGCACACTGGTCAGTATTCTAAATCAATTAGGCATCCCCCCTGTCTTTGAATATAACTTAATACTTAGATTTTAATTGCAATAAGTTTCATTGAAATCGGTAAATAACAGTGCGACTTTGGTGCCTGTAGCTATTTAGAGTAACATTGACATTGTCCGATCAAGATTTTATATACATGTATACAGTTTGCAGAGTACCTGTAATTTAGAAAGATTGATTTCGCACATCAGCAGTAGGCCAAAAGTAAATGTAAAACCAAAATATTCTAGCTGCAAATGAGTTTTTCTATCTTTTTATTTCACTTTCGATTTTAGACATTATCCTCCGTAAAAATATATCTGATATATATTTTTTTTTCTTGTTAATTGAAGGGATAACACTTAATGAACGTGAAAAATATCTATCAAATCGCAATTTGATAATTTTTAAAGATTTTAGACAGTCAGGAAATAAGCGTAAAAATGCTAAAATATTTTAGGAATTACATGTAATCCCTACTATTTTGGAGATTTCACGTAATTCCTAAAATGACCAGGAATTACACGTAATCACTGAACCTTTCAGGATTTACATGAAATCCCTGATTACACTTATTCCCTGTAACATATACAAGGTATAAGTTCACAATACCCGCCGAGTTCATAAATACATACGTTATGCCACACGCGGAATTCGAATAATCAGCTGAAAATTTGAAGATTAAAGACAAATCTCCTATTCTGTCACATAATATTAACTGAAGTGCGATTTATTTAAAGGAGGTATGCGATCTTTTAGCGCGACAATGCAGTAAAAATGCGATATTTGAGTAAAAAATGCGAGAATATCGCAAAATCGCGACCTAGAGTGATCCCTGCACTACCCACCTTTAGTAAGTACCCGCATAACAGAGCCTTTCCTCTTGTTTTCAAAACATGAAAGATTTTTGTTCCATTGCTTTGAAAATCTCAAGATTAACCATACTGCTATCAATTCAAATAAATATCCCGGCTAAATTCATTTTAAATATTTTTTTTTCAATTTTTTCCTGAAATATTGAAGATATCAATATTTGATAGAATAAGATATAAAAAATATTTTTCAAATTTTTCCATTTTTGTATGAAGATAAGTCATGCTAGCAGTATGTAACTTCTGTTGAAAGTTTTCATGCATTTTAAAGCTCAGAAGAGAAAATGTTGGGATGAAATTTTCATAAAATTTCTAATTGCTCCTGCATATGAATACTACATGTAGCTGAATAGTTATTTATGGTGGGTAGTGTACCGGTATATGGGGACGACAGATTAAACATGTTAAAAGAAGGATTAAAGTCCTATGCATGGGGTGTTAAATGCATGTAATATTATCTCTATACTGTAGTCTGTAGAAAACATACTTTGAATTCTTTTTTCTCTAAGTTGGAATAGTGTAAAAAAATCGTTTCAAAATTTCACAAGATATCTTGGATGAGTTCAAGTCTTTGAATTGACGATTGCTTTCATTTACAGATTGAAAAAGAGGCTTGAAAAGCAACAAGAGATTGTGAGCAGAAAAAATAAAAGTAAAGATCTGAAAGCAAAGCCAAAACCGAAAACTCCAATCACAGCAGGAAAAAGGCAGGGTACAAATCAGCAGGGCAAATTTCAGAACCGAGGGCCAGCACAAAAGGCAGGGCAAAAACGGAAATTAGAGACCTCAGACGGTGACTCCTCAGAGGAGTCTGATGGTAAAGTTCCTTCATATTTTATCATAAGGTCTGTTCATCTGTTTATTTGTCAATCTGTCTGATTGTAAAGTTGACAAATGCATATAAATGATCGCGATGTATGACTTCGCTTCACATAAATACAATGTACATGTATATTATGTAAAGACAACATTTTAGTATTTGAAATGGGAAATTTATTTGATTATCACAAAAAAATCTTGAGATTTGTTATTTTTCAAAAAATATAACAGATGAAGAAGATGAGGAAGAAGAAGAAGACAGTAATTTTGAAGATGATGAAAACAATGTAGAAAGTGATGATGATGTTGTTGAAGCAGATGATAGTGATGAATCAGATGAAAATGAAGAAGAAAGTGACGAGGAAGAAGATGAAGATGACAGGGATACAGAGAAAACAAATGGATATCAAGACGAAAATAAAGCATGGCTAAAACTTGCAAAGAAAGGAAAAGGAGCATCTGGATTCTTGGTACCTTTATTGATAATTTGAATGTTTTGTTCTCCACACATTCGTTCTGAAAAATATATGAAACGGTGAAGGCCATTGATTGACCGTTTGACAAATGCAAAATACTTGTACTTAGTTGGCAACATTTAGGCTAAGCCAGTCACAGGCAACATTTAGGCTAAGCCAGTCACAGGCAACATTTAGGCTAAGCCAATCATAGGCTCTAAAACTGATCATCTTATTTGTGAAGAATCTGTGTAGAAATCGTCTTCATGGATGCTGCATCCTACAAAGCTGAACAGTAAACATTTGAAAAAATATGTGGCATGAGTGGGGCGTGAACTCGAGACCTTCATCATGCCATCGGGCAAGCTAACTGGGTGCTCTATCCACTACCCCATCGGGATAGTTGCCATCTAAGTCGGTTAGAAGGTATTTTGAAGTTTCTATATGAATAAGAAGGGGCTTTGCTGATGCTCCGCCCACTTCTTATTCTTATAGAAACTTCAAGATACTTTCTAACCTATACTTAGTTTGCTTAATACAAACCTGTTATTTACATAAAGACAATAGAATTTTAAAGCCTGCATCTCATAGAAATTAAAAAAAGCAAGCCAGCAATTTTCATAATACCTGTTTGACATTTTAGTTTGTCTGATTTCCCAGACTCATGAAAATTGGTTTGATAACTTTTGAATCATCTTTTACCCTGTTTACAGGATGATGAATCAGAAGAAGGAGATGAGTCTGATAATGAAGAAGATGATAATGATGACGAGGATGAGATGATGGCAGATGATTTTGATGATGATGAAAGTGATGACAGTGATGATGATGATGAAGATGATGATGAAGAGAGTGATGAAGAAGTAAGAATTTTGTCATACGTACAATATGAGTAATTTCCTTGAGCTGATCTAAAAAATTCCCGGTGAAGCAGGGCTCTCAATCAGCCTGATTTGGGGCCCATATATTGCCCCATTCCCAATGCAAAATAGAATCTTTTTTTCAATTTATAGACCAATTTTTCCCTATTTGACACTTTATGAAAAATGAGAAAAAAGAGTTCAAAATGCTAAGTTTCAAGTGAGAAGGCATCCAAGTCTATTAAATATTTTTTCCCAATTTTTGAGAAAATGCCGCTATTATTCCCAATTTCAAAGGTCCCTGTCTTAGTCCCAAAAGTGGGTGTGAGAGCCCTGTGGAGGTCAAGCCAATCAATGGAAGGGGAGTCTCCATCTTATGGTTTTGAAAAAAAAATTAAAACATCAGGGTTTTTTTCCCTTGTTTTGGGGCCGAATTTCGGCCCCTTCCCAATGCCAAATTTCCTCTATTTTTCCCAAAAAATCACCCTGAAATTCCCAAATAGGAATTATGAAAAAATCACCTGAGAAAATAAGACTCAAAATCTGGAAATCAGTACAAAATGTCTTTTATTCATCCCTTGTTCAGTTCAAGCAAATCAACAGATTACCAGTGTTAATAAATGATACTTTAGGGTTATACTTTGATGAGAATTTGCTCGAAAATTTTCCCAATTTTAGCAAAATGTCGCAAATTTTCCCAAATGAGACAGGCACAGGCACCTTCCCCAAAATAAAAAAAAAACCCTGAATATGTAGAAATGGGAAAAACCATGGTTTTGGCAAACGCCAATGGACTCCTGAAGTCCCCTCTAGATCTAAAAGTGTTTTTTTTTTGCCCCTTTCTGGGGCCGTTATTCGACCCCATTCCCAATGAAAATTAGTATCTTTTTTCCCAACTGTGGCTCTAAAATTTCGCAGTCACATGTAGAATAAATTATCACCAAATCAGTGAAATTTGCTTGTTCAGAAGTAGCAAATTTATCGTTAATTTGCCATAACTTTTGTAATCAATAGTAATCGTAAGTTATTAAATCAAATTAAAAAGAAAGTCATTTGATTCTGATCTTTTGATTGTCTAAGCAGTCATTTACTTTTTCTAAGTACTTTCCAAAATATTCCCAAATGCTGTCAATTTTCCCAATCGCACAGGCCCGACCCTATTCCCAAATTACTGAAATAAAAATCCTGTCTGAATTTTATACATGTAAATAAAATTCAATGTTTATAGATTTGAATATGATTAAGATTGGTTTTAAGAGAATGTTTGCTAGAACCACTATTGTGTCTTTCTTTTGTAGCTTGCAATAGAAAAGGCATCTAAGAAACTTGAGAAGAAAGAGAAAAAGAAGGAAAAACAAGTAAAGTAAGAGATTTATGATAAGTAATCTGGAGACTGAATCAGATACATTGAATACATGTACTTCTAAATCAGAAATATTGAATTAAAAATAAAAACACAAACACTCAAATACATTTGTACACAAATTTTCGGCCACTTGGCCTTTATCAAGTGTAAAAAACGACAATGTATGTTTTACACTTGATAAAGGCCAAGGGGCCGAAAACTTGTGTATTTGAGTGTTTGTGTTTTTATTTGTATCATCCCTTCCCTCTGGAAGAAATATTTCAATGTATTGAATTAGAAATATTGAATACTACTATATTAGAAATATTGAATTTAATTTAGAAATATTGAATACCGGTAATACAGAATCAGAAAAATTAAATCTGAAAAATTGAATATTACTTGAATATTACTGAAATACTTAATAGTAGTTGCTTGGGGCTTCAGGGATCATCATACTAGACAATAAAATCCTACCTTAATTAAATACACTAATGCATGTGCATCATTTTAGAAATCTGTTCATGATTCTGCTATATCAATGTTCTGAGATCTTACTGTTTTCATATTTATAGAACTTTATTAAGTTTTAAACAACAGTTTCTTCTCAATAGAAATTTACACATTGAATATGAATGTTGCCTTTCAGAAAATTGTCAGAGGCGGAGTTACAAACAAACATAGCGGAAATGGAAAGAGTCAAATTGCCGAGTGGACAGGAAATTGTTAAAGAAAGTATCCTTTTAATTAAGGAGGTGTTCAAGGTTCTCAGTAGCGATGTTGAATCCATAATCTGAAAGGGTAAACCGATCGATTTCGATTTAAATCTTAAAACAATATTTCATAGAAATACAACACAAAAGACCGATATGCTTTTTCATTTGTTTGTTTTTATGCTTAATATTGAGATAGATAAATTCCTTCGAAAAGCAATATATAAAGATTCATGATATTGTCTGACATCTTTACAGACATAACAACAAATAAATTTAACCTTGAAAATGAGGGGGAGTTATACTCCGAGAATGAGTATCTTCCTTTCAGCAACAATCAATTCTGAAAATTGAAATAAAAATTAGAGTCGGAAGACTTGGCGATCGATTGTCTATGACAATTGGTTCATCACTAGTTCCTAGTAACTTTTAAGGTTGGGGGCGATTCTGAGAGAAGTTCAGGGTGAAAATTGTAGATTTTGTGATATTTTCAATGCAATTACTACAAAAGCTAGGTTTGAAGGTCAATTTGAAGAACGAGGTTACACATTTAGGGTCAGGTCTTGCAACAGGCGACATACATGTACCTATTCTAGAACAGTTCTGTAGAGAGGTCTGCTCATTCTGTTGTGATCCTTGACAAATGAAGATCAACAAGCCCCGGACCTGACACTTGTGAATCAGAGAATCAAGGAGATTAGTTACGTTCTGGCCGAATTTAAAGTACGCAGACAGGAGGGCAGGTAGGGAATTAGATTTAGATTAAACATATATATTTTATTGATATAAATTATATCAAAGGGATTTGAAACTAGTTATCTAACTTAGTTGTATTCATCTCCCATACAACATATAACATATAAACATTTGCATGCATGAACACAAGAAATTAACAATCACAAAATTTTTCAACTAAACAAAATGAAAGGTAACTTAAGTAAACAAAATGAAGGGTATACATGTATGTACAACATAAATGAAAACATATGAAATATGAAAGAAAGCATGGAACATGGCAGGTAGGGTGCATTTGAAATTTGTTAAATAAACTATTTTCTCAATTTTTAGCTCGCCGGGACGAAAAAGTCCGCAGAGCTAATGCCATACCCTTGGCGTCGTTGTTGTCGTCGTCCGTAGACAAAACTTTAACCTGGGCTATATCTCTTGAACTATAAGGGGTAGGGCTTTGATATTTCACATGTAGATACCTTGTGACGAAACCTTTCATTTGAGACCATGACCTTTGACCTAGTGACCTTGACCTTGGAGTTTGACCTACTTTTAAAATCTTTAACCTGGTTTCTGACAAAAACCTGTAAAGACGAGCTATGTAATCTTTGATTACCCTATGTTTCAATGATATTGCATATTGCATACATAACAAGCTTTGATACATGTAATTTTGTTAATCGATGTTGTAATTGAATCATGGGTAACCAAAAGAAAGAAAAATTAAAATACAGTGTAAGAGATTAATGCTGGTTAGGTAACTCGACCTCTGGAGTTTAGCCAGTATAAATGAATTCAAGGTTTTGAGCTACTGTATCCAAGGATTTTAAATAGGAACTTTTTTTGTAAGCACACATACATGTATTGTATCAACTCACTCAGAATTTTAAAGTATTGAAGTTCAAAGGATTTATTTACACAGAAAGGATTTATTTAACATAGAATTTCCTATTATACAAATGTAGAAGTTTAAATCAAGCATTTACATGTATTTGCAGGTCAAGAAAAGACTATATGGACCAGCTGCTCAGGGATCTTTGTACATATTACAGCTATAACGAATTCCTCATGGACAAAATCATGAAGTTATTTCCCTTAGTAGAAGTGAGTAGAAATCAGGGATCTTTATGATATTCGTTTTTTGCGCAGTAAAAACCTAATGTCAGTTGAGAAAGTATTTTGTGAAATCTGGTAGTGATATGATGTAATTTTGTAGAAACTGCAATCATTTAATTTCCATTGTCATTTTCAAGAAACAAAGATTCTGATTGGCTGAGAAATTTTGTTGATACATCAATCAACACAATTTTTCACGGAAGTCTATTTATAGCGCTATTTTTTGAACCAGGGGCTCCCTCAAACACGAATGAACTTGTTGCTGAAAATACAATTTGTTGATGTTTGCTTATCATTTCAAGGGTACCATTTCTTTTCTACTTACTAAAAAATTAACTGTGCATGTAGAATTTGCTCAAACTGGTCCTTATTCCAAAGATATAGAGAGAAGATCGTTCGCTGTTTAAATAATGTAATAATTAGTGCGGTGATTGATTGTTTTTAGATCCAAGAAAACAGTCTGTTTTCCGTAAACAATACAAATACTTCAAGAGTTCGTCAAAAGGAATGATGGGTCAAGAACATATCTGTCGTTGATGAACTATTGAAGTATACATGTATGTAAAAACTATGAACTTTTCAGATATCTAGATGATATGGATTGATTTATTAGGCATCGCCCTACTGCAACGGCTCATCAGTTTTGTGAAGTCTTAATTTAGAAAATGAAAAAAACAATCAAAGAACGCTGTAAGAAATCACAACATCATACATTTCTATCTCACACGGTTGATACCAAATTAACATTGACAATGGGATTAATGTTTCACATGATATACATGTATGTATTCATTGTGAAAATAATTTTCATCTACATGTTATATCCTTATCTTTGACCTTGAGGCCTTGACCATGCACTAAGATTTTCCTACTCTACATGTGCGGCTGACTTAGTCTCTATGTTTTCATGAGAATATCATGTCTAACTGTTGATACCTACACAGAATATGAATGATGTAAATATGAAAATTTGAAAAGTTCATGCCAGGTCTTTGGTTGTTTACTCAAACAAAATGTGAAATTACCAAACCTGTGTTCAGATGATTATTTTCTTCTTGAAAGATATGATAATCATTGAATTGTTCTGTATTTATTTGTTTACCATTTTTATAGGCGACAGAATTCCTAGAAGCTAACGAAGTACAGCGTCCTGTTACCATAAGAACAAACACTCTGAAGACCAGGAGGAGGGACCTAGCTCAGGTAAATTGTCATGGTAACAAAATACAGTCATGTACAGTGTACATACATGTACCTATGAAATTCTAAATAAGCAATAAAGATATATAACATTATTGATAAATGTTTATGTTATGGCTGCTAAATTCGTAAACTACATGTACATGTATCTACACCTTTCAAAATACCTGCACTATTTCTACACTTAAAAATTTTATAGTAGGCATTCTGTTTGAATTGCAAGCAATACAAAAGCCTTTGTCTTCAAGGGACAAAAATTCATAGAGAACTCGGTCAACCATAACCAAACTAAACTTGCTCTATAACTTTGACTCTAAGGCCGAGCTACATGTATGTATCGAACTTATTGAATGATATAATCGTTAAAAATTTTAAGTCGAATTTAACATTTGATTTACAAACAATGGATTTTTAATGACCTGGAATTGTAGAAATGACTGAAGATTCAAGAAACTACTAGCTACATGAATGGTCCTTGACCTTCTGTTAGACATTGAGCAATGCTACATGTACATGTATCTTAAGTTTATGTCATTTTTTGTTCAGGACAATAATTGAAGTGGAAGTCTGACAATCCAAGACCTGCCTACTTCTACGATTTTGGCATAATTTTCAGCTCTACTGGTCTCAGACCAGTCGTGCTTATGCGATCACCCTTCGTCCGGCGTCCGTCCGTCTGTCTGTCCGTAAACAATTCTTGTCCGGACCACTCCTCTGAAACTGTTAGAGATAGAAAGTTAATTCTTTCTGCATTTTGCTTGATCCATGGTCTAGTTGTGCACCTGACATTTAGTTTCAGTCCCTGACTCCCAGGGTCTTAGAAAATGGGCGTGGTCATTAAATTCTATGTAATCTTGTCCGGACAACTCTTCTGACACTATAAATGATAGAGACATAATTCTTTTTGCAATATGATGGGTCTGTGGTCTTGTTGTGCACCTGCTATTTTGTTTGAGCTCCTGACCCCCATGGTCTTAGAAATGGGTGTGGTCATTTTCTCCTATATAACTCTATGTAATCTTGTGTTCGCAACTCCTCTGACAATATAAATGATAGAGACTTAAATCTTTTTGCAATATGATGGGTCTGTGGTCTTGTTCTGCACCTGATATTTTGTTTGAGCCCCTGACCCCCAGGGTCTTAGAAATGGGTGTGGTCATTTTCTCCTATGTAACTCTATGTAATCTTGTGCTCGCAACTCCTCTGACGCAATAAATGATGGAGACTAAATTCTTATTGCAATATGATGGGTCTGTGGTCTTGTTGTGCACCTGATATTATGTTTAGCCCCTGACCCTTAGGGTCTCAGAAATGGGTGTGGTCATTTTCTCCTATATAACTCTATGTTATCTTGTGCTCGCAACTCCTCTGACACTATAAATGATGGAGACTAAATTCTCATTGCAATATGATGGGTCTGTGGTCTAGTTGTGCACCTGATATTATGTTTTAGCCCCTGACCCTTAGGGTCTCAGAAATGGGTGTGGTCATTTTCTCCTATATACATGTACATGTAACTCTATGTAATCTTGTGTTCGCAACTCCTCTGACACTATAAATGATGGAGACTTTTATTCTTTTTGCAATGTGATGGGTCTGTGGTCTGGTTGTGCACCTGCTATTTTTTTGAGCCCCTGACCCCCAGGGTCATAGAAATAGGTGTGGTCATTTTCTCCTATATAACTCTATGTAATCTTGTGCTCGCAACTCCTCTGACAATATTAATGATGGAGACTTAATTCTTTTTGCAATATGATGGGTCTGTGGTCTTAATCTGCACCTGATATTTTGTTTGAGCCCCTGACCCCCAGGGTCTTAGAAATGGGTGTGGTCATTTTCTTCTATATAACTCAATGTAATCTTGTGCTCGCAACTCCTCTGACACTATTAATGATGGAGACTTAATTCTTTTTGCAATATGATGGGTCTGTGGTCTTAATCTGCACCTGATATTTTGTTTGAGCCCCTGACCCCCAGGGTCTTAGAAATGGGTGTGGTCATTTTCTTCTATATAACTCAATGATCTTGTGCTCGCAACTCCTCTGACACTATAAATGATGGAGACTTAATTCTTTTTGCAATATGATGGGTCTGTAGTCTAGTTGTGCACCTGATATTTTGTTTGAGCCCCTGACCCCCAGGGTCTCAGAAATGGGTGTGGTCATTTTCTCCTATATAACTCTATGTAATGTTGTGCTCGCAACTCCTCTGACACTATAAATGATGGAGACTTATTTTTTTTTGCAATGTGATGGGTCTGTGGTCTGGTTGTGAACCGGATATTTTGTTTGAGCCCCTGACCCCCAGGGTCATAGAAATGGATGTGGTCATTTTCTCCTATGTAACTCTATGTAATCTTGTGCTCGCAACTCCTCTGACACTATTAATGATGGAGACTAAATTCTTATTGCAATATGATGGGTCTGTGGTCTAGTTGTGCACCTGATATTATGTTTTAGCTCTTGACCCTTAGGGTCTCAGAAATGGGTGTGGTCATTTTTCTCCTATATAAGTTTATGTAATCTTGTGCTTGCAACTCCTCTGACACTATAAATGATGTAGAATTAATTCTTTTGCAATGATTGGTCTGTGGTCTAGTTGTGAACCTGATATTTTGTTTTAGCCCTATACCCCCAGGGTCTTTGAAAATAGATGTGGTAATTTTTCCTATATAGTTGTGCTCTCTACTCGTTTAAAGCTATTTATGATGGGGAGTTAATTCTTTATCCAATATTATGGATCTGTAGTCTTGATGTGTCATTGATAGTTCATTTGAGCTAGCAGCCCTTGGCCCCTAGGATCTTGGAAAATGGGTGTGGCATTCTTTTTAGAAATACTTTATCTCGGATATTATGAATTATATGAGTGCTATTATAGTTGCAGTCTAATGGATATGTAGTTTTGTCATGCTACTTATAATATGTTAGAGCGCCTGCTCCCTATGATCTTGGTTTAAAAAAAAAGAAAGGAAATCGATGTTTTAGAAAAAACAACCAGGAGAGCTACAGTCTCGTCAGAGACTTCTGGTTAAGATTTGTGACCTAAAAATACGCCTAAGCTTTTGCTGCTTATTTTTACACCTAAAAGTTATTTCCTATCAGAAGTACTTTTACAAATGATTTAAATGTCGAATAGACTTGCCTATATACATGATAATTTGTTGCAAGCTGAGGGTTTTTTATCGTATTTTATATCGTAATTGTATAAATGACTTAGTTGTGTAAAAGTGTCAAAGTAGGGTAAAGACTATGCTTTTTCCCTCAAAATTACAATTTATTGTTTATATTAAGCTTAACTCCCATAAATAACACTTTCTTTAGCAAAATTTTTCAGTTTTAGTAAGAAACAGGTAGGCAGGTCTGCAATCCTAATCTATGAGAATTACTTGTACATGTAAGTATTCCTAAACATTACAGTTTTACAGCACTTTGAGATTGATAACTAAGCATTTGAATTTCAGGCTTTGATAAACAGAGGAGTGAACTTAGACCCGATTGGAAAGTGGTCTAAAGTAGGACTTATTGTTTATGACTCTCAGGTACCCCTCGGTATGTATCAATAATCTACATCTAGTTTTCATGTAAGAATCGAGGGTCTGCCAATGTCAGACCAGTTGACACACTTTCCCATGTTCATAATGAATAAGAAGTTAATATAATCCTTTATACTGTCTGATTATGATGTCATTATGGAAATAATGCAAATGTCGGACATCTTGCCATCCAGCATTTTGTATCAGCTTTTCTAAAAAGGTAGTAGAAATCAATTCCTTTCAGGAAGTATCTTACTGTTATGGTAACTGCTTCAAAGTATGCAAATTGAGATACTGCTGCTTTGCACCTCAAAATATAGTGCTGTGTCTAGTTCAGGAATTTGCTGTCTACCACATACAAAATGCAAGAACAAGAATATTCTCCATCTTGAAAACAGTTTCAATTTCATATAGAATAAGTGCATCACACATTATCAACTATAATTCTTGTTTTCACTGCACAATGGTGGCATAGTAATATACTACTTTGTTGATGACAATTGTAGGAAAGATAACTCAAGAATTGCATTAAAGTTATAGAGTAGTCTTTCTTGTATCAACACTGAGGTTAGATAAACATAGTTTGTGTTGTTTATAGAGATATTATAAGCTTCACATATGCATCCTGTGTTAAAAAAAATCATCATTGCCTTATGATAAAATTATTCAACATTTTAATATCTGCTGACAATAAATTTTACGTAGATCTAGAAGTATCTCTCAGGACCTTCAGTCCTTTGATTTCAAGAGTGTATTTTAAAAGGATCAAGGTCAAAATGACATGTCAATGTTTTCAATTTGGACCTACTTCTAATAATTTCATGCCCAGGGTAAACTACAAATTTATGAGTTTCTTATTCATACGTTTCAGGGTATCAAGCTAACATGTCTGGTTTTTTTTGTTTTTTTGGGGTTTTTTTTTGTAAATGACAATTATTTATGGTCAAAGACATCAAAACTTCATTTCTGAACAGTTGCTACACCAGAATATCTGGCAGGAGACTACTTCCTACAAGGTGGGTCAAGTTTTCCCCTGTTATGCCCCCCACCTTCCCTTCCTGGGGAACAAGATAATGATTTAAAGGTATTAATTTGTTTGTTCCCTCCTTTAAACAGGTGCTACACCAGAGTATCTGGCCGGACATTACCTTCTACAGGGAGGATCAAGTTTCCTGCCCGTCATGGCACTGGCCCCACAGGAGAATGAGAGGGTTTTAGACATGTGTGCTGCTCCTGGAGGAAAAACCACCTATATAGGTACGTACATGTACATGTAGATATGGATAAACATGTTTATGTAATCTAATTTCCTTAACTTCAGATGCATTCATGTACATGTATTAAATTTCCAAAAGTTACATATACGTACATGTAAATGTAATATAACAGTTAAGATAGTGATCATCAGGCCTGGATATACTGTAAATGTGGAAATTTTCGTGTGGGGATAATTTTCACGTTTTTCGAGAAAAGAGGGATTTTGCGAAAATTTCCTCCACGCGAAAATTTCCTCCACGCGAAAATTTCCTCCACGCGAAAATATCCCTGTTGCATTCTTACAATGGGGAAGACATTTTTAGCTCGCCGGGATGAAAAAGTCCGGAGAGCTAATGCCATACCCTCGGTGTCGTCGTTGTTGTCGTCCGTAGACAAAACTTTAACCTGGGCTATATCTCTTGAACTATAAGGGGTAGGGCTTTGATATTTCACATGTAGATACCTCGTGACGAGACCTTTCATTTGAGACCATGACCTTTGACCTTGGACTTTGACCTACTTTTCAAAAACTTTAACCTGGTTTCTGACAAAAACCTGTATAGGCGAGCTATGTAATCTTTGATTACCCTATGTTTATCGCAAATATTTCCCCCACACGAAAAGTCTTGATGTTATTATCGAGAAATTTTCCTCCAGCAAAAACAACCACGTTTACAGTACATGTAATTAATGCACATGCTTTCCATTTTTTAACAGTAAAATATTATCTTTACTTTCATAGCATCTGAATAATATTGATATTTCAAATTTCATGTAAATAATTATTGGATCTAATGTACTTCAACTTTATTTGAAGTCTTCTTCATGTGTTAGACAAATAATAGAATGTTTAGCAATGATAACATGAATTATATTTAACATGTATTACAGCTGCATTGATGAAGAACACAGGGTCTATCTTTGCTAATGATGCTAACAAGGACCGAGCCAAAGCCGTCGTGGGTAACTTACACAGAATGGGGATAACAAATACGGTGGTCAGCCATTATGATGGTCGGAAGTTTTACTCGGTATGTTATATCAATAATATTTAATTATAAAAGGAACATATATAGGATCTCAAATGATTTTCTATTTCATACTGTATTTATGAAATGAGTTGTGTGATTTTTAAATCCCCGAGGCTTGGCAAGGGGATTAAAATCACACTAGTTTCATAAATACTGTATGAAATAGAAAATCATTTGAGATTCTTTTTATCACATGAAATACAACATAATCAATCAAAATAACGTCAAAATGCTATAATTTTCACTTCATTTCTTGCAAATAATGTGCAAATGTCGCCGTTTGGATTGTGACGTCACAAAGGATCTGAAGCGCTTCATCCAATGACAACATGGCCAAAGTGATATGTAACGTGCTATCATAACATTTACATGTATTTATGAAATGGCTTTATGTAACTGAATAACAGGTGTATTATGTGATAAAAGTATGTATGATAAGGGACTTTTTTGGCCCCAAAAATCCCGTCTCCACTTTTTTTTTCATCAATGATATGATCACTTTCATTCCTTGAAAATAAGGAAAATAGTACCCAAAACAATCGACAATCGATTGTTGGCAACAAGTGGTTCATTGCTTATTTCCAGTTATTTAAATATTTATTGGACATAAAATTTGAAAATTTTAATGACACATGGTTTTCTATAAAGCAATACTGAACACAGCTTTAAAAAAAATTTTGGTAGACCCTTTCATATAAAAGCTTTTGTCTCTTCATATATTAAGGTATTTACCCATGAAGACAATCAGTATGACAAGTGTGTACATGTTAGCAATATGTAACTTCTCGTATTTTTGTTTAGATTATGAAAGGTTTTGACAGAGTCCTTCTTGATGCCCCGTGTAGTGGTACAGGGGTCATATCAAAAGATACTGAAGTCAAGATGAATAAGGTAAATACTCTTATATTGGTTTTGACAGAGTCCCTCTGGATGCCCCATGTAGTGGTAAAGGGGTTAAAAATGTATATCTTAAAATATTTTTAAAAGTCAAAATGAATAATGTAATTTATTTTGACAATGTGAAAAAAATTCAATAAATACAATGTGAATTAGAGAAAGGAGCTGATAAGATAAGGCGTAAAATCTGCCCTGAAAAAGTGGAATTTTCAAAATAGGAACTTCAAAAAAATTCTTTCACAAAATTGATGCCAGTTCTTGGTTTCATCATAATCAGCAGTTGCATAAGATTTATCATGCATAGTTTTCCTAAATTTTGGGGCAAAATATGTCTTTTTTCTATAGAAACCAATGGAAAATGGAAAAGTTTTTTAAAACACTGTTCCCCCCTCAGCTACAGAACGCCACTTTTACAGAAAATGTATATCACTAATACATATCTTTTGACAAAGTGGGGTTCTGTAGCTAAGGGGGGAACGATGCCCCAGAGACAAAAAACTGAAAAAGGGAGGGTGGGGGGGCTTTTTACAACTCTGTGTTTAAGGCAATAATATAAGCAAAATTTGATTTTTTCCCTTTTAAAGTCATTCATTTATTTATTCTAAACATGTTCACATGAAATGCACAAGATTTTGGAATGAAATAAACAGGAGTGTGCAGTTTATTTCTACACAATGTGTATTTCACGGTAAAATGCCTACATTGTAGTCAATGAATACGAAATACAACCATATTTCAGACTCAAGATTTTAAAATTTATGGCAAAAATTGATACCAGTCTTTTGAATTTAATTTCTAGTATCTTGTTCAGACTATCATTATGTTTTAAAGTTTATAGATATCCATATTAGCCAGATTGTTCTTAATTTTCAACGTTTTTTGATCGATATTAGCTTCTTTTCAACATGGCTACCCCCTACTCTTTAGACTGTAATTTAAGTATCTAGAAATAAGCTTACCAAAATAAAAGTTGTATGAGGAATCTCCAAATACATTACATTTTAGTAATTATCAAGTTTTTCTTGCATACAGATCATTATGTAGAAGAAATACTTGACGAGATTCAGGGCTAAATACAGCCCTTATCTTATCAGCTCCTTTGCTGGTACATTTTCATATTAATTTAGAATTTTCTTAATTAAGTGATGTCTCCAGTTTAATTTTTGAATAATGTTACTTATACATTTTTATGACAATTTAGAATTTGCTAAATGTTGTTAAAATTTTGAAGATACCTCAATTTACAAAACTAATTTGTTCAAGAAATTTATTTAATGCATGTACATGTAACAGAAATCTTAATTGTTTCTTTGCATAGAAATTTGTAGATCTTAATATATCAAAATGATAGAAATGAAATGCCTTACTGTAGGATGAAAAAGATATTCAGAGATGTTCCCATTTACAAAGAGAGTTACTGCTGACAGCCATAGACTGCTGTGATGCCAAGTCGAGTAGCGGGGGATACATTGTGTATTCTACTTGTTCCGTTCTGGTAAGTAAAAATTAGCGATGTGCTGATTATCGTCAAAGTTGGCAACATCATCTCCAGACCCTTCAGATTACGATAATCAATTTTCTCCTATTTGAAAAGTTACTGTATCCAGACGTGCCTACTTTAATGATTTTGGCGTAATTTTTACGATTTTTTACCAACAATTATGCTCTTCGGTTTTGCTGCTCAATTTTACGCCAATAACATTTTTCCAAGCAGAAAGACTTTTAAAAATATTTCTAACGAACGAATGAACTCGCGCACATAAATTCTTTCTAAGTTGAGCGTTTGATATCGTATAAGTGTGAATGATTAAGATTTGTACAAATGTATAAATGTCAAAGTTGTGAAAAGACAATACTTTTTTTTCAAATTTACAATCAGTTGCTCATGTTATGCGTAACTTCCCTAAAGAGACATCTGCATCAGTCACATGAACCAAATTCCTCAAAAATCAAAACTTTCATTTGACTTGCTTCCGTCCTCCTTTACAGTACAAAAACCTTTCAATTTGATATTTTTTTTCTGTAGGTCGAAGAGAATGAGGCAGTAATAGACTATGCTCTGAAGAAACGTAACGTCAAATTAGTACCTACAGGGCTGGACTTCGGACGAGAAGGATTTGCAAAGTAAGTTGATGAATGCAACCTTTTGTCATTTTCAACGATAAGAAAAAATAGTTGATTTCATCATATGATTCCTTTTTTACAAGCTTACAGTGTACGTAAGTTTTATGACTTTGTCAGGATTATAAGGTGTCAGGTCAGGAATCTGAAGGTTGCTGGTTTGAGCCTCACTTGTACCGCGGTTCCTCCAACATACATGTATATACGCACTTATGTTAAATACAAAAAATGTCCTTGTCTGTGATATGTATACATGTCTGTGATGTTTTATTAAAAGCAAAAAAATCAATGAATTTTTTTTTTCAAAAATTCAAAATTTAAAAAATTTTTTTAAATGAGATATTTAGAACTTGATGTATTTTGATTTCATTTTACTATAGACCCTAATTTAATGCAGGAAAGAAAGTTCTGAATTTCATGCATCACAGTGATTTTATACATGTACCTCAGATAAAAAAAACCTTCGAACATTGCTCAAATAATATAAAGAATGAATTGTGATGTCACGTTATTATACCCCCGCCATATAATGGTGGGGGTATATAGTGATGCACTTGTCCGTCCGTGTGTCCGTGCGTGCGTGCGTCCCACCTATGGTTTCCGAACATTTAAAGGAAAACTATTACAGATAATCAATTCATTTCTTGCATATAGCTTTTACACAAAGAAATACAGGTCAAGTTCGAATATGGGTCATGTCCCTCAATTTTGTGCAGAGTTATGCCCCTTGAAACTAAGAAAAATACAAAATTTTCTGGTTTCCGGACATTTAAAGGAAAACTATTAGAGATAATCAATTCATTTCTTGCATATAGCTTTTACACCAAGAAATACAGGTCAAGTTCGAATATGGGTCATGTCCCTCAATTTTGTGCAGAGTTATGCCCCTTGAAACTAAGACAAATTCAAAATTTTGTGGTTTCCGGACATTTAGAGGTAAACCGTTTTAGATAATCAATTCATTTCTTACATATAGCTTTTACACTAAGAAATACAGGTCAAGTTCGAATATGGGTCATGTCCCTTCAATTTTGTGCAGAGTTATGCCCCTTGAAACTAAGACAAATTCAAAATTTTGTGGTTTCCGGACATTTAGAGGTAAACCGTTTTAGATAATCAATTCATTTCTTACATATAGCTTTTACACTAAGAAATACAGGTCAAGTTCGAATATGGATCAAGTCCCTCAATTTTGTGCAGAGTTATTCCCCTTGAAACTTAGAAGAATTCAAAATTTTCTGGTTTCTGGACATTTAAAGGTAAACCGTTACAGATAATCAATTCATTTCTTGGATATAGCTCTTACTCCAAGAAGTACAGACCAAGTTCGAATATGGGTCATGTCCCTCAATTTTGTGCAGAGTTATGCCCCTTGAAACTTAGAATAATTCAAAATTTTGTGGTTTCCAGAGGTTTAAAGGAAAATTGTTACAGAAAATCGTACAGATAATCAATTCATTCCTTGCATATAGCTATAACACCAAGAAATACAGGTCAAGTTCGAATATGGGTCATGTCCCTCAATTTTGTGCAGAGTTATATCCCTTGAAACTTATACAAATTCAAAATTTTGTGGTTTCTGGACATTACAAGGACAACTGTTACAGATAATAAATTCATTTCTTGAATGTAGCTATTATACAAACAATTACAGGTTTGGTTTTAATATGGCTCAATTTCATGCAGATTTGTGCCCCTTCAAACTTGAAAAAAAAAATCAATATTTTATGCTTGTCTGACATTTAAATGAAAAATGTAACAGGGAATATATTTATTTCTCAGAAATAGCTTTACATTGAGAAATACAGGTAAAATTCAAATAAAGGGTCATGTTTCTGAATTTTGTGTTGAATTGTGCACCTTCAAACTTCTTATACATTGGTTTTATGTAAAATATGCCGGGCGGGGGTATCATTGATCCTTAGATCAACAATAGATTTCATTTATTTAGATTTTTTTGCGCAACATGAAAGATGAAATATTTTGGTCGAATATACATGTACTTTCAGTTTTGAGCATCACAGATTTCACCCCACCATGAAGTATTGCCGCAGGTTCTACCCTCACACACATAACTTAGATGGATTCTTTGTCGCCAAACTCAAGAAATTCTCCAATACAGTTCCGGGAAGTGGTAAGTTCAATCAATATTCATTAATTTCTGAAATACATGTAGTGAAATATTTGGTCTTTTCAATATACGGGTAAATTCCCATTTTGGAGGTACATGTATCTGAAATAAATGATCAAATTCAATGAAGATCAGCATAGAATTTAAGGTAGAAAATGCTAACAGATAAATAGCATGCCAAACTGGAAGTAACTCAGTTTATTAAGAAAGATTGAATTAATAATCAACAACAGTTTCTTCTCCAAATCTCCTGTAAAAATAGTTTCACAATTTGCCAGGGAAGTTAGAAAATGAATATAGATCCTTGAAAAAAAAAAAGACACCTCGTGTACTTCAAAGTGTAAATATTTAGATATATTATTATTTTCATTTTTAGCAAATAAGAAGTCAGTGGCAGAGGAAGTTCAGGATACCATAGAGAATGAAGAGAGTGACTCTACTGTAGAGAAATCTGAAGGAAATGAAGACCCTACTATACAAAAACACAAAGACAAAAAGGCCAAAAATAGCCCTGAAAGTCAGGGCAAAAAGGACAAAAATAGCCCTGGGGTTCAGGGCAAAAAGGACAAGAATAGCCCTGATGGTCAGACAAAAAAAGGGACTGAAAGTGAAAAATCTAACTCTAATGATGCAGATTTTATCAAACTGCCCAAAGGGAAGCCACCTGGGGCAAAAAAACAAAAATGGGCTGAGAAGCAAAAAGGCTCAAAGGAGAAATTCAAACCTGGAAAATTTAAGAAGTTCAAAGGAAAAGGGAAAAAGGGCAGATACTTTACGAAGTCCAGTAGGCAAAAATTGAAAGCGTAATAAATACATGTATTAATACATCACAATATAAGATGTTTGTCATTTTTCGTGTGTCTATTTGACAGTGTTTGTTTATCTGGTAAGTAAAAAGGACGAGCTGAGGTTAGAAAACAGTATACATGTACTTAGAAGTTTCACTTCTTAATCACTTTCGAGATATTTCCAGACCACAGACATCAAATACTTTGGTAATGTTTATCATTATGACATACATTTAACAAATAATTCTATCATTGAAATAAAATGAAATAAAACGAAAAGCCTTTAACAAATTATGACATAACAGTTCAAAAGTTTGACAAGTTACATGTACTTAATGTCTTTAGTCTGGTGTGTAAAATCAAGGTTTTGAACATTCACATCTGATAATGTGAAATTAACTATTCATTGCTCAGTTGGCAAGAACAAAGAATTCCTATACCAAATGTCCCTCTTTTGAATCCCAGTAAGGGACTAAATACTATCGAGGCTATTTATCGCCTCACACCCACCTAATCTCGTCATTATAGAACTCGGCAAGCTGCAGCTGAGGAGCTTCATGTGTGTTGGCACCTTAAGAGAACAACATTTATACAGTAGTACAGATTGATAGATGTTTAATATGTATTCCAAGCTGTTTAACGTATATACCGAAAATTGGATCAATTTTAGCATTTCATCTGCTCTCTACAGCTATCAGGGTAAATGTCGGTTTCATTACTTATAATAATTTAGGTAAAAAAAGCATAGTAACTAAATCTTGCACAATAAGACTAAATTTTTAGCCAAAAGGTGAAATTGTTATAAAGAAGAAAAACCTTAAAATTAGATGTTCCCCTTTTACCACCATTCTACCTTGATACTGGATAAGGAATAGATCCCCAAAAAGACAAGGAAACTCGGGTACAACAAACACACAACAGGGGTGAGGTATCATCACTTTCCTCAATACAAACCCTTTCCTCTATAAGTCTATATTAAAAACCCGAAGGGAGGACACTTTGGTACGCGATTGTGGCTTTAACTTCTAGCGATCTGCATTCATCTTTTAGGATGAAACTTTTGATTGGGATACGTTTTATACATTCATCTTGAGATAACAAAACCAAAAATCGTATCAATTGGGCCGTGGGTTCAGCATGTAGGAAGGAAAAAAAGAGAAAACCACAATGGTGTACAAGAGAGTGTCCGACCTTGGGGTTTTTAATATAGACATATAGAGGAAAGGGTTTGTGACCAAGCGATGATACCTCACCCCTGTGAACACACAAATGCCATCAACAAAAGACAGCATGTTCAACAACTACGAGGGCTGTTCCGAAAGTTCATGGACAATGCAGTTTAATTAAAGATCTAGAGAGTCTGATAAAAATCATGTTGATTTCCTTATAACACGTATAATTCTGAATGAAGATACGAATTTTGATTACAATTGGTCTCCGTCTGTTTTATTCAACCGAAATTCAAAGTCTATTGCTCCGTTAAGAACTCTAGAAAATTTCATTCGCTTACGACTTCAAATGTGATTTTTAAGGCATGTGTCCACGAACTTTCGGAACGGCCCTCGTATATACATGTAAATGAGTGACTGGAAAGCAGGAAACCTGATCACAACATTTGAGACAATTGTTGGTTGGGCCATTGAATTGTAAGTCAGGTTTCAACAGCAAAATCAATTCTATTTGGAACGTATTATCACAGAAGAGTACAACTTGAAGGAATCAAACCGGTCCAAAAATAATACTGATTATTTCAGATTGCATCATCATCTATATGTGGTACATACATACATGTCATCTCTCCCTCTTTTGGAGGGAGGCTCCCTCTTTTGGACCTCATCTCCCTCATTGGCATTTCTCCCGCCAATAAGACCAAAATCTCCCTGTTTTTGGCCCAATCACCCTCTTTCTCCCTCTTTTGGCATATTTACCAAATAAGAATATCTCTAGATAGCGACATTAAGAGCATTTTATGAGAAATTGCATGACAAAATGCAAGAAAAGATTATGGAATGCAATAAATTATTGATATCATTGTTTACAAGTGTTTTGGCATTGAAATGTCAGCACGATGAAATTGGAAAAGATGGTTTTGCGCAAAATGTCGTGATTCTTTTAAAATGTAGCAAAATTGGTTCACATGCAATCTCCCTCTTTTTCAAGTGCCAAGGAGCGAGATCTCCCTCTTTTTTAAGATTTCAAAGTTGACAGGTATGTACATATAGGCGTCCATAGTCACGCTGTTGCATAAAAAGAACCTTTTCATTAAAAAGTAACCTTACAAACAAGACAAGTAGACGCAGGGCCTAAGTAACAAAACATTTAAAAAAAAAATAATTGTCGGGTTTGGCATATTCTGCACGGCCTAAGTCACTGGTGTTACCAGCAGACAGGGGATGCTTACTCTCCACGGGCACCTGATCAGCGCAATCGCTGTATATGCAGTCTTTTACGAAACCTTACGGGAAGCAAGAAATTATGTCAGAAACCAAGTTGTGATTTTAATGCCAACTCATGGCTCTAAGACTAATTGGCTGGCACATTTTCTACCTTTTCTCTGCTACCGCTACACAGAATATCACAAATCCTGAATGGATGCAAGCATACACGTATTTAAGGTCCACGACCAAGTTTGTGTTATTCCGAGCCGATCCGTCAAGAAGCATGGCGACCAAAGGCTCGGGCCGGTAGATGCATAAAATTGACTTCTAAGTTGTTACTGCTGCACGGAATATTTTGAACTTTGCTGGAAGCATGTATTCAAGGCCAGATTCTCTGTATCTCGTATAAGACTTGCGATGTTCTTTAGTTATGCATTGTTTATCTTCTACGCCGAGTTTAAAGTGGTTACTAAGGTCAATTACCAAGATATTTTTAAAATGCTTCGGAGAGACGGACATATAGATCTATGGACCAAATTCATGTAACACGTAGCCCCCCCCCCCCCCCCCCCCCCCCCCCCACCCCTCTTCCGAATCAATGGGACACAAAATTCATGTACGCAATTCTTTGAAATATGAAATTCATTGCAGGATGTAAAAGGCAAATACCTATGTATATTAAAAGTGACCCACTTTTACCAACCGCTATTCATCATGAATGATATATTCAGAGGAAGTCCATGAGGGGATTTTCTTACATTTTACTGATTGTTATTTTGTGCCAAGAATTTGGGAAATAACCATGATCGTATGGACAGCAAACAATTTGTCACGGAGAAGAATGGATGTAATTAAAGGTGTTTCATAAGGTAATTAATGATAAGTGATAAATCATAAATTTAAGTTTTTTTAATTTCCTCTTGAGGCAACAGCCATTTGATTTTTATGAGGGAGGGGGGGGGGGCATTGTGTGTAAATAAAATCCCGACTCGAGAATTTGAATCCCTCTCCTTCTCAAAGAAAAATTGGGACCATGAAAATACTCAAAAATGACTGGAAAGCCAACCCCCCCCCCCCTTTTCCCTTGAAATCAAATACATGGCAATATACGCAGAATTCTGAAGAATGCATATTGTAATTTGAATGTACTATGCATATTGAACATGTTCAACGAGGAGTCGGAGCCAAAATTGTCGCAACTGTATATCTTCCATACCAAATAACTAACGCAACACCATCAGCAACGAAGATCTATATCAGAGAACGTCAACATCACCAATATCTGAGATGATTAAAGGTGAGACGATGGAAATGGATTTGACATGTCCATTGGATTGGAGCAGCATCAATCCCAAAGGAAGCCATGAGATGGACATCAGCAGGAGAGAGAAATAGAAACAGACCAAACATGGAGACATGGACATGGAGTCGATCTGTAAAGAAAGAGAGGAAGGAGTTTGGATGGACTTAGGGCCGGATTCAGAACATGGCGACAGACAGACAGACAGAGATGGCTAATCTTAGTGAAGGCCTTATGATGTGCTTCCCAGCACGACACGAAGAGGATTAAATATGTCAAATATTCAAAGAAATCTAGAGTTCAATACATACTTTTCTATTTCCCCTATTTGTAATAATGTATGTTTGAACAGATTAAACAGATATATTGAGCATGTTGATATCTTTGAATATTGCAGCTTTTACTTTTATGGTTAGGGCCAGGGTCATGGTTAACCATAGAGTTTAGGTTGGGGTTTTGAGTGAAAATAAAATGATACATGGTACGCAACGTATTATGACTTGACGTCGTTTAACGTGGTGGGATCACGCAAAGCATCAAAAGGTAAATAAAAAATATACAATATGAATCCAAACCACCGATTCATCACTTACGACAATGAGTTCACCGTGACGTAACTTTGATTTTAAAATCCCATTTTACCTTTTCAACATTATCAAAAATTAACATATTCGGAAAGATACATGTACAATAAGTCGGACCAAAAAAGATTTAGAAATCCTTGTCGCTGATAATCAAACGAATATATATTTTATTGTTGTTGCAAATCTGACATTGTCTACTATTTGACGGACCCGGATGCAATAAAATGTGCTAAACTGAGAAAACGCGACATAGTATATTTGACGGGGACATATAGATTGAGGTTGGCGTTTTTACAGTGAACTTTATAATCAAACATGGCTGAACTGACGGAAAATGGCCCTCCGTCTTACGGCGAAGTAAATCACGCTTATCAGGAGACGGAGCATAATGGAAATATACATACCAATTCGGTAAGATGATTAAAAATATATGCCAATTTAATAAAATGGAGGAAAAAAGTTTGAAAGAAAATTGTTTATA
This sequence comes from Pinctada imbricata, assembly GCA_033119305.1. Classification (NCBI taxonomy): domain Eukaryota; kingdom Metazoa; phylum Mollusca; class Bivalvia; order Pterioida; family Pteriidae; genus Pinctada; species Pinctada imbricata. Next base: position 34,578,752 of record VSWD01000004.1, on the reverse strand, counting down.
AAGAAATTATACACCTATTTACATTATGAAAACGTCAAAACATTGGAGAGTTTGCACGTGAAGAAGGTATGCGGTTTAACGTCAATTATATACGTTATTTATGCGCCTGTTTAATAAATAGACGCGTCTGCTTTACGTCCTTACCTTTGATAAATAAGATACCTATGACAGGTGAAACATGCACCAAGCGCTGATCTAGAAGGGAGTTAGGGCCCCATCCCTGTACCTTGCATTGGCTTAAACTTCTCATGGTTTTTACGTATATTTACGTTTTTACGTATATTTATGAGTATAGGCTAGGCTGGATTCCCCTGACAGGATTGACACCCCCATTCACCCCTCCCTTGAAAAAATATTTAGATCCGCCCATGCACACAATATTTTATGTCAAAGAGTATTTGAAGCATCGAAGTATATTCCTGGTAATGTTTTTAACATGTACTTTACATAATAAACATATCAATAGGTGGATATCGAGACATCGGTTGTCAAAATGTGAACACGGGAGAGAAAGCGGGGGGGGGGGGAAGGGAGGGAGCGTTGGGTTGGTGGAATGGAAAAAAGGAAACTGGCTGTTCGAGTCACAGAATAACATCAATTTTATTTTGGCCTTGAACTTGTTATTAAGTTTAATAATGTTTAAGCATTGTCACGTTTATTGTTGAATATCAAAGTGAAGAAAACAATGAATGTACATGTAATTGAAAACAGGACCCCAAGGTAGTTTAATGTCAGGTTTACATTGTAATCAATCATACATCTATGTGCCATGTAAGAAAAGTCGACACAAAGATATGTTTGAACCATCCCCCTATCCACAATGAAAAGATGTCACAATTTTTTCCCAAAGTCAATTGCTGTACTTATAAAATTGAAGATTTTGTATCTTAAACCACCAAAAATAAAGGGAAAAAAATGAAGTTTAATATCCAACAAAACGCTTGTTTCTCTTAATATATAGACACTCACTAGACGTCCTCGTGATGAAAATAACGATGTCACAGCTGGTGACAAGCAATGGGACAAAGAGAAAGATGGTTCACAGGCGGTAACTATAGAGAACGATGGTTCTGCTAGTAAACTACTGTACAGGACCAGCCAAACTCCTCCGTTCCATCTACTCTTATTCTTTGGATTTCAGGTAAGCGTTTATGTAAACTTTAAGGAACATTTGTAGATGTAAGAGAGAACATGAAAACCCCCAACAAACAGGCAAAGTAATAACGATTACAATTAAATATATATTTCAATGATATTGAAATAAAATTGAAGGAAAAAATCTCCAACAAGACCACACCCCCGTCATCACTATAGAGACACACAAGAACCACTTAAAATTTTAGCTGAGGTTTGAAGTTTCATCCCAAGTTTTATGATGCAGTTAAAGATTTTTAAGTAGTAATATTTGTACAATATGCTCAATGGAACAAAACTACAAGTATACTTAGTTTTTGTGTCTGGAATGTCATCAATTGTATACTTTCTGTCTACAATAAAATATCACCTCAATTTTCACTTTGACTTGTGTCATTATACGAAACTATCAGATACCACAGTTCGAACTAAGATAAGTGGCGCCACCGTCTTTTGCGTGCTTTATTCATTACTTCTCTCTACTTATTTCTTAATAAGGGAGCCTTTAATTGTCTATGAGTAATGCGGATATGATTGTTGTGTATCCATTAGAAAAAGGAGAGGATCTCAAACAAGCAACACCTACAGCAAAACATCGAAACACCCAAAAAGAAAACTGCTTGGGAAAATCCCCATCAAGCCAGGGAAAAGTGTATATGTTTCGCTGTGAACAATTAATGGCTTCTGATCTGAATAAAAAAAAAAAAAAAGTGAAAATCCAATACCAGTACAAATCCCTAAAACTCAATCCAAAATTCTTAATAAGTTGGCATACAAAACCATGAAAAGTGCAAAATCAAACAAAACATTCCTTCTGCAACGGAGCAAAAGGGAATCTCCTACGGAGATGGTCGCTCTGTCCTTAGAGGGGTTTTCAGCAGACATTTTAGGTCATGTTTAAACTTTTGCTCATCAATATTTCATATAATTTGGATTTCCTATTTTTCGGCGTTAAGCATCACTGATGAAACATAATTTGTTGCATGAAATTTTATAATAGGACATATATTTCAATATTACAATATTGTCCAGCAACATAGTCACTATGCAGAACTCTGAATGCATCGAATTCATCAAATACGGTGATTTTGTAATTGGATCATTTCGAATCGCAAATTCCCGTCATTGACATTTGTGATACGAGATTATTTTAAAGCTAACCATATCCAAAGGCACTGAATACGATTCATTCATCGAAATTGTGTTAGAATCATCAAACGCCTTTTATACCGTGGATGTAATCCTTCTGTCACCAGACGGACACTTGGCTTGGCACTGGACCAATCTACAGCCTTGTACCAGCGCATTCTTAAGAATTGCACTCTTACTGACAGTGACGACAAGACTCTATCACGGGCCCTGTTCAAACCTCTTTAAGCCCCCGTTCCACTGCAATCCCGCTTTACCTACGTTCATTTCCGACCTCGAAAATTGCCAGGTCAGGAGAGAACGGCTCTTAGTCGTATCTTGGTCTGGTACAGCGTATGTTGGTCTAGAATCGATCGGTATTAGAGCGGGCACGCTTTAGAGGTCGGGAAAAGTTTCCCTTATTCTTTCAACCGGTTGAAAAAATACGGGAAACTTTCCCGCTCTCTTTGTGGTCGTGAAATAGTCGGCACTTGGTTGGGATAGTCGGGGGTACAGCCTAGGTTAATCGTGTCCTGGTCGGGAAGGAGCGTGGTCTGAGCGTGGTCTGATCGGCATTTAACTAAACCCCGCTCTCTTCACGCATCAGATACGCTTTAATTACGCTATGTTCCCGATCTTTACCCGTATATTCTACGCTCTTACCACGATCTATCCACTACAGATTCAATGTTTGCTGATCTAACCAAGACCTTTTCATGATCATCTTGCGACCTATTCACGCTCTATATGACCAAGTTACGACCAAACGACGCTTAAAATAGGGTGTGTGCATATTTCATTCATTTTTTCGCGCTGATATTGATTTGTTCAAAATACTTTTTATCAAAATGTCGCCGCGACGATTCTTGGCTATCCAATGCCAATTTTTAAGTAAGGAACATTTTTAATTTTGATCGCGACACATTTGGGTAAGGCTTGGTCAAAACGAGAAATACAGGCTTCTTCTTGGTCGATACGATCATTGGATGATAAATGAGATCAGTTTAAGTTAGAAATTATGTTTTGAGCGGGAATATGTCGGGGACAGTCGGTAATAGATCGGGATTGCATCGGGAATAAATCGGGTTTTGGTCGGGAATAGATCGGAGTTTGATCGGATAGAACGGGACTTGGTCGGCAATATGATCGTGAGTAGAGCGGGTAAAGCGTGAGTAAGTCTGCAATGAAACGTGAATCGTTCATAGATTGATCGGGAATCGGTCGATGTCAAGAAAAAAATGAAAAGGTCGGGAAAGTTTTACCCGCTCTTGTGAAAATTGCGGTCGGGAATGGCGGGATTGCAGTGGAACGGTGGCTTTAGAGAAGACAGGGCCCCGACCACCTGTCCTCTCTGAATGTCAGTCGGACTCCTCGGGTGATCAAGCATGAGCTCGCTACAGCCGGTAGAGCACGGACTGTATTTCGTATGCCTTTTTAGCTCATCTCGACGAAGTTTATGCTATACCCCCGCGCGTCCGCGTCCGTGTCCACGTCCGGTTAAGAAGTTTGGGGTAGCTCAGTATTTGGCAAAGTACTGATGCTACGGTAACCAAACTTGCACAAATGATTCATCTTTGGATGCTGAGGTGAACCCATGCATCGGATGCTGCATCTGACCTACATTTTCCGCTTGAGTGACTTGGTTAAGAAGTTTGGGGTAGCTCAGTATCTGACGAAGTACTGATGCTACAGTAACCAAACTTGCACAAGTGATTCATCTATGGATGCTGAGGTGAACCCATGCATCGGATGCTGCATCTGACCTACATTTTACGCTTGAGTGACTTGGTTAAAAAGTTTGGGGTAGCTCAGTATCTGACAAAGTACTGATGCTACAGTAACCAAACTTGCACAAGTGATTCATCTATGGATGCCGAGATGGATCCATGCATCGGATGCAGCATCTGACCTACTTTTTCCACTTGAGTGATTTTGCTTTTAAAAGCCAATATTGAGCAAAGTATAAGTGCTACATGTACCAAACTTGCATATTGGATGTATCTTTGATCAAACTTTCATAAAATGACCTTGACCTACTTTTTCCGCTTGAGTGATTTTGCCTTTAAAAGCCATTATTGAGCAAAGTATAAGTGCTACATGTACCAAACTTGCTTATTGGATGTATCATTGATCAAACTTTCATGTAATGACCTTGACCTACTTTTTCCGCTTGAGAGATTTTGCCTTTAAAAGCCAATATTGAGCAAAGTATAAGTGCTACATGTACCAAACTTGCATATATGATTTATTTTTGATCAAACTTTCATAAAATGGCCTTAACCTACTTTTTCTGCTTGAGTGATTTTGCCTTTAAAAGCCAATATTGAGCAAAGTATAAGTGCTACATGTACCAAACTTACATATTGGATGTATCTTTGATCATTCTTTCATAAAATGACCTTGACCTACTTTTTCCGCTTGAGTAATTTTGCCTTTAAAAGCCAATATTGAGCAAAGTATAAGTGCTTCATGTACCAAACTTCCATATTGGATGTATCTTTGATCAAACTTTCATAAAATGAAATTGACCTACTTTTTCCGCTTGAATGATTTTGCCTTTAAAAGCCAATATACATGTATTTAGAAATATGTTTGAGTTGAATTTTGCTGCCACGAGGTGAGCTTCGTAATCTGTGATTACCTATGTTTTTACATATCCACCTTTGTGTTTCTTGCGTCCCTGCGTCATGCTGTCTGTTTGTATGTTTATCTTACAATGAGGAGGTTATATTACACCACAATTGTGCGATCTTCGAGACCTCTAGGTAATCGGAAAAGTGTGAGGGTTGTGTGCACGTAATCCAGGATAACCACACCGTCTGCTACTGTGGTCGGCACAGATTGCCCATTGGTCTCGTTGTGTATGTGTAGTTATTTGCGTTCGATGTTTCTGTGTGATTTGGCGTTCCTTGTACCGTTTGCGTCTCCTTCTGTTCGTGTCTGCTTTGTGTTTTCACAGTGGGTGTTTTGGAATTTTGATGTTGGTGATGCAACTAGGTGTTGTTGTAGATCCTCTCCTTTCATTCAGATACCTTTTCTAAACATCTGAAGTAACGGATGTTGCTAGTTGCAAGCCGGAGTTGTTTACTTCCCCGGGTCACCTGACTTAGAAACTTCACATTCTAAAATGATTTTATCTTCGGTAATAAGTAGGTTTTGTCACTTTGTAGCAAGCACGCCCTTCTGCCGCTGTACTTTATTATTTGTTTACTGCACGGCTGAGGCGACAAATGTTGCTTATTTAACTTCATTCTTTAAAGTACGTTTTGTAACTTTGTAGCAAGCCCTCCTATCTCTGTCCTCATCCCTGGGCCAGGTCATCATAGCTGCCGGAGTAATGTGTGCAGATAACGATCAAGAGATGAAGTCTCAGATGTTGGGATCAATCCTTATCATAAACGGACTGTCCACACTCATGATGGTCACATTGGGATCAAGGTGAACGCTTTAAATGTCTACAATTCTTTGCATGTTTGGTTTACTTCTGTCTTGCTGATCGTCTGTCAAATAATCTATCTTGTCTTAACACAATGCCTCCTATGCTATTTTGATAATAGATTTTATTTGGATATGCTACTGAATCGACCCTATAGGAAATTTGGAGTCGCGCACTCTCTGAAAATTGCACAAATTTATTTTCTAAACATATAACCAGAGGGCGCAACTAAAATGAATTTGGGTTGTTTCTATACATCACTTTTAATGGAAGCATCACTAATGAGGATTTAATATCCGAAACACGTGTCTGATGAATAGTAAATTGGTTAAAAATTTTCTTCGGAAGGTATTTAGTTGGAACACTACCCTATTATTAGATAAACACTTATTTCCTATTGCAGTGTGGATTAGTTTAACTCGTTCCCCGTGACATGGAAGTTGCTTAAGTGTATTAATTACTTTTTCAGCTTTTTCATCTGAAAGAGGCTTTGTTTTATCACTTTATCAATTTGACGTCATAAATATTATTTTGCTATTTCGGAAACTTATCATTTCATTAAAAAATATCATCAAAATTAAAGGAGGTTAACATCTTAGCACCATACCTCCTATGCTTTTTGATCATAGATTTTATTTTGGATATGCTACTGAATCGACTCTACAGGAAACTTTTAGTCGCGCACTCTCTGCAAATTGCATAAATTTATTTTAAAAAGTATAACCAGAGGGCGCTACTAAAATTAATTTGGCTGTTTCTAAAAATCACTTTGGATGGAAGCATCACTGCTGAGGATTTAATATCCGAAACTCGTGTCTGGTGCAAATGAATTGGTTTAAAATTTTCTTCGGAAGGTATAGTGTTTGAGCACTTCCGCATTGTAAAAATAACATCTTAATTTCGATAGGTATCAAGTTTCCAGGAGATGCTTACTCTTCCTGGGCACCTGGTCTCACTCCCATATCGGGAGTTCGCTTCTTTTCATATTGTGGAGGTTTTTGTTTGTTTACTTTGGTTCCTGTTTATCCTGATTTTGTATGCCTTCGGTTTCTGATTTTCTGAATTATCGATTTTGCTGTATACAGGGAATTATCCACATTTATCATTCGTAAACTGCCATACTGAAATCTCGTCTGAAACTTTGTTAAAGCTTTATACGTTTAAGAGAATGAGAATTAATTACAATCAATCTATCTAATTCATTCTATTCATTTAATTTCAAACTCTTCACAATTTGTAAAAACAATACTAAGATGACATCTTCTAGCACTGTTATACCGGGACATATAATGTTTAATTTTGTTGGGATTATTCTGTAGACTCCCCCTTTACCAAGGGTCATACTCGGGCTACCTTATACCATTGCTGACTCTACAGAACCTGCAGCCAGACATGTGTAAACGTTTTGATACCAGTCTTATTAATGCTACTGGTAAGTAGGAAAAAGGAAAGAAGAAAATGTAAGATGTTTGTAGGAATACCACAGCAAGCAGGAGATACTTACTGTCCCCGGGTACCGATTTTCTTCTCCATTGGGGATTCACATTGGCTGCTTTTAAGTTTTTATATTTTTTGTCTAGTTTTTGTATTTTTCCCCATTTTTTTCTATTTTTCCTAGTACGTCTTTCGGTACATTTTCGGACATAATAATTTCACACTTTTTGGCCATATTACATTGTTTAGATTGAGGATCACTGACGAGGGTTAAGTACCCGATCTGTTCTTAAATGATGCTATTGAATTTGAAGACGTTTAACATTTGAATGCCCATTAATAGAATTCTGATTTAAGTTTTGTACTAGTATTTGAGTTTCACTTTCTCACTTGTATATAATTTACATTGTACTCGCTTGTTTTTTTTTTATAACATATGCTCTTTAATTTGCACAACAAAGCACATCTTGCGTAATATTTAAGTGAATTTCTTTCTGACTCGGCCTGGTACATTATTGAATTGAGAAAATTTGCATACACTACAGTGAAATCTACCGATCAACCTGTAACTATACTTGCCACTGTGTGTCAAATGAGCCTGATTCGATTGTAGTCATTCGACAAGGTTGTGGATATCATGTAGCAGGCGTTTAATCCAGGTACACCATGCGTCAAGCATGTTATCAGTGAATGAAAGTCAAATTCAAATTTCAAAAATCACAATCAAGAAGCTTACAAATTCTTGAAAAAAGTATGAAACAGAACTTTCTTATGAGAAAGAAAAATCTGACAAACAGACGGAGATAATAACATAGCTCCATAGAAACACTGAGGACAACTTTATCTAATGACAAATCTCCAGAGTCCAGTGCAAGCAAGAACTTCACTGTAGATGGCGCTGTTATAAACGCTCTGTATTAATAAGTAAAGTTAAAACATATTCAAATAACACATGAATCATTTTACATATATACTAGTAATGCTATCATCATGTCTTTGACCTGGCTGCTTCCGATATTTACATTCTAGCTTTTTATTTTTCATTTCGTAGGAGTCATCAGCACTGATTTTAATTCAGTTTCAGTATGCCACAGTATCTGTGGTTGTCTGTTCGTTTGTTTTTGTGGTTGTTTGTTTGTTTGTTTTTGAGTATTAACAAGACTTCCGACCTAAAATAAAGGATTTTCTTTATTTAGTCCCATACAGGCTTGGCGGAGGGGACTTATACTTTTCTCTAATACGAAGTTTACATTATTCTTTCAGCAGCTAACTCAAGTCTAATAACGGATATAGAAACTGAAAGGAAGCAATATTCAATGGATACGTTTGGTTCGGTAAGTAAGAAAAATGTCCCAAAGATATCTCGATGACGTAGACAGGTACCTGACGCCTATCTAAAAATGACGTCTAGCTAAATTATACTTGACGCATTTTAGCTTACCAAGTCTGAGGAGGCTTATGTTTACGCTTTGTCGTGGGTTTTTTTTTCGTTGGTCGCCATAAATGTTTCAAATTATTGATTGCTTCAGAGAAAAAAGATTCCATATGTACAACTGTTATATTGTATTATGCGCTAAAGAGTAGTAACTGTTTACAAGTGATGATGCCAGTTAAAAGTAAAGGCAACCACTTGAAACTTTTATCTGACATGCTCTATAAATGAACCATACCCGTTGGTTCTGTTTGGACTTGAATCTGTGTTTCTGCATGAGTTGTTCTGCTGTTCTGCTGTTTTGCTTTTGTACTGCACAGAGTGTTGTTGGAGATCAATCATTTCCTTTCCTTCAGCAATTGAAAGACAAATCGTCATAAGCTTATCATCATGAAGCATCAAGTATAGCAAAATTATTATTCATTGTGACATTTATAGATGCAGGGCAGCCTGATGTTGGTTGGCTTTATCCACGCGCTGATTGGCGGGACAGGTTTGATTGGTGTATTGCTCCGCTTTATCGGACCTGTTACCATAGTACCCACCATTTTATTGGTTGGAATATACATCGCTGAACCCGCCCTTAAATTCGCTGTTGTCTACTGGCCCATAACATTTTTGTAAGAAATGGATACATTGTATTGCAATTGAAAAAATAATAGCGTGTTGTATAATTAGTTCTGAGTTAGAATTCAGTACATACAAAAAATTTAATTTTATTTAAACAACACCAAGGAAAAGAAAAGAATAAGAATGAATATATATATATATAAATTCACATGTAAATTGTTTGGGGTCAATATTCGTAATATTATTTGTTCAACTTTTCTTATATTTAGGCTACCAAATAAGCAATAGCTGATCTATCATATATTAGAAATAACCTTCCTTTGTTCCTTGTTCCATAAGCAATAACCTTCCTTTGTTCCTTGTTCCATTTTCAGGACTCTAGCGTTGGCATTTATTTTTGCCTTTTATTTGGGAAAGTTTTTACTGCCGATTCCAGTTTGGACACCATCTAAAGGATTCCGATTTATACGGTACCCACTTCACCAGGTCTATGCGGTAAGTGAACAAATCAAATTTTGATATATTGATAAATGTATATATTTTTATGCCCCCATAATCGGAGATTCGGTGGCATATAGTTCACTGTTGCGTATCACGTGATACACAAATGATATGTTCCACGGGAATCCCCTTAGATTTAACCAAGTAAATACTGTCTTAATCTACTTTACAGGAATTTATTTTAGGCCTATCATATGGTCATTATTATTAATTATATGATGGTAATTTATTCTGGTCAAGAATAAACGTATATTTGGAGAACACTTAAACAGAAAATTTTGTATCTGTCCGTGCACCATATCATAGCATGTGGTGAGCATTGAAAAAATTCGGTTTAAGTGTTCTCCGAGTACACGTCTATTCTTGACCAGAATAGATAACCATCATATCATTGATGATAATGACCATATGATAGGCCTTAAGTAAAATCATATAAAGAAGATTTTAACAGTATTTACTCGGTTTAATCAAAGGGGATTCACATGGAACATATCATTTGCGTATCACGTGATACGCCACAGTGTAGTTTTTGGTCTATCCCTGTTTCTCTGTTTGTCCTAAAAAACTTTAACTTTGGCCATAATTTTTTAATGCTAAGTGATAGGGCTTTCATATTTCACACGTGTATTCCTTGTAACAAGACCTTTCCATGAATACCAAAAATTTTTCACCCAGTAACTTTGACCTTGGAGTTCGACCCACTTTTAAAAAAACGTTTTCCTTCGCCATAACTTTTGAATGGTAAGTAATAGGACTTTCATATTTCACATATGTATTCTTTGTGACAAAACCTTTCCATGGATGCCAAATTTGACATTGTGACATTGACCTCAAAATGTGAAGCTACTTTTCAGCTATTATACTGTCAAAGATGCCGGGGCATTCGTGTTTCACAAACACAGGGTTGTTTTATTATAATTTTTTGATATTTTCATATTGTAAAAATTATATTTAGACACAATTTTGATGTTGAAAACATGTAACATATTTTATAAGAAAAGATTCTTAATATAAATATTCGTTCTGTATTTCTCATATTATTGACGTATAACGAAAACAAGTAATAAAAAGAATAAGAAATATAAACAAAGTAGATATCAAGTGGAATGATAAACACCTAAATAAGATAAATAACAAAACAGTTTCTGTCGCAATAATTATTGTTGCAATATATGCGCAATCGTTATAATTTCAGTGCACCATATGCGCATTTCAACAAGTAATATCTAATCAGTGATGCTCGAGGTCAAAATAGGGGAATCCAAAATTTAATGATATAAATATGAAGAGAGGAATACTTAACATAGTATACAATTCATGCCACGAACTGGCAAAGGACAGAACTTTGTCATTAGGGAGATTTCCCTTAATTTCAGAATAATTTATCACATTTGCATCACATATCATATATCACACACTGCGAATTTACATCAAATAAAGTTGGAATACACAAGGAAACTAGGGGAATTTTACCTTCGGGGGCTATCAGTTCACCAGTAGGGATGTAACAATATATAGATATATTGTGAAATTTAATATATTCGTATTGTATCGCGATACAAAATGCGTATCGCAATGTATCGCACCCTTATAGATTATAAAATGAAGAAAACATTGAATCGCCTAGATTTTAAAAATCTGTTAAATTGAAGTCAAGCGACCCATTTTCCACATCGCTCATAATTGAAATGAATTATGAAATGAGTAATCAGAATGATTCAATGACTTGTTTGTGTTTCTTTTAAGCAAATGAATTTTGACTTTGACAATGTGTTATTCCATCATAATATATGAACAATATGGAAATCATACAAAATGATTAAAAATGAATTGTAATAATATTTTGCAATAAAGCTAATAAGATATAATCGCAGTATAATATCGCAATTCACTTTTGGCATATTGTTTCAGCCCTATTCACCAGCAGAGGGAACAACCTTGTGGTTGAAATTATGAATATTCAAATATATATATGTTGTTTCGTGAAAACTTAACTGCGATCGAAGAACTTCGTCAGAGATGATTTTAGCCGTATGATGTCCCACTCTCCAGAATGGTGGATGATATTCTGTCGTAGACCATTTGAACCATCCCACCACAGTATATACTTGTATCTTCCGAAATGGAAGTAACCGGATGTGACAATGACAATGCTGCTGAATTGAAGCGACGGATGTTGCATGCAAGCAGGAGAAGCTGACTCTTCCTGGGCACCTGGTCTCACTCCCATATTGGGAGTTCGCTTCTTTTCATGTGTCGGAGGTCTTTGTTTGTTTGCTTTGGTTCCTGTTTTATCCTGGTTTTGAATGCCTTCGGTTTATGATATTTTTTGCTGTGTATTGAGATATGGTCATTATCCATATCTGTCATTACTCGAGGCCGAAATAGAAAAAAAATAAAATAATGAATATGTGAAGAGCGAAATTCTCAACATGACTTATAATTGATACCATCTTTGTCATTATGCCATTTCTTGGTTTTATTCTGTTTTGCGTCCTTTTGAAATTGAGAAACCTACCAGTCAGCCAGGGAGAAAAACAAACAAGCATATATGACAAAGTTACAATTTAATATAATGTGACTATATGAAATCTGATAAAAAAAAAACTTGTTTCATTTTATTTTTAACAGATTTAAGTCAATAAAAGAATAGTAGATAAGGCATTGTCTTAAATCTTTGCAGTACTCTTGAATTTTTACATAAAATGTAAAAGAAATCAAACAATTTCATTTTAATTTTTGAAGAAAACACATTTAATTTTCAATAGAATTAATTATTCTAATTTTGTTTTGTTTTATGACTTTCGGCTTAAAACCTACCAGCACGAGGACTAAAAACAGAAAATAACAAAGATACGGCCTTAGGGAGTTACAGCTTATCTTTGATCATTGAACACCGTATAGATGAATGAATAAGACTGATAAATCTTTGAACACTAAAAAATAAAACATCTTAATAGAGAATGGAATAAAATAAAATAAATAAATTATTTTTGTAGTATTTCGATCGAGAATGGAGTTAGATTATATTTTAGCAATACCAATCATTGAATTCGTCAAGTATAGAAAATTGCTTGGAAATACACGAAAAATGCGGCGAAATATGGTCACTTGCTCTACAGAGTAAAACTACAGGATTACATAATACACTATTACTGTTTAACTAACCCAAAACAGAAAATACTAAATCTCCAATAACAATATCTTCATAGAGAAAATAAGAATATCATGATAGTACAGACAAATCATGTGATTACAAAAAGAAACAAAGTTGAAGAATAAAATAATTATCATACTTTCACTTATCAAAGTACATCTAAATGAAATGTAGACGTTTCATTATATGTATTGAACGGTAAATCCTTATAAGGTTTTATTACGTTTAGGTTATTCAAATAACCATGACTCAAGGTCAACACTAAAAAAAACCAAAAAAAAACCAAAACAAACAAACAAACAAACAAACAAAAAAAAAAAAAAAAAAAAAAAAAAGAAAAGAAAGAAAAACCCTGGGAACCAGAAACATATCTATATATTTTCAACAATCAATATTTGGTATAAGAGCTCTAGAACTTTCAATGACCTTCAAAACGAGCATTTGTAACTTAGATAAAGGGCCACCGTTAGGGGAAGGGTCTTGCAAGTACGCTACTAAGTGTTATATCATACAACGGCTAAAATTATCATTGGGGAAGTTCTTCGGTCGCTATAAAAGCATATCAGGTTCCCCTTTACAGAACGATCAGTGATATTTGGATTGCGATTGAATGGCTGTCATCATCACCAAACAAGAAATATATACCTGATATGTACATCAATATGTACATTGTACATCGAGACAATCACTCGAAACGCTGACTCTTCCCGGGCACCTGGTCGCACTTCGGAATGTTATTCATTCCGAAGTTCGCAATCCGTTCTAATGAAAATTCTAATGATTTTTTCCTTGCCTTTTTCCTTTTCGACCTTGAGACTGAATAAATGATAGGTACTTCTTTGATTTTAATATTAAGGTCATATTAAGAACGAATGAGAACTTTGAGTCAAGGTCATGGCGATATACTATTTTAAAAGGGACATTTTAGTAAAGTTAGAAGACACGGGGTCTAAATCTCCGTTTCAGAAAACTCCGTTTTTATGAAACAAGGTTCATAAAAACAAATGAGTTAAAGAAGTGCTAAAACGCATTGTACCATCATGTGGACATACTCGAATCTGTCCCGAAATAATATTAATTATTCTTTTCGATGATCCATCCATTCAGAATTGAAATGTTTGATTAACATGTACCATTTACCTCCAATTATAGCTTCGCTCCAAGCTACACGTATGAAATAATTTAACGTACATATTAAAACAGAAAGGCCAAGGATGAGCTTCGCTAGCTTCGATCTCGTTCCATATGAAATACTAACCCCATATGTCCTATATCAGGTAAAGTACATTACGTAACCAGCGTCTCCTGTTTGCATGCAACACTTCAAACACCAAAACGTATGGGTTTGAGTCTTGCAGATGACAAGTGAAAATACATATTCAGCAATATAAGGAATCATTTAAAGTGAAGATAATTGTTTTTCTTTGGCTGACTGTCATACAGACGGACAACTAGACGTGCGAAAGTGATTCAATGCTATACTATGAGACAACCTTGAGTGAAAAAAATATTTTATTTCTTTTACAATTATATGATTTTCAGCTGGTCGGAATGTTTATATATCTTTTTCTCAAGAATGAATCAGATGATTTCTACAAGCGCTTATCATGCTTTTTCCTAGAAAATGATATTGCTGTATCAAAATAACATTGTATTATTCATATTACAGAATATAGTGAAGGAAACGGACTTTTTATAAGTATATGTAACATTATCTTGCAAACGATCAAAACAGAAAAAAGGTATAAATAAACTGAGAGTGGGTAGATTTGATGAATAGGTGACGTCGTCCATTTGATACTCAGTTATATATAATTGTTGCCACCATCCTTGACCTTTCTGCCTTAATATGCACGTTAAAAATGATTTTATTGTACTCGTGTATACGTGTGGCTTGGAGTTTTTAACACAAAATATAAAAAATAGCACTATGGCAAACACACAAAATCCATCCAAATAGCAAAGGGTTGTTGAACATTTCTTCGGCTAGCAGACACCGCAAAAGGTATCAGAACATAGCAGTGAAAGATAAATACGAATTATTAGCATGTCACAATCTATGAAATCATGTAGGTTTTTCCATAATATTGTACAATATTCTTGTTAAAACAAATGACACCATTTAAAATGATTCAAATATTTTCTATTGATTCATATTAATGCATATATCTGTTTCAACTATACATCCTACTTAGATTAAAGACCTTTAGTGTGTTTTAAAGAATTTTTATACCGTAAAAATGACCTCAGGATATTCCAAAAATTCATACTCGCATTTCATATCACTTCTAAATTATGCGACAAAAAAAAAAAAAAAAAACTAAAACCCATAACATATGTAAAAGAACATCCTTTCTTCGTGTAGTTTAAAAATTTCAAAATGATTCGACCAAAAATAGATTTTTTAAATAATAATTTTTAACTATTTTAGTAAATCTTCATAGCAGTATTTAAAAAAATTCAAGTCCCATAACTCTGTAACAACAATTCGGATGAACATTAAAATCGACAGGCGGCTTCCTCTCTACAATCTGATCACAATGTATAAACATCATGAAAATATGTTGACGCATATGAAGATATTGCGTTCCATGCGCCTTATACTTTGCTCTTGGCTTTACTTGATTATGTGTATGTAATCCCCCTTCCCATTACACATAATTTCTCAATTACTACAAAAATTTAAAAACCTGTTACATATGTAAAAGAAGATCTTCCTTCTTGAAGTATACAAATTCAAAACATTTCACCCCAAAATAGATTTTTAAATAAACATGATAAATTTTAACTATCTTAGTATATTTTAAGAGAATTTTAAAACATCTAAGTCCCATAACTCTGTAACGACAAATCGGATGATCCTGAAATCGAAAGGCAGCTTCCTCTCCACAGTCTGATCAAAATGTATAAACGTCATGAAACGTCATGAAAATCCGTTGACGCAAATTCAATTTTTTGCGTACCATAGGTATACTTTGTTCTAAACATGCACATGTGCATATACCCCCCTTCCCATTATTCATGTTTTTTTTGAGATTTGAACACGTTTACCATGAAAATCCATTGACACATATATTCAAATCTTTGCATTCCATAAGCGGACTGACAGACGGGCAGACGCGATTATATTATTATCGCGAAAATAACGCCCTCATGAAATTTACAACCAGTATTAATGACTCTCGATTTCGCGAGAATCACCCCACGCGCATTGTTACAATGGCCATTTCGCGACTTTCCTGCGAATATAGGATTTTGTTTTCTTGATTCATAGGGTTTTTTTTCGATGCGTTTTTTCTAAATATTTAAAACTGTGGTGACTTGAAAACGCTAATCCTTGCTTTTTCTGGAGAATGTGGGTGCTATATTATTATATATGGTTCATGTATCAGAATATTACGAGGATAGGGCTTTCGTTCAAATATGTGTAACACAATCTTCTTCAACTGTTAGATCAAAACGGGAAAAATGTATATGATTTAAGTGTGGAAAGGCTTAATTAGAAGGTGACATCACTATTTTCATTTGATATGAGCCCCATCCTTAACCTTAGGTAAAGTTGTTTCATTGTACATGGGTAATTAAGATACCTTGAATTTATAATTTCAATTATAGTCTGATGAAAATAAACACATCAAAAATGTAAAGCCACAAAACCCGAGAAATCCCAAGTGAATAAAAAACGAAACTAATGCTACATGATGTTCTATGAATAAAACAAACCTTACTTACAAAAATGTGATACGTTTCAAGAAAAACGAAGTGTCCGACTGTGCACCCAGAGAGCAGTCTTCGAGACAAAAATTTCTAAAAACGATGCACCAGACTTACATGTTTCGGATAACGAATCCCCATCAGTGGTAGTTTAACATGTTTAAGCCAAAATGATTCAAAATAGAAAACAAAAAATAGCATATAGAAGCACCTCTGCTTAATTTTAAAATTTCATACAATGTCTTATCTATTTGCGTCTTTCGGTACATTATTTCACATAATAACTTTCACACTTTTTGGCCATGTTACGATGTTTAGATTGAGAATCACCGACGAGGGTTGAGTATCCGACACGTGTAGGTCTGGTCCATGCTGCAAATTTATCTGTTCTTAAATTATGCTATTGAATTTGAAATCGTTCAATAATTGTATAGAGCGCCTGATTGCAATAGCGTTGTTATGCATCTACACGAATAGATAACTTCCACAAAAATCCTCATCTTTTTGAAAATCCAAGTTCTAGATCTGAAAGATATTTTAAATCCAAATTACGTAATTTACATGAAAAATTTGTCTTCGCTCCTGCAGATAAAGCAGCCAACAACACCATAATCATATGAAAACTTTACTATATATCAACTTTAGTTTCGGAACTTTCGTCTACAAATACTTATATCAAAAGCAATGAAAGTGTCCCTAACATTTTGAGCAAACATAGCAGTGAAATTTCTTCATTCAACATCCCTATTTCTAAATTGGATCTTCCTACAATATACTGCATACCAAAACTGCACAAATCTCCTTACAAATTTAGATACATTGCTAATTCTAGCAACTGCTCAACTACAAGTTTGTCTAGACATCTGACGTCAGCCCTCACGGCGGTAAAGGAACACGTTGCAAAATATTGTGAAACTGTTCTTAACAGGAATGATGTAAATTTATTTTGGTCTATAAAAAATTCGGGGGATGTGATTGACAAGATAAAATCTAGAAATTTTCAAGCCAATACGATTGCTTCATACGATTTTTCAAATATGTACACCACCCTTCCTCACGACAAGATCAATGATCAATTGTCCAAACTCATTAAATGGTGCTATAATCGAGAGGGGAAACTTTATATTTGTACATCTGAATCAAAGGGTTTCTTTTCCGCTACAGAATACAAATCATACAAATCATGGACATGTAGCGACCTGTGTAGTGCCTTGTCCTTCCTCTTGGACAACATTTATGTAAGATTTGGTGCGAATCTCTACAAGCAGGTTGTAGGGATTCCTATGGGTACAAATTGTGCGCCTCTTGTTGCAGATTTATTTTTATACACATATGAAAAGGAATTTATTCAAAATCTTCAAAAGCAAAGAAAACATGATGATGTGAAATGCTTCATTAGTACTTCAAGGTACCTTGATGATATTCTTACTATCGATAATCCTGTTTTTGAAAAGTATAAAGATGTTATTTATCCACAAGAATTGACTCTAAACAAGGCAAACTTTACAGACACTGAAACACCATTTTTGGACCTAAATATCAAAATTGTCAATGGAGAAATTCATACAAGTGTATATGACAAACGAGATGATTTTGGATTCAACATAGTAAATTTCCCCTGGCTTGACGGTGATGTCCCTAGATTACCGTCATACGGTATCTATATTTCACAGCTCATCCGGTATGCTAGAGCATGTACTGATGTTTTGGATTTTCATAATAGAAATCTGCAAATTACAAAGAAACTTTTAGGTCAAGGTTTTCGCTTTCACAAACTAGTAAAGACTTTCTGGAAATTTTACAAAAATTATGATCAAGTTCTTTTGAAATTCGGACCCATAAAAGCAACGGAGTATATTACTTTAGGTATTTCACAACCTGCATTTTATGGTGACATAATTAACAAAATAAGAAGGATCAAAGGTAGACAACATATGTATCGAAAATGCGTCAGAGTCATCAAACGCCTTTTATACCGTGGATATGATCCTAATGTCACCAGACGGACACTAAGCTTGGTACTTGACCAATATACAGTCTTGTACGAGCGCATTCTTAAGACTTGCACTCTGACTGACTGTGACGACGGGACTCCATGACGGGCCCTGTCCAAACCTCTTTAGAGAAGACAGGGCCCCGACCACCTGTCCTCTCTGAATGTCAGTCGGACTCCTCGGGTGATTACATACATGAGCTCGCTACAGCCGGCAGAGCACGGACTGTATTACGCATGCCCTCTTTTTATATCCATTTACATATTCATCTGTGTCTCTGGGGCCTCTGCGTTTCGCGGTCTTGTTTGTGTGACGTCATCTTACAGTGAGGAGGTTGTTTTACACCACATTTGTACGTTCTTCGAGACCTCTAGGTAACTGGAGAAGTGAGAGGGTTGTGCGCACGTAATCCAGGATAACCACACCGTCTGCTATTTACTTGGCAGATGGCCGTCCTAAGTCGGCACCGGTTGCCCATTGGTCTCGTTGGTTTATGTGTAGTCTTTTATGTTTCTATGTTGTGAGTTGGTGTTCCTTGTCAATTTTGCGTCTCTTTCTGTGGGTATCTGTTCTGTGTTTTTTGCATGGGTGTTTTGGGATTTTGCTGTGGGTGCTGCAACCTAGTGTTGTTGGAGATCCCCTCCTTTCTTCTACA
Source organism: Pinctada imbricata (assembly GCA_033119305.1). Classification (NCBI taxonomy): domain Eukaryota; kingdom Metazoa; phylum Mollusca; class Bivalvia; order Pterioida; family Pteriidae; genus Pinctada; species Pinctada imbricata. Next base: position 34,559,597 of record VSWD01000004.1, on the reverse strand, counting down.
ATGACAAATATGGATAACGTCTATATCCCCATACACAGTACAAAATCCATAATTCAGAAAATCATACAAATCGTACAGAAGGCATACAAAATCAGAATAAAACAAGAACCAAAGCTCACAAACGAAAAACACCACATGAAAAGAAGCGAAATCCCAATAAGGGAGTGGAACCAGGTGCCCAGGAAGAGTCAGCATCTCCTGCTTGCATGCATCGCCGGTCGCTTCAATTTAGTAACAATGTCACATCCGGTTACTTCCATTTCGAAATATACGTATATTCTGTAGTTGGATGGTTAAAATGGTCTAAGACAGAATATCATCCACCATTTTATGAAAGGTACATTATAGTGTATGACGAGTTCCCCGTATCGACTGTAGAACTTCAGTGACGATGTTAGTCGGTCGGAGGTTATCCAAAAAATTGAATAATCACTTACTAGAGGTTTTTTTCTGAAGTGATCACAACAGTGTGAATCTGTTTTCAACGGTAAAGCCCCGGTCCACCAACAGGACAATGCCCATTAAGAAATATTAGGACCTTTTACTGTAAACGACTTTTTGTTAGAGAGGACTTTATTTTCGCGTCATTTCGCGAGCTTGATCAAACTCGAAAATAATGTCCTCGCAATAAAAAGTCCACCAAAAAGATAAAAAGTAAGATCAAATTTGACAACTTCAAAAGCTTCTCATTTTCCATTTCCATTAGAATCAATAGCCCTCGTTAGGCAACGGACAGTCATACGCGTCGATGTTAGGGATGTTTGAATTACAAACAAAGCAATTAATCAATTAGCCTTAATTACCCAGACAAACAGTATATTAAAGAACTGCATAATCTTTCAGAAGAAATATTCATGGCGCATTATTTTATATTTTTAGTCATCCCGTTTTCAATGAACTTCAGCAATATAAACGTAAACGTAAACAAATGACGTGTTTAAATATCGTATAAGATTAGTACGCAATGATATGACGATACGAAACGTCGATTTTCAGATTATTTGAAGTAAGCTTTTCATAATTGATAGAGGGTGATAAGGAAATAAAATATACCTATACAGAAAAAAAGAACTAACAAAAACATTTCAGATGATGAGCTCGCGTAATTAAAGTCACACGAATTAACCTGTCGTCGGGTTGTCGCGAAAATAAGGTCACGCGAATATAAAGTCGTTTACAGAACATCACTTGTAATTAGGCGCGTAGCCAGAGAAGAAAGGATGTGTACTCAAATCAGTCTTAGCACAGGTTCTGGGGGCAGTCTTAAGCACCCCCTGGATTCAAGGCGAACCCCTGGTAGTTGTAAGCTCGTGAAATGTGGCAATTGGAAACACCAAATTTCCACTGTAAACAGGCTTATATTCAAGTATTATGCCAATGTCAATCATGCATCTAAATGTCGTTAAGCGTATGAATGAAAGTTCGTAGTTTATTATAGATGCATAGGAAAAATATTTCCTTTTTCTTTCTTCTTTATGATTATTTTCTTAACGTTTTATTTTTATTCATTCGTTTATTAATCTATCTTTGGCAAAATGGTGTGTATGCAGTTGCGTACTTGCGTATGGGTAGCTACGCGCCTGCTAGTAATTTTGTTCCAGTTAAAGCGGCTTTGCATCAGGATTTTAAACATTGAAACATATGTTCTTTGATTATTGATCTTTGTCTGGTGAAAGATGTAAAGGAGCTGTTAAGATAAGGCGTAAAATCTGCCCTGAAAAGTCGAAATTTCAAAATGCAAAATTTGAGAATTTTTTTCGGTAGAAATGTCAAGTAACTTGATCCACATATGAATCTGATGTCAGATGGGATAATTTATTCAAAATAAGACCGATATTTGGGTCAAAATAAGCGTATTTTACACAGAAATCAATTGAAAACGGAAAAGGTTTATACAACATCACCCCCTCCCCTTACAATGCTACTTTCACCAAATGTGTACATCAATAAAACACATTTTCTGGCTAAGTGGGGTTCTGAAGCGAAGGGGGAACAATGTCCCACAGGCGAAAAACGAAAAAAGGGGATGGATGACTATTTTTAAATTTGTCTCTAGAGCGATAAAGTAGGTTATAATTGTCATCGTTTTCCTTTTATATCACGGAACAATCTATCCCGAGTGTGTTTCGATAAAATATCTAACCGTTTGAAAGGAAATAGACGAGAAAGTTCAACTTGTCTACTTCTACACCGTGTGTATTTCGCTCCAGAAAGCTACGTTAGTGGCTGAGAAGAACGAAATAAAACCGTTTTTCAGTTTCCGGATCGCAGAGTTTGCCGATTATATTTATATAGTAACCTCAAAGTTAATTTCTCTTATCCAATTTTGACATGAAAAGGTAATAGAAGCATAATAAACATAAAAATGTAGAAAAAAGTGCATTTTTTGAGCATTTTCTATCGATATTCGACGTTTTCCATCATCTGCACCCCTACCTTTTCAACCCGTAATCATAACATCTTTCACCAAATTTATTTAAATAAAATACCTACTAGGAATCTTTATATTTTTATCCTGACCAACTTTTATCTAAATTTGAAGAACAGCGCATGAGAAATAATCGAGTGATTTCAGGTCTAAATCACACCCTTATCTTAACAGCTCCTTGACCTGCTCTAAAATGATGCTTATGAAAATGAAGACGTTAAACATTATTGCGCTATGTTCGAGGCTGATATAGAGGAAATCTAAACGTGAATAAAGAAATTCAAAATATAACTCGTAATTTTATTTTAACAAAGAATCACCAAAGGACGAGCTATGCATCGATGGGAGATATCATCATAATTTAAAGAAGCTTAGCAATGTTAAACGTCTTCAAATTCAATAGCATCATTTAAGAACAGGTACATTTTCAGTATGCAGACAAATCATTTCGGGTACTAAATCCTCATCAGTGATCCTCAATCTAAACAATGTAATATGGCCAAAGAGTATGAACATTATTATGCCCAAAAATGTAGCGAAAGACGTAGCAGGATGGCTGGGATATGATGCTACAGGACCCATGTTTTAGAATTTTCGAGAAATTTTGATAACAGGAGTTTTTGAATGCGTTGAAGAAACGACCAACCGAATTTGATCGAACTTGTATACATGTGCCCTCGGGGACTTCTGGTCCACCAGCAGTGACACTCACCGAGTGGTGCAATTAAATGTCTTCAAATTTAATAGCATCATTTAAGAAATTGAGTGACAAAGAATTATACTATGCAAACACGGAAAAACACCGTGAAATTACGCGAACGATGTCTTCTGGAGATGCAGATAGATTTATTCAATTGAATGACCCTTTAACCTTTTGTTTCATCCAAAAGAATTATTGTATCTAGCTTTGATGTGGTCATGTGGAATATTTCAAAGGCATTGTTATGTTTCAAACATGCTGCAAATTCATCTGTTCTTAAATGATGCTATTGAATTTGAAGATGTTTCTCATTACAACGGAATAATATGACATCTTGTACGTAGAGTAGGTCTACGTATAGAAACTGTGTCGTGTATGATGGCATAACCTTGGTTTTTTATGTGATGTACTTTGTATTCATAATAAATAGTTGATGCCATCTGGCTCGAAGCCAGGCGTACGCAAATACGCAAGTGCTTTCACGTGTTTTGTAGAAAGAAGTTCAAAAACTTGCTGCCGTTTTCTTTAAAAACTAAGTTGTATTGAAATACTAACGCCTGCATGTGAATTTATGAAGTAAAATTAGACGAAATGTGCAAAGTTCAGGGGGTCATCTCTAACGCAGAAAACTGCCCTGAAAATGTAAAATTCATCCGCTTCTTATACTTGTACCCCGCCAGGATTTCGCGTTGGGCCCATAATAGTTTTAAGCCACCCGAACACCATGCATTAATTGCTTCCACTTGAAAAGTACTCTGGCCACGCGCCTGGCTATTGACATTCGAACTTAGTTATACTCACGTAAATCTGGTCATGCACAATGACAAATGGATGTATTCCATGTCATCTTTGCAAAACACACAATATATTATACAAAGAAACTGGGATTAAATTACGTTTGTGTTAATTTAATATTTCATTTTTGACAGCAGAATTCCTCTTGATATGATATGAGGTATAGAAGTTCACATAAATTATTCGAATAAATTTCAGATTCTCATCGCTATTACGATTGGTTGGTTAGTTTGTCACGTGATGACAGTGGCGGGAGTTTTCACAGACGATCCCAAAAATAAGCAATACAAGGCTAGGACGGACGCCAGTATCCACGAGGCTTTAGACAGTGCAAACTGGATCTTCTATCCATATCCAGGTAAATAAAATCAATAAAAATGATGTATACGGTAGCCAATTGCATGCAAAAATCTCAAATTTTAGCATTTCGATCAATACATTCTAGTAGACTTGATTCAGGACTTTTGATTTTGATAACCTAGATTACTACTCCCTAAATCACTGCCTGTCCATCAGTTTGTGTAGTTGACTAGTAGTTGCTCTTCCACATATTATTAGTTATACAGTGTTTTACAGGGGGGATACAGAAATATATTGGGTCGATTAAAAAAGTCGTATTGGGTGAGGCGAAGCCGAGCCTAATACAACTTTTTTCATCGACCCAATATATTTTTGTATCCCCCCTGTAAACACTGTATAACGAATTTATCCCACCGATGGCTTTTGGTTTGTGTATGTTACGTCAACATATTTTAAAGCATCTCGGTGACGTCAAAAGCATAAAGCGTCTTTGTAGATGCAGGATATTGAAATAATATCCTGTCAGTAAAATGATACAACATAATATTCGGTTCTTCTCGACCAATCAGATTGCAAGAAATTTGCTAGAGGTGGGATAATATTAGTTATATAGAATCTATGCAAATGTAATTTTGTGGACAAAAGACCAAGATTGTTAATAGCTAAGTAATAATCTTTATAAATATGTATATCCGTTGGTAGATGCGAGCAAATAATTAAGAATTATTAAGAATTAAACATCACTAAAATTGTAATATGATTGATTTTTTGGGGGCTTAAGGTATGTACGGCACGCCAACCATCAAAGCTACGATATTTGTGGGCTACATGATTGCTACGATGATTTCAATCCTGGACTCCATTGGCGATTATTACGCATGTGCGAGGATGAGTCACGTGCCACCTCCACCCCAGCATGCAACAAACAGGGGTATCATGGTTGAAGGTATTAGCACGGTGATATCCGGAGCAATGGGCGCCCCAGTAGCCACTACTACGTACGGACCTAATATTGGAGCTATAGGAATAACAAGGGTAAAGAATATTAGAATATAGATCTTCTTGGAGTCTATATACAATTGACATCATTAATAAAGGACAGTTTCATATTTCATTTTCGGACTTTTAAAATCTATCATCTTGGGAATGGTGAAACCGTCGAAAATACTAGAACATTCACAAACAAATTAATTATGTATTAAACAGTTACAATTAAACAATTACATTTACAATAAACAACTGCATTTAACGAACCGTCGAAGTCAGGAGAGTATTGGATAATAGCATTCATGTATGTATGAACAGTAGACATTGAATTTAAGATTTTTGCTAATTATTGTATTCTAGTGGAACTGAATTTTAATTATGAAGTCATGATATGAGTTTTAGTCATAAAGACTGGAGTCTGTGTGTGTTTTGCATTAAGAAAGAAAGATATCTCAATCTAATTAAAATAAATTAGTTGCTATTATACAATGGCGTTGAATGAGCCATGTTCAAGGTTATTATATCAATTATGGTATCCATGCCTGTCATATTACTACTCACAACTGGCTCCACCAATCAAATATCAGCTTACAAAGTTTAAAAAGTAAAATTACTTGACCTTGATTTTCTTTTAACACAGTACATTGGCGATCATCGTAAAATAGTTTAATAGATATTTTGATTTAAAAACTGCATCATTTCAGGTTGCCAGTAGGAGCGTATTTATCACCCTGGGCTTAATCTACATCGTATTTGGTCTACTTGGGAAATTGTCAGCCGTTTTTGTATCTATTCCTCATCCTGTATTGGGCGGTTCCATTATTATGATGGTGGGGATGTTTATTGGTGTTAACCTGTCTAACCTACAACCAGTGGACTTATCCTCAACGCGTAACTTGGCCATTATTGGTGTTTCCATCATGATGGGGCTGGTCGTTCCTTTGTGGGTAAAAAAGTACCCAGAAGATGTTGAAACAGGTATACTATATAAAACCATTTAGGTTTACAATTGACTTTATCTTAAGGCATTTTATGCATGATAAACTACTTTGGGGTTGTTTTCACAGGAAAATATGTATATCTCCGATATCGGTCGAAGTTACTCGATGTTAGACGGAGAAGGGCAATTTTCTTTGCCGAGTTGAAAGGTGATAGTTTAAATATTTGATGCTATTACTTGATCAACAAAAGAATCGCCCTTGTACGGTAATTTTTATTTTATATCTAATACGTTAATATTTTCTGAAAGATAAATATGGAAAAAACCATATCCCTATTAAGAATGACAAATATGGAAAAACAATATCCCTATAAAGAAGTACAAAATCGTTAATCGAAAAATCATCAAACCAAGGACATACAAAACCAGGATAAAACGAGAACTAAGGCAAAGAAACAGAAATAAAACAAATCTACCATATGAAGAGCAGTGAACTCCCTGTGAAGGAATGAGATCAGGTGCCCAAGAAGAGTGATCATCTCCTGCTTGCATGCAACACCCGCCACTTCAATTCGGTAGAAAGGTCACAATTGGTAAATCTCACAATTCGTTAGAAAGGTCACCATCGGTAACTTCCACAAAGAAGTATAAATTGGCATGTCATGGCACAAAAGGTCTACGTCAATATATCATTTATGACTCTGGACAAGGGGACGTCATAGTGTGCTACCATGTCCATATATTTCTGATTCACACTAAAGATGTAATTTGAAAAGTATGCACACATATTTATCATCAGAAATGCTAGATAACCTTTCTTTATTATTAAAATTCCAAATTCCGCTTGCTGTTCGTCGTTTTGAATGAAACATGTAACCATGTTTCATCAAACATGTAACCATGTTTCATCGTAAATGAAATTTGACTTTTAAAGGTTTGAAAATAGAAATATATCTATTGATCTTATAGACCGTTTCTATTTTGAACACTACCGTATAATATTTATATCCGGTTCTGAAATCTGAACCACGCATATCACTCCTTCAAGTCTGTACAATTTCCCGTTTACGGTTCTCGAAGAACGTATTTGTGAGAGCCACTAGGCATTTTTGGATATCTATTTCTAATGAATGCCGATACTTTTATCCATTGCATCAACATCAAAGTATAAGTTTATCTTGTAAAGGAACTTCTTATTTTTCACACAATCCATGAAATAACTTCTAAAAATACAATGCTGGAGGGTCCGATAACTATACTCCGAGAAACCTTCACAAGAAAAACTTTATTTCTATTTGTGTATTTGTTAAAAAAGGAAACTGATATGTGTTTACAAGGAGAGTGGTTCCTTTTGTCTAAAATACACGTTATGGCTTTATTTGTTAGGCATTTCAGTATTGAAAGTACATCGAAGTGGTATGGGGAAAACGAAAAGTACAAAGTATCAACTTTTGGTATAATTCACTCATTTGTTTATGTAACATGTGTAATGGAGGTCTGGTTCAGTTCAAAACTGGAAAAGATGGCACAGCTAGCCAACAGGGGATGCTTACTCCTCCCGGGCACCTGATCCCACCTCTACCTTGCTAGGGGTCCGTCGATGCTCAATTTGGTGCTCTATTGTGAGTGCTGTTGAGATTATCGTCAGGATCTCCTTTAACTCATTTGTGTCACACTTATGCCCTTTGCCGTGTGAAGCTCGTAAAAAAGTTCCCCGCGAGGGGTTTGACAGTAGGTGTTTTGAATGTTTTTCCCTGACATTGTCGCCATAGCACTTTCTATATAGACTTAACCTCAGACAGTGCATGCATTTTATATATTGTTTTCATTTTCGTGCGTGAACATCGACGGCGGGTGCGGCTAGCCAACAGGGGATGCTTACTCCTCCCGGGCACCTGGTCCCACCTCTACCTTGCTAGGGGTCCGTCGATGCTCAATTTGGTGCTCTATTGTGAGTGCTGTTGAGATTATTGTCAGGATCTCCTTTAACTCATTAGCTTCATGTAATTCTCATCTTTCTTTAGAAACTGAGCACTTATGGATGTCAAAAAAGGAGTGATCCCTTTTAAAAAAGGAGTGGATCTCCAACAAGACTCGGTTGCAGCACTTACAGCAAAACACCTTTAAACTCCGAGGTTAAACAGTAAACATACACAAGAGACGCAAAAAGGACAAGGGGCACCAAATACGAAATCAAAGCACGGTACCAAACACAAACAAAGACTAAACATAAACGAACGAGAACAACTGGTAATCTCCAACAAGACTTGCTTGCAGCATTCACAGCAAAGGGGACAAGGAACACCAAATATGACATTAAAACAAGGTACTAAACACAAAAAAGACTTCACGTAAACGATTGAGACCAATGATCGTCTAAGGACGGTCAGCGGCCATCTGCCATTTAAGATTGAATTGAGTCTTTCATAGACGTCCAACAAAAGCGCCAGATACTTATTGTTCTTCCTCCATTTATATATAGAAAGTAGTGTTTATGTTTCTGTGTGTCTGCTTTGATTGTTTTTCAATTGGTGTTGGTGTTGAATGTCTTCTTGTTCCATGTTGTTTGTTGAAGCTGTATATTGAATCCTGCGGTTGTGTTCAGCTGTGGTCGATGCAGGAAAGTCTAGCTCGAGATCCCTTCATTATTCTTCGGAGAAATTGTTTTCTTATGTAGAAAATCAGACTCAGTTTGCTCCTATTTCTCATTTATATGATCCTATTTTGCCTATCTCAAGCAGTTAAACACGTTCCTTACGTTTGAATGTTTAAAGTGCGTCAATTACTTTTTTCCAGCTCTGTTGCCTGAAAGAAGCTTTGTTTTAGCCCTTTGTCAATTTGACATCATATATTAATTTGTTGTTTTAGAAACTTCTCATTTCATCATAAAATATAATCGAAATTAAAGGAGGTTAACATCCTAGCACCATCCCTCCAATGCCCCTTTGGTCATAGATTTAGTTGAGTATGTTATGAGGGTTATGTACCCGAAACGTGCATGTCTGGTCCACGTTGCTAATTTATCTGTTCTAAAATGATGCTATTCAATTTGAAGACGTTTACATGCTACTGAATCGACCCTTTAGAAAATTCGGTGCCACGCACTCATTCCAAAACACATACACGATATTCAAAAATTCAAACTAAAGGGCGCTATTAATTAGATGAATTTGCTTGAGTCTGAAAATTACTTTGGCGAGAAGTACCACTTATGAGGATTTACCGTCTCATGTCGCTTGTGCATTAAATTTGATTTGAAATGTGCTCAAGATGGATAAGAGTTTGAACACTTGAATTTTCTTTCATTTGTAGGTAATGTTGATATAGACTTTATCCTGAAAGGCCTGCTTGCCAATCCCAACTTTTCAGGAAGCGTACTTGCCTTCCTCCTAGACAACACAATTCCAGGTAAATGAAGAAGAAAACTGTCATACCAATGGCGGATCAAGAAATTTTCCCAGTAGGATGACAAATATGGATAATGACCATATCCCAATACACAGTACAAAATCGATAATTCCAGTAGGATATGTACTGTAAAGGCCTTGTTACACGACGCGATTAATCGTTTGAAATAAGTTGCAAGCGACAAATCGTGTCGAGTAACATAGCTTAAAACTAGTCGCGTGCGACTTTAAAAAGTCGCATGCAACTTTTTTCAGATTAGAACATGTTCTATTCCTTGCGATTAATCGCATGCAACTTTTAGCGTCAACCAATCAAAATGCCGGGTATTCCTTTTAATTTCAACCCTAATTTGGCGAATTTTGGTCATATCAATTACATTGACAATAAAATGGCGATTTTTCTCACAAAGGATCCGGTACATTTACTGAAAGCTTTTTTAGTTCAAAAATTTGATTTTCTGCCCTCTCTTCGTTGAGAAAGTTATGTGAATTTAATTGTAATGAAAATTGAAAATACATGCTGTATTGTCTGTTGATAACGCAATTTATTCGTAAACTTTAGGCGGAAAAGGTATGAATTTAACACATTCACATGCATGCAACTAATCGCGTCGTGTAACAAGGCCTTAAGACGGGGGAGGGGCTCCATCCTATAATTTTAAGATAGGATAGAACCCCTACGAAATGGGAAAAAGTTAGGGGTGTTGGCATATTACACGGAGTTGGTTGTTCATGATATCCTATTCCGTACTCTCGCCAAGGGGAGAAATGGGGTATAGACTTCTGAAATTTGAAACAAAAAGACGTTTTTAAAAATACATTGTACGAGAAACCATAAATATTTTTGCTCCGACCAATGTTTATTTCTCCTTCCTCTGACAAAAATTGCTAGTTTATCTTCAATCCGTTGGTAATTATACCCCCTCAACAAAGATGGGGGAGGGGGATTACTGGATTCACCATGGCCGGCCGTCCGTCCGTCGGTCTGTCTGTAGACGAAAGCTTGTCATGGCAACTCCTCCCAAACCATTTGATGGATTTCAGTGAAACTTTACTCAATCAAAGGTCATAATACGTAGATGTACATGTAGAAAGGGGATCACTGTCAAAAAAATATAAAACCCGAAATATGGTCATTGGACATTTTTTTCAATGTCATCCCTTGTCATCGCAGCTCCTCCCAAGCCATATGATTTATTTCAATGAAACTTTAAACAAAGATAATATGTAGATGTGCATGAAGAAAGGGGAATGCAGCCGAAAAGGCTATACCAGAGTTAAGGCCCTTGGACTGAGACATTTTTATGCATTTTAAATGTCTAAACTTGTCATCGCGCATCTCATAAGGCTCATAATCATATATCATAAAACATTTAACGTTCTAAGTATTTTATTGAATATAGTGATCTAATCCTGAATGATGTCCTTGTAAACATGCGAGAATATATATATAACATCCGGTCATTAAATTGGACCTGCTCAGAAAGTGATTCCGCGAGGGGTATAATCTGTTCCTTAAGGGTAGTTTCCATTTGTTTTTTATCTTCGTAAAATATATTTAGAAAGGAGGCTCATGAAAAATTATATCTTTTGTCATTGTATATTAAGATGTCAAGATTCATTTATATAAGCACGATGATTCGATCGATATATCAGCAGATTATGAAACATTATTATAAAATTACGTCCATATGATAACAAAGTTATTCATTTATAGGCAAGATGATTCTATCTCTATATATTAGGAGATGATCAAACATTATTATCAATTGTCGTCCGTATGATAACAAAGTGATACTGTTTCAGGAACAAAAAAGGAGCGTGGTATTTCAGCTTGGCAAGATCCATCTTCATGTTCGGAGGAAGAAAAAGCCTTGTTTGAAGATACAGCCGAAATTTACGAATTTCCTCTGTCTCAGAGAATTAAAAGACTCAGAATTTGGAAATACATCCCTTTCATGCCTGATCCGGCTGAAAATGAAGAAAATCAAACGAAATTATAACAAAACATACGACAGACAACATTGAAATCATAAAGTACATAAAATCTCTCTTTGAATGCTGTTGCTGTACTATAATGTGATATCCTCAGAATGAAGTGTTCACTGCAGGTATTACATTGTGATTAAGCCGGAGCACCGTTTTTAACGAGCCTAATATCTCGGTACTGTTGTCATTAGCTTTGTATTCTACAATGTATATACAATTGGTATATAGTATACCTTCTTCACTGTACCATTGATCATTCTTTGTTGCGTTATACTAAAGGATGTTTCGGTCATACCTTAATTGACAATGTTATATTCATTATCACTGAGAAATAGCTTCACGCAATGGAAACGTCCATTTCTCTATATGAATTTGATTCAGTGATATATTTTTCAGAGTCATTATTGATAAATGTGTGTTTTATCTACATTTAATTATGGTAAAAAAAATATGAATATAATTCAATTCAAAGGTTTGTACATTTTTACGCACTAATTGTACAGCTACTAGTAATTTTGTGCATTGAATAAATGTTTTACTGCATGAGGTCCTTAATCATCCCTTACATGACAAATATGGATAATGACCATATCCCTGTCTACAGTACAAAATCGATAATTCAGAAAATCAGACACCGAAGGCATACAAAATCAGGATAAAACAGGAACCAAAGCAAACAAAAACAAAAACCTCCACCATATGAAAAGAAGCGAACTCCCGATATGAGAGTGAGACCAGGTGCCCAGGAAGAGTAAGCATCTCCTGCTTGCATGCAACACCCGTCGCTTCAATTGGGTAGAACTGTCACATCCGGTTACTTATTGTTAAAAAAATTATGTACTTCTTGTTAAAAATTTGGAACCGCGCACTCTCTGCGAATTGCCCAAATTTAATTTAGGAAAAAATAACCTGAGAGCGCTACTAAAATGATTGTTTAGCTGTGTCTAAAAATCACTTTGGATGGAAGCATCACTGATGATAATTTAATTCAGAAATATATGTCTGATGCATAATAAATTGGTTTGAAATTTTTTTCGGGAAAGTATTGAGTTGGAACACTTCCGTATTATTATGCAAAACAAAGTATAAGAAGGGACATATATTATGATTGCCGAATTTTCTCTGTGTAATCGAGTAAGTAGGAGTGTTATGTGCAGGCAATCCACATTACTACACCATTCGATATTACATAGGAAATAACCGTCAAAAGTCGGCACATTTGTCATCCATTTTATTTATTGCCTTTCATTATTGATGTTAAACGTCTTCAAATTCATTAGCATCATTCAAGAACAGATACATTTACAACATGGACCAGACATGCACATTTCGGGTACTTAACCCTCGTGAATTCTCAATCTGAACAATGTAATATGGCCAAAAGTGTGAAAGACGTAGCAGGATGGGTGGGATATGATGCTACAGGACCCACGTTTTACAGATTTCACTAAATTTTGAAAACAGAAATTTTCGAATGCGTTGAAGAAATAATTCAAAATGGCATTGACAGTAAAATTTCTAACATTTTTATTTGTTGATGGATTGTAAAATTTTCTTCACCATTAAAAGGATCGTACCCGTAAATGGTTTATTCAAAATGAATAAACCACGTACGAATGAAATTCATTTTAGCAGAAAATTAAAATTAAAGGATCCGAAGCGAGAGGAAAATCCAAAATGTTTGAACTTTTTTACGGGAAAAGCTCGCTATGACGTCAATAAACAATAAGGTATCCATGACGTCATAATTTACGGCTGCAGACGGGTAACATAGTCTCATAATTACGGCTAAACAACCAATGGGATTCCTAGAAATTTATTTGCAATATGACAATCACTGATATTTTTGCTCTGCTCGGATTGTTAGGATGAGGATGTGGTGTGTCGTGTTGTCCCCCGTAGTCTATTGAAGCTGATTTGAGTAATGTTGGTGTGTTCGGCTGTTGTCAGTACAGGATAGTTTTGCTGGAGATCTCTTTTACATGATGGAAAATAGATAATGTTTAACAAAAAAATAGGAATGTGATGCAGCCTAAGAATACATGCACCTTAAATATGAGTTGCTTAAAAAATAAGGCGGCTATTCGCACAAGCACGATCGGCGTTCTTCTTTCACTTCCATCTACACATATCACGCCGATCGTTTTTCAGCTTTATAAAAGGATATAATTTCTCTTATTTTGGATAAAACTCATGTGTGGTCATCTGACAGCGAGGAATACAAAAAATCGTACGTTCTTCGAGACCTCTGGGTAATCGGAAAAGTGGGAGGGTTGTGCTCACGTAATCCAGGATATCCACACCTTCTGCTATTTCCGTGGCAGATGGCCGTCCTAAGTCGGCACCGGTTGCCCATTGGTCTCGTTGATTTACGTGTAGTCCTTTATGTTTGATGTTTCTGTGTTGTGTGTTGACGTTCCTTGTCCCTTATGCGTCTCTTTGTGTGCTTGTCTGCTTTGTGTTTTTGCATTGGGAGTTTTGGGATTTGCTTTGGGTGCTGCAACCTGGTGTTGTTAGAGATCCCCTCCTTTGTTTCATACTGCATCACATTACCCTTTTTGTGATAAATAATCTGTAAAACACGTGATTTTAGATAAATTGCATGTTCTGCGTTGCGAGATTACCCACCGTGTTTATATAAATATCGAAGAAGTACCATTCTTAAAAGCCGACGTTGGCAACCATCCGGTCATTAAAATGCATTCCTGAGTGTAGTAGGTTTGGTAGGCGTGGTATACCGTCTTTGAAGAAAACGCCATCTGCGAGCAGCGTGTTACATTGAAGACATACCGACAGGTGATTCTTTATCATGCTAATGAGATACCCGAGTCTAATCTGTTTTAAGCTGTCAATCAATAAATGATAGGGTCAAAAGGATTAAAAGGAACCAATCAGATACCAATTAGAGATGTTAACCCTATAGCGGTGAGTGAGGAAATGACAGAAAATTTATCTGTCCCTTTTTATAGTCCCGCATCGGCTTTTAAAGGCAAGAAGGCAAGGAAAAATCATTCGAATTTCCATGGAACAGTCGCGAGCAACCCCGGAATAAACAATATTTCAAAGTAAGACCAGGTTCCGAGGAGAGTCAGCTTCTCCTGTTTGCATGCAATGTCCGTTGCAACAATTCCGTGAAAACTTGTAAAATTCGGTGATTGTCTCATTGTATATATTGATGTACATACAAGGTAAAGAAACCTGATATCATTATTCTATTATATTAAACGTGCAAATGTACTCTTACGAAAATTGAAAATGATGCAAAATACACGAACTCAAATTGCTCTGTACCAACATATGTTTTTTTTTTCTAATCAGCGAAATACCCGTAATGAGCTTTATTATTTGAATTCTCTATATAGTGTTCTTTATTCAGAAACTTTATTACAGTATTGATTATGACCTTCTTTAAGAAAATTTCCAATATCAAGATTTGTGTGATATCTGAAAGGTTAAAAATCCTTAAAATTGCAAACAGAGATATTTTAGTATCACCCAACGCATAAAAGGAAATGCGTTCATTGTGGATTTGTGTGATTTTTATACAGTCCCTGTTATGAGAATTCTTGATGACTTAATTCATGAGAACAGAATAAATATGGCCACCCTAATTGGAAGTGTGGGCATCCATATCTTAGATGTTGAAATGAAGACTGTGGTAATATTAGCACACAAGGTACACAAATAGGTACAAAAATGTACTTTATATCATTTGCACCCAAAATAGGAATAGTTTGATTAGGGAATCCACTGCTAGCATGCTATTTTGATGATCGTAATGGTTAGAATTGGAAAATTCACTGCAGAAATAATCAAAGCCGGTCTTTCCCAGAATTTTGTAATAATATGAAGTTATGCCTACCACTTAGAAAACCGCCCAGATTTCACCAGTTTAAATATACAAAAAATAGATATAGGCATAATACTGTATATTCTTGCTGCTTTTTCTGTTGCGATTAGGGTGTCTCACTCTGTTTCGGGGCAATATATATTCTAGGGGTATGAGGGTACATGTAGCTATTTAGGCATTCATTACTTTGCTCACTCTGCTATATCAGTCAAAGAACAGACACGCAAAGTTAACGAAACTTGCTTGACTTTCATTCAATGAATGTCATTCATCTTGGGAAGAAGAAATTGGGTTTCATTTGAGCAGTTTGTGACTCAAATCTCTACTCACGCATGGAAAAGAAGTGGCGATGTAAAAGTACCTCGTCACCAAACAAATTAAGAAAACGAAATCAACTGCACCAAAACGACCAACAAATAAAGAAAACACGAGTCACATCACATAAAAAAGAGTATACCAAAAAAAAAAAAAAAAAAAAAAAAACGTTTACATTTTAGAAAAAATCATTTTCATACTTTTTGGCCATTTTACATTGTTTAGACTGAGGATCACTGACGAGGGTTTAGTACCCGAAACGTGCATGTCTGGTCCATGCTGTAAATTTATCAGATCTTAAATGATGCTATTGAATTTGAAGACGTTTAACATTTCAACAGCTATGAAGTATCTTTTTAAATTATAACTTACTAAATACTCTTGACCAGCATTTCCCAAAATTTCAAAAAAATAAAAAAAAAATTAAGACAGTTCAACAAAAAAAAAAGGAGAAAGAAAATATAAAATAAATGAATTAAAAAGAAATAATATTAAAAAAATGAAGAAAAAAACCCCCCATATGTTTGTGAAACACGAATGCTTCCATTGGCATCTATCTCAGTAAATAGCTGTAATGTACGATTTCTAGACGTTCCGGCCATTAACTAATCCGGCCACGGCTCCCTGACCACAGGTACCCCAAACGATCCGGCCCCGTATACTTGTAAATATATTGAATATGTAATACCCCAGTCTATCCGGCCCCTTTTCATATACATTAAATTCTTTATATCCCCAGACGATCCGGCCACCTGTCACCTGTACTGTATATAATTACATTTGCAGGTAATATAATGACTATCCCTTGACAACCCAGTCCCCTGTTTATTTACATTAAATTGATTAGGTACCTCTAGATGATCCGGCCCCTGTATCTAAAATGAACAGAACCTCAGACTATCCGGTCCCTATATACTTGTATAGAAATATAGATAATATTGAATTCTTTATATCCCCAGACGATCCGGCCACCGTTCACTTGTACTGAATACAATTTATAATCACATTTGCATAGTAACATAAAAGAAAGGAGGGGATCTCCAACAACACTAGGTTGCAACACCCACAACAAAATCCCAAAACACCCATGCAAAAAACACAGAACAGATACCCACAGAAAGAGACGCAAAAGGGACAAGGAACACCAACTCACAACATAGAAACATGAAACATAAAAGACTACACATAAACAAACGAGACCAATGGGCAACCGGTGCCGACTTAGGACGGCCATCTGCCACGTAAATAGCAGACGGTATGGTTATCCTGGATTACGTGCGCACAACCCTCCCACTATTCCGATTTCCCAGAGGTCTCGAAGAACACACAATTATGGTGTAAAACAACCTCCTTACTGTTAGATGACCACACACAAACAAGACCGTAAAACACAGGGGTCCAAGCAACACGGATAAATATGTAAATGGATATAAAAAAGAGGACGTGCGTAATACAGTCCGTGCTCTGCCGGCTGCAGCGAGCTCATATATGTTATCACCCGAAGAGTCCGACTGACATTCAGAGAGGACAGGTGGTCGGGGCCCTGTCTTCTCTGAGGAGGTTTGGACAGGGCCCGTCATGGAGTCCCGTCGTCACAGTCATTCAGAGTGCAAGTCTTAAGAATGCGCTCGTACAAGACTGTATATTGGTCAAGTACCAAGCTTAGTGTCCGTCTGGTGACATTATGATCATATCCACGGTATAAAAGGCGTTTGATGACTCTGACGCATTTTCGATACATATGCTGTCTACCTTTGATCCTTCTTATTTTGTTAATTATGTCACCATAAAATGCAGGTTGTGAAATACCTAAAGTAATATACTCCGTTACTTGTATGGGTCCGAATTTCAAAAGAAGTTGATCATAATTTTCGTAAAATTTCCAGAAAGTCTTTACTAGTTTGTGAAAGCGAAAACCTTGACCTAAAAGTTTCTATGTAATTTGTAGATTTCTATTATGAAAATCCAAAACATCAGTACATGCTCTAGCATACCGGATGAGCTGTGAAATGCAGATACCGTATGACGGTAATCTAGGGACATCACCGTCAAGCCAGGGGAAATTTACTATGTTGAATCCAAAATCATCTCGTAGTAGTTCCAATCAAATGATTGGTTATTGGCGACGAGCATACTCAGCAAGCTGCAATTACATCGTTCTGACAAAGATAAATTACACAAATATTATAGTAACTTTTACTGCGATATGTACAACGGATCTCAAATCTAAGGCTAAGCCTCCCCTCCGACCACAAATTACAAATATACAGGGGTCGGGTCGTCTATGGACATAGTGTATGGACATTTTCCATAATAAATGTACAATGGCCGGATCGTCTGTGGACATTGTTTATTTATATAAGAGATGTACAGGGGCCGGATAGTCTGGGACATTGTTTATTTATATGAGATACTTGTGGTCGGATCAACTTGGGCCGGATAGTCTGGAGCCAGTAAATTTTTCATAGTGGCCGATTTGGTTTGTAGCCGGATCGCCCTATTATCGTAATGTAGAAGGTGGTGAAACTCCAAGGTCAGGATCACAAGTTAAAAAAGTTTGTTGCAATAGAAATGTCTTATCACAAGAAATACACATGTGAAAAATGAAAGTCCTATCACCTGTCATTCAAAATTTATAGGCAAGGGTAAAGTTTTTCAAAAGAAGGTCAAACTCCAAGGTCAAGGTAACAAGGTAAAAAAGTGGTATACGTGGAAGGAATACACATGCGAAATATGAAAGCCTTTTCACTTACGTTTCAAAAGCTATGGCCAAGGTTAAAGGTTTTGCGGACAAACAGACAAAAGAAACGGACGCTCCAAAAATATATGCTCCAAATATATGCAGAAAAATGAATAGAAAAGCAAATTGCCTCATCTCTACTGCTAGACGATAGAGTACTGTAAAATAAAAATTGCCGATTACTCGGGGCATGCATATTATGGATAAAGATTATCAATATTTGCAATAAGATGTTCTATTGATTTAAATTACAGTACACTATATGCCCATTTCAACAAGTAATATTTCATCAGTGATCCTTCATGCCGAAATAGAGAAAATCCAAATTCTGAATATAATGCCAAATATAATGCCAGAAACCTGCATAGTCGGATACCTATACTCACTTGCACTGCGTTTTCTTCCGTGGGTCACAACGTCTTTATCTCTCGAAACGAGTGCTTGCCAATGCCAAATTTGGATAAAGACCATATCCCTGTATACAGCCAGCACAAAATCGATAATTCAGAAAATCAGAAACCGAAGGCATACAAAATCAGGATAAAACAGGAACCAAAGCAAACAAACAAAAAAATCCACCATTTGAAAAGAAGCGAACTCCCGATATGGGAGTAATGATTGAGTTTCCAATGCAAGGCCTAAGCCTTTTAATTGTAATTTTTGGAATCTGATTTCGGGTTTTGTGTTTGACTTTCATTCATCAATGTTTCTGTTATTTATTTGAGGTATGACACTAGTACCTACATGTATCTTGAAATTCACAGGAATACACTTTCATTGCGGTCATCGATGATATATATTGTGACCGGTACTTTCATTAGATTTTTGTAGTGACTTCAACGAAAAACAATCGGGACGTTGTGACCCACAGATAGTAAATGAACTGCAACTGAATATAGCTTTCTCACAGAGAGAAACCAGCTAAGGACAGTGTTATGCCTATATAATAATATATAATTTATTGTATTTGGTGACGTCAATCTTCATCGACAAGCTACTAGGTATACTTACGTCAGACAAAAAAAAAATAATAAACATCAAAGAAGTACCCATCGGTTATTCAGTCTCAAAGTCGAAAAGGCAAGGCAAAATCATTAGAATTCCCATTGAAACAGCTGCCAACCCCGTAACGAACAATATTCCGAAGTGAGACCAGGTACTTGGGGAGAGTCAGCGTCTCCTGTTTGCATGCGACATTCTTCGCAACAGTTCTATGAAAACTAGTCAAATTTGGTAATTGTCTTGATGTACATAATGATGTACATATGATGTAAAGATGTCTTGTTTGGTGATGTTGACAGCCATTCAGTGATCAAACTATTTCAAGCGGCACCATACATTTATTGAAAGACCGAAAAAACCGAAAATGCAAAGGACGTAACAGAAAAAAAACCTAGCTGCAAAACAATACAAAGTCAAGAAAAGGAGGAACAATATTAAAGAATGGGAAATACAAAAGTCAAAACAGAACAAAAGTCAGAGCAATTAAAAGTTTGAATTAAAGAAAAAAACCAAACCAAACCAAACCAAAAACCTTACTAGAATACAATACTTAAGGAAAAAAAAAAAAACAACAGCAACAGCATAAAACAACAAACAAAGCAAAATATGCAAACAAATAAACTAAAGAAATATATGAATGAAAGAAAAGAAATAACACAGCATGCAAGTACTTTGCACATTAAGTATTGTTTATTTTCTTTAATTTCTTTTTTATTCATTACCGCATTAGTTGACATAAAGGAATTTTATAAATCGAAAGAATTTCGCCTTGTAGGTCCTTGCACCCTTAGAAGTTAGGCAGTCATTCATGATTATCTTTGACTTTACAGATCCCTTTGTGTCACCGACAATAGGGAAAACTTGCTAACGGATGCCTCTTCAGGGAGCGGGATCAAAATTAATATTGCGTAGGAGGACGCCCCGGATGTCTTAACGAATTAATCACAATTATAAATATCTGATAGAGATTTGACGACCCAATGATATCGAATATTGGCAGCTTGATCACATATGTTAAAGCGGATATTCATATCTCATTATACAAATATCGCAAAAGTATTTTTATGGAAAGAAAGAGTTTCTTTATTTTCTTTGATTTTCGCGTTAGGTCATTTCATGTTTATTTCTGTTTGCGTCCTTTTGCAACTGAAAAGCTACCAGCCAGCCAGGAAGAAAAACAAACAAGCATAAAAGTTGCAATTTCATAATATGTAACGTACAACTGTCCTGTTCACTAAATCCAGAGCAACCTGTTTTCCAGGTTTTTTTTCTAAAATATGATACTGTCATCTTCCAAAAAGATATCAATTTCATAGTACTCCTTTAGTCGTAACAGTGAATACTATTGTTTTGGCTGTGCGTCAGTTAAGTTAGGAAATAGGACGGAAAATAACAAATCTACGGGGATTTTCTATAATTAATCGCTGAAAATGCGTGACGTCGGGAGCTTTCACGTCACTGTTTACTATTGTTGACACGGAGAAAAATATGGTGGCGGCTTGAAATTAACATGGCAAATTCCCGTAGACATTTTATTTTTCACATTGCAGGTTTGAAGGCAGCTGATAGGGTAAGTTGAAGTTAATTTCCTTTTACGACTAAAGGAGTTCAATTCTCGGAAACTATAAGTTATAGGAAAATTCTTCAGATGACAGAATAAATCGGCAAAACAGGGTGCTCTTGATTTAGTGAACAGGACAGTAGTACCATGTGAAATCTGAAAGAAAACTTGTTTCATTTGAATATAACATGATTATAGTCAACATAATAATGATAGATAATGCATGATGTCTTGAATCAGTGAAGTACTTAAAAATTTTACAAGAACTATAGAAATTTAAACAATAATTATTGCTCTTTTTGTAGAAAACATATTTAATTTTCAAAATATTTCATAATTACAATTTTGTGTTGTTTTATGACTATTAGCTCAAAATCTACCAGCACGAGGACGCAAAACAGAAAATAACAATGAAATGGCCTTATCAAATAATATTGACAGAGTTTCTTTTACTTGTGATAAAGATTTTTTATGAACACTGACACATATATCTAAAGATATGAAATTTTTGAGTACTTCTTTAGAAGATGGTAAGGCATAGATCCTCAATATGACGACAACCAAGTGATCACAGCGGAACACACACGTATGATACGAGATATGGAGAAACAAACAGACGGAGAGACGAGAACAATTGGATCATTGAAATATAATGGTGGTAGGTTGCTATAAACGGAGAGGTCTTGTCACAAGAATGCTGATGTGAAAAATCAAAGCCCTATCACTCACCATTCAAAAGTAATGACCAAAGTTAAAGTTTTATGAAAAACAGGCCAAAGGTCAAAATCAAGGTCACGAGGTCAAAAGTCTTGGTATCAATGAAAAGGTCTTGTCACAAAGAATACACGTGAAATATCATAGCCCTAAATTTAACCAATCAAAGGTTATGCCCAATGTTAAAGTTTTTGAAAAGTAGTCCAAATGTCAAGGTCACGAGGTCAAACATTTGATATCAATAGAAAGGTCTTCTCACAAGGAGTACACATGTGAAATATCAAAGCCCTATCACTTACCATACAAAAGTTATGCCCAATGTTAATTTTTTGTAACGGACAAGAAAACAAACTGATTGACAAACAGATTGACAGGCAAACTATATACCTATGAATATTTGATTCCGGGGGCATAACTTTTGCACAAGAATTCAAAATGGTAAAAAAATTAAATTAACAAACAAAGGTAATTGTATCGAAAACTTGGAATATAGAAGTTCATATGAAAATAAATAAAAATAAACAAATCAATATAAAATATCGACCTTCATCGCTTACATACATATTCTATAAGTTGATTTGAAAAAGACGATTCAAACATTTCTGAAGCTAAGTTTAAGACCTCAAACTAGATAAGGAGTCGGCCTTGGCTTATAAGATATATATCAATGATTTTCATGATAAAATAGCTCAATGAGATAAAGAAGATCCTGACGAAAATCTCAACAGCACTCACAATAGAACACCAAATTGAGCAAGGACGGACCCTTAGCAAGCTAGAGGTGGGACCAGGTGCCCGGGAGGAGTAAGCAACCCTTCGCTGATTGATCCGTAGCAGCACTTTGTATTATTTTTGTAAAAGAGTGTACGATGAGAGTCGCCGATCACTTCATAAATTAAAACTGCGAAATGCTCAAAGACAGACTTTGAAAACAAAATGCAAGATTTCACATCGTTTCGGCGCTTGCCTCTGTAATAAATTGATGAATTCATAGCTCTGTCCTTGTAGGGTCTTTGGCCTAAATTGTCGGTCTTGTATTTAATGCTAGCTCGTATGTCTATTATTCGGATTTCTCGAGCAATTCACTATTACTCATTACTTGCTGAAATAAGCAAGGGTACACAAAAATTATTATTTAACAACTGATATATCAACATCTATCTTAGGATATCCTTGCAAAAATGACCAAATATTCTGACTTGAGGAATCTTCTAACTTTCGTGCTCTGTGAATGTATTAGGAGGTAGTCTCTTGTGTTATGTACATGCATACCTTGTGAATAATGTCGAAATGTTCCAACTCTTACCATCTTGAAGAAAATTCCAAACCAATTCCCATGCACCACACAGTACTATGGAATACAGATATTCTGAGAGACGTCTAAATAAGGTATCTTTTTTATGATCACGTATTGTAATGTTTAGGTTGATTCTTGAAAGACCCTTTTCCCTTTGATTATCAATAGTACTCCAGGCAACATTATTTTGACGTTACTTATCAATATCCTAGCACAATCCCTCCAGTGCTACTTTGGTCATAGATTCTATTTCACTATACTTCAGAAAAAAAAAATGGTTTGACATTTTCTTTCTGAAGGTATAGAATTGGAACACTCCCGTATTATTCAGAATCGCCCCTACAGGAAATTTGGAGCCGTATACTCTAAACAAAGTAAATGCACATATTTAAATTCAAAAAATAGAGCTAGACAATGTTACTAATTAAAAATACATTTGGTTGTGCCTAAAAATTACTTCGGCATTTGATTAAGTACCACTTATCAGGATTTACTAACCGGAAGACCTGTCTTGTGCATCAAGAGTAGTTTGAATTTTTTAATAAGGTAAAGAGTAGGAACTCTTCCAATAATTATTACCATTGACAAAATTATACATTTATAAGATCCATTCATGCATAAAACAAATAATTTATGTTAAAGCATTTCCGACAAATATATACTAATATGTGCGCAGATATATGTATAGAATTTGTTTGCATTTGAACATTGTATTATTTTATGACCGTTGATTTCCTATATCAAAGGTCTATACATGTACATAATTATATCTATAAATATGTGTGATGAAGCGTAGGCCTAGTTACGTCTGATGGTATGGGGATGCATATTTCACTTCGTCATTTGTACTCCAATTTACAAAAATAAAGCAGGGCACCCCTCACCTAATGGCAAGGTATAAAATAACAAGAGCTGATACTTTAACATTGCTATTAGAAATATAATGTTTCCAATAAACAGTTCGTTTTCTGTGCTACGTTTATTCTCAGGGTGACGAAAGCACATACAGTTCAAGCTAAGATATTCTTTTTCTTTCTATTAACATTGCTAATTATTTCTATATGAAATAGTAAGATATCTTCACATTTTCGAAGGCTCATAAACACAAAGAAATGAATAGAGAACAAATAGTACATGCAGAAAAAAAAATCACAAACAGAACTGAACAATATGTCTTACATTTAATGATTTATATTTTCTTTAATTAATTCAAAAACTAAAGGAGTAGATATCTTCTGTATATAGCATATACTGAAAAGTATTTTACCTTGATATAATTTCATCCATCGACAAAAAGTAATATTTGCAATTTATTTTCTAAGACGTGTTTCGGATATTAAATCCTCATCAGTGGTACTTTAAGCCAAAGTTATTGTCAGACACAGCCAAATTTATTTTAGAAGCGCCCTCTGGTTTTATTTCTTGAATTTCGTGTATCTGCTATGCAAATAGTGCACGGCTCCAAATTTCCAGTAGGGTTGATTAAAAAGCAAAGTTAAATAAAATGTATGACCAAATGGGAGGATAATGCTAACATGTTAACCTCCTTTTATTTCGATGATATTTTAGGATAAAACAAAAAAAATTCCAAAAGGAGCAAAGTAATGTATTATGTCATATTGATAGAGGGCAAAACAAAACTTCTTTCAGGCAACAGAGATGGAAAAAAGTATTTTTTCACACCTGAAACATCCTATCGCGAAGAGCATTTTAAAGTTTTCCACATCCCAAAAAAGCGTTTATTAGTAAATATACGATATAATTATGTAATATATGAAAAGAATTGAAATTTATGTTCATCATTTTTTTTTGTAAAACTCCGATGAGAGTCCGTCCCAGTAAACCTAAGTATGTTGACTTACATGTATTGTATATATGTTCAAAAGAATCAGAGAAAATCTATGGAATTTTGGAGGTCGAGATAAGTGGAATCTTCATTGATTGGTTTATATTGAAAACAAAATAAAAAAGAAAACAAGAACTGCAATGAAACTAATCATGCTAATAGAAAACTTTAATTTATAGCGAAGCGAAGCGAGCAAGCGGGCCCGAAGGGCCCGCTTGCTCTGAGCAAGCTTTAATGGTAACACATATATACGAAATAAGTGGAAAAATGAACGAAAATAAAGAAGAAAAGATACATACTGACCAATTCATTTTTCTTCAACCAAGAATTGGCAAGATGGGCGCCGCCATTTTAGTCAGTTTTTATACGAAAATATTTCTAAATAAATCCCTATTTTTGTAACTCGGGTGTAGATTCGGCTTAATTACAGTGTGTAAGAGAGTAAAAAGAAAATAAATTAATCCATGTTCCGTCTAATTACTACATTACTCGTTCACTTAATGAGATGCGAAAATTTTACTCCGAGGCCATCCGAAATGCAGGCCCATCAAAAGGCGAGAAAAGGCCCGAGAAATGCGATTGGCAAGGTCGCGTTTCCAAAAATAGACCAAGTAAATAACTGGGATGTTTACAATCTAAAATTAGAACGGAAGTGGTACACTGTATTGCAGACGACGTACACTGTACTGTACTTGTTGACTGCTGCTGCCCGAGCTCTGCACTGCTAACTGCAAAGATTTAACTGTAGCGTTCTTAAAAATCAGACGTTGTTTTTGATTGGTAAGAATGGGTTCCATACGTGAATTTCACATAGGAAATGATCACTATTCTGTGTTAAATGTGCCCGGTGATGGTGACTGCTTTTTTCATTGCCTAAGTTTTGCCCACCAAGGTAACTTTCTCTTGACACCGTCATACAGGAGAAAAATATGTTCTTTCATTCTTGACCACTGGAGTTAGTATGAAAGGGAACTTTCAATCTGTCATGATGCTAATATAACAAAGAAAAAGTACATGCTAAAAATGATTTCAAACAGTAATTGGGCCACTGCTTGTGAAATTAAAGCTGCATCAAATATCTTGGAGTGTGAAATAAATGTTTGGCTTACACGTCGATCAGCTGACAAGATATTCTATACAAAGAATAGTTTCTTCCCTAGTTCATCTCCATCTTCTCCTGTTGTAAATCTTCTCCTTGAAAACAATCATTTTCAAGTACTTGTCAAAAAAGAAAGACCAATTAGCCATTCACTGTTTCCAACAAAACAAACAAATAACACTCTTGATGAGAACAGCAGTACAAAATCTTTCAATTCAACAGGAATTCCAGATAATGATACACACATGCTCAACCAACAGAACAAAAATCAAAATTCAGACAAAATTCTTGATTCAACACAACAAAATGGCTCTCTGACCTATGCTGAGGCACTGAAATCAAATTTGCAGACAGAACACCATGATCATACCTATACTTCAGGTAACGCTCAGATTGACCAACATTCTAGGAAAAATTACACAACAGATAACACATATTCACAGATAAAACAAAGTTCTGCAGGGATCAATAACACAAAGTCAAGGGATCACTCTAACAAAAGAAAACAATCAAACAATGACACTTGTTCAGTTGATTCTACATGTTCATTTGCAAAGTCAAAGAAAACTAATCACAAAAGACAGAAAAGAAGCTTTAGTAATAACATCATTAATGATCATACATACTCTACATCACACAACATGCACAAGAGGAAAAAAGGTGATAAAAGCACACACAGCAGTAATAAACAAACAAAAAATCCTCAACAACAACAATTCTTAAACATCAGTATTCAAAACTTAAATGATGCCTCGGAGGGTGAGCATGATGAGGAATATGTAAGAGAGAACAACCTTTCAGAAACAACAAGGGACAAAAGTATGAACAAAATAGATACTATACAAACACAGAAGAATAATGAGAAAAAATCATATGAACCACACTCTGAATTGAATATTGAACAAAATAAGAGCACAACTACACTGCAGTGTGAATCTAATAGTGAAAATTTTGTTCGAGTAAATAGAGATTCAGAAAGAAATGACAATACAGCAGCAGGATCCATAGACTCTAATTACTTAGCATGCAGAAAGGTAGGTGTAGAATTCGAAAAAGCTCCAGAACAAGAAACACCCGATGATAAAAGGAAGCGAAACAGGAGAAATCAGTACAAAATCAAAAAACAGTTAAAAGATCTTGGTTTAAATTTAGACGAAATTCCTGACCCACCACCCATTACTAATGATGAACAGTTTAATAAGGCAATGGATAGCATTAGATCCTTTGAATTGAAGCAAATGTCATATACAGTAAATACTTGCAGTATTTGTCATGAAACAAGAATCAATATGAAGTTGTCTGAAAATGGTGTATGTATTAATTGTAAAAAAGATAAATATGACATCAAAATGTTTTCAGATCAAAATAACATGAATCCTGGAAAGTTGCCACAAGAATTAAATGATCTGACAATTATCGAGCAACAACTTATTTGTAGAATTTCCCCTTGCATAAATGTTCATTTATTGAAACATGGTGGAATAGGGTCAAGTGGTCACTGTGTAACATTCCCTCAAGATATAAACGAGCCTGCTCAAATATTCCCACGATTGCCAAAAGAAATCAACATAATAAAAGTGTGTAGACAAGGGAAAAATAATACATCAAAAACTTTCAGAGTTCGTAGATACAAGATTCAAAATGCATTAATTTGGCTTAAAAGAAATAATCCTGCATATGTGGATATTATCATATCACAAGAACGGCTAAACGAGCTTCCAATTGACGGGGACATAGATATTCCTACTATTGAATGCAATGAAAACACAACTTGCAACAATGATAGAGGCCCTGCCCCTGACCAGACTGAACTGTCTGTGGAAACTGATGTTGAAACAGCCTCAAGTGTTCTACTTCCGGATCCTACAGTAAAAATTGCAGATAAAATTCAAAACGTCGTTAATGAAATAATTGAAAATAATGAAAATTCAAAAAAGTCAAATTCAAAAGTTCCTACCATTTCATGGCCCACTCGTGACAACGAACCTGTCTCAGAATTTACAACAAAGTATTTTTTCACCTTGGCTTTTCCTTGTCTGTTTCCATATGGGTTAGGTGATTTTTACATAAATCGTCCACGCACCTGCATTTCAATGTCTGACTGGGCTGATCATTTACTTTGGTATGAAGATGGTAGATTTGCAAAGCACCAATACTTTAAATTTGTTATTCATAATATGATCATGAGAAAGAAGGCAATGGAAACTAGCAATTTTGTATACAACCAACAGTTAGGGGATGGGCATTTGACAATTGATATGTTAAAAGAACAAATACAAAATGGGGACACGTCAGCTGGTAAAAAAATCCTTTATTTTGGATCATCTATAAGGGGAACAAATCAGTACTGGAATCAAAGAGCTAGGGAATTAAGATCACTTATTCAATATAAAATAAATGATGGAAAGGGGCTCCCATCTTTTTTCACTACAGGCAGTTGCGCAGAGTTTTATTTTAAACCATTACGTCGTCTTCTTGGTATGTATGTTGAAAAGGTAAGAGGTGAAAGTATTGATCTGTCAGACAAAAATGCTTTATTTTCTATACTTCAAGAGTATCCACATGTTGTTTCTCATTATTTTGACCTTCGTACACAGTCTTACTTTAAAGAAATTATGGGTCCAGTCTTTGGGGTTGATTCTTATTGGTACAGACAAGAATTTGCAAAATCTAGGGGAATGATACACTGGCACGGGCTCTGTTGGCGAACAGACAGGGAACCTCACAATCTTTTACATGAGGCTACAACTGAAGGTTTAAGTGAGGATGAGTGTGCAACAAGATTAGCTGAATGGGCATCAAGTCAGTTTGGGTTGACAGCCTGTCATCCTGCAGGCCGTGATCAAGAGGGAAATCCTAAAAAAAATTTTTGGCCGCCACCAGAAGGAACAGCTCCGCCCCCTAGTGACGATTCAAATCCGCTCATTAAGTTATTAATGGATGTCAGTTCTAGTCAAGAGAGCTTATTAGAAGACCATTTATTGTTATCAAATCGTTTTAATTTACATAGATGCTCTAGTTATTGTTTAAATACAACAAATTCTAGACAAAATCCCATATGTAGAATGGAATTTCCCAAACAAGAAAGATCAGCCCCAGCCATAGTAAAAGACAGAAATAGGTCTATGCGTTTAGAATTAGAGAGAGATCACCCAGCCCTGGTACAACATTCAAAATTTCATACCCAAGGATGGAGAGCCAATGGAGATATATCCCTTATTCTTTCAAAAAGTGACCCTGAAAATCCCTCTGTAAATGAAATTCTTGCCACTGAAAAATATATAACTGGGTATGCTTGTAAAGGAAATCAACCAACAGGTGCTATTGCTGATTTGTTTAATGATATGGTTAGCACATCTAGTGATTGTAACTCTGCTAAATCTTTATGCACTCGCTTACTTATGAGTACTGTTAAAAGAGATATTTCTGCTGTTGAGGCATGTCATGAACTCTCCTCCATTCCTCTTTACAGGTCCAGTCATACTTTTCAATCTGTGAGTCTATCTGGGTTCAGAGTTCTTGAAAGAGACGGCTCTTTATTGACTAGAAATACCTCTCTTGACAAATATTTGGGTAGAGAGAAAGACGAATCTGTTTCATTCTATACTTTCCTTTGTAAATCCGGTAAAGTTCCTGTTATAACAGGTGGTAATACTCAAGTATCTTGGCCTTTAGAAGAAAACTATTGCAAAACTTCTCTTATTCTTCATTTTCCAAACTGGTTTACACTGTCAGACATAAAAAACCCAGATACATCATGGGTTGATGCTTTCAATTCCTTTTTAGAATCAGAATCT
The DNA here is from genome assembly GCA_033119305.1 of Pinctada imbricata. NCBI lineage: Eukaryota > Metazoa > Mollusca > Bivalvia > Pterioida > Pteriidae > Pinctada > Pinctada imbricata. Next base: position 34,529,830 of record VSWD01000004.1, on the reverse strand, counting down.
TGTCCAAATTTCCTAAAAGCAGAAGTTGAAAGAGCAAAACAGCACAATGACCGTGATGAAATAGATGAACATGAGGATAGAAATAGCCAATGCTCTGAAACTGAACAGCCTGACTGGATGGAGAACATTCGTCCTGATGCAAATTTTGAAAATGAAAGTATAGACGACTTTAACTATGATGATGGTGGACCAAACTATGACTGGGGCTCAAAATCGTACAACTATCCTCTTGACAAAATTAAATCTTTCTCTGATACAATGCTACAGTCGTTAATGGAAAGAAATAGCACCCTAGATATCCAAAACGTTGACCTAGAACATATGAATGATGACCAACAGTTTGCGTTCAATATAGTAATGAAGACTATGGTTGATTTCAAAGAAAACGAGGACAAAACAAAACCACTGAGGATGATTGTTTCTGGAACTGCTGGATCGGGCAAATCCTATCTGATCAAATGTTTGGTTAAAGCGATACGACTGATGTTTAAATCAAACAAGGCAGTGCAAGTTCTTTGTCCCACTGGAAACAGTGCAAACTTAATATCAGGTGTAACTTTACATAGTTTTCTTAAAATCCCAACCACAGGTAAAGGCAAAGAAATGAAATTTCCTGATGGATCTACAGGTGAACAGTTACAAAGTAATTGTAAAGGGGTCAAAGTGCTTTTAGTAGATGAAAGGTCGTTGATAGGTGCTAACACACTTGGATGGATGGATTTTATGTGTAGATGTGGTATGTGTGGTGGACTCAATTTTGACAAATCTTGGGGCGGTATTCCTGTTGTAGTTTTTTTTGGTGATGATGTCCAGTTACCTCCAGTTCTAGATATCCCTGTATACAAGTCAAATGGCTCTTCCCCAGCTACAATTCATGGACTTCTGGTGTGGAAGGAATTTCAGTATGCTGTTCATTTGAAAAATATTGTCAGACAGGGTCAGCATGAACAAGTGTTTCGGGATGCACTTCTTGCTTTACGCACTTACAGTCTATCGAACCAACAAGCAATATGGTTGCAACAGTTTCAGTGGAGGGACTTACAAAACATATACGGAAACCAATTTATGCAACAAATTTCAGATGAAGGGCTGTATGTTTTTCCAACTCACAGCGAGGTTTGGCAGCATAATAAGTTAAATCTTATTAGGGCAAATGAAAAACATCCAATTGCAAGGTTAAAAGCTGAATGTCATGGGCCTCACTCGAAAGGCGTTGAATCTGATAAAGCAGGTGGACTTCTTGATGAACTTTTTTTATGTAGGAATGCTAAAGTCATGCTCAGTGTGAATCTATGTGTGCCATTTGGTTTGTTTAATGGGGCTATAGGCTACATTGTTGACATAATTTACGAAAATCAGAGAAAACCTGCAGATGGCTTGCCAGACGTAGTTATGGTCAATTTTCCGAATTATACGGGGCCATCTTTTGTTTCTGGAAACAACAAAATAGTACCCATCTTGCCAGTTTCCAGGAAAATTGACTGCAGGTGCTTCTCCTGCAAACGTACACAGATTCCTCTGAAACTTGGTTGGGCAACAACTATTCATAAATGCCAAGGTATGACTATAGGTCAAGGAGAGGTCAACAGATATATTGTGATTAATCCTGGCACACGCCTTTTTGAGTCAAGAAATCCTGGGGCCTTATTTGTTGCCCTCTCAAGAGCAAAATCAACGGGAGCGGTAGAGGGGACTTTTCCAGATTTTGCATGGCATCCCTCTATTCTTGTTAATCAAGACAGACTGTGTCATGTTGTAAAGACAAAAACAACTGAAGACAGATGTAAAGAAATTTCACGTATACAGGCAATATGCACCAAAACAGAGCAAACCTTCCAATTCCTTCGTAACGTGAATACTTACATAGAGATCATAAACAGTATTGGTGTAAATGAGTAACTTGCTATTTACAAATGAAGAAATGACAGAGAAATAGGTGTGTGACGTGACAGTCGCTAACTTACTTTCTTTGGAAATTCTATACTAAAGTTGCATTTAGAAGGTCTGGATAAATTTTTGTTTTTAGCTTGCCTAATTGTATGATTCACTATGAGAGTTGATAATGGTGTATAAGAAGGAGCTATGGTCTATGAATGAACGTTAAAACACAAAACCCAAAATAGAATCCAAAATGTTATTAATTTCTATATTTTTACATGTTTTAGAATATATGGGAACATAAGGTGTGCGACGTGTTAGTCGCTAACCTGGTTTTCATTCAGGTTTGAGAGATACTGTTTTGTCTCTATACCAGAACATGACTTATTGGTACTTATTTGTAGTTTAGGCCATACCAAATTAATTAAATGTTCTTTGGATTTCCCGCACCATATTTTTCAAAATTCAAAAAATAATATTATAAAAATAAAATGCTCGCCCGCACCACGAAATTTCTGGCTCAAGATTTTTTTTGGGTCGGTTCTGACTTCTGCAAATCTTAAAGCTTCTCGAAGTCTGAGATTGTGCAAATTTCAAAGAAAATGATACTTCTTGTGTTGAAAATTTATGTTTGGAGCAAATTTGTTGTCCCATCCAAAATTCAAGGAGGGGAGAATGTTCGAAAATCTTTTCCGTGGAGCTATGTGCCGGGCTTCCTAGTCACCAAATTTCTATGGGGATTCCTTTTTGAGTACGAAAAACATCAGAAATGTATTACTGGGGTAACCTATATCAAAAATGAAGTTATTTTAATCGCTCGCACCTTAAAAACTGCAATACTTAAAAAAAATAAAATAATTATATTTTCGCCCGCTCGCACCTTTTTTTCACAAGAAAATCCAAAGAACATTTAATTAATTTGGTATGGCCTTATTGTGAAGCAGTTGGCAAATTCGAATCTAGAACTCAGTTTTAACATCTTTTGATAAATGAGTAGATTATGATGATCCATTACAGCTCCAGTGCCAATCAATCACATCAAATAAAGTTTATTAATTTCTTGGCTAATTTATATTAAACATTACAAATATTCCATTTTTGTCTGTACCAATAATTAGGTATTGCAACCCCATTGATGGTGCTTTAAAAGTTACTGATCATTGAACAGGTGGCGTAAAATTTGACACAAAATTATTCCGTTACACAGTGATCACTTTCCTTGCACTTCACCATGTTAACAAGTTAAAAAACTCTAAAATTTATCCAATGAATACTGGTATATTGATTATTGAGTGTTTGAAATCAGAATGATGTTGTAGATCTATAAATTTTACATTCCGGGTGTTAAAGATACATTCTGTGAGTTACAGTACTAAAACCCCTTAGATTAGTCCTTAATATCTTTAGATAAGGAAATAATCAGGTGTGTGACGTGGCAGTCGCTAACCTGTATTTATTTTCTTGTGTGATCAGGCAATCTTGTACCTTAAAATTTGTCATTTTCATGTAGTCGTAGACCCTTTTCGAATAACTGCTTATTATAAACAATATTTTTCTTAACCTGACCAAAGTTTTATGAAAACTGCAGTTACCATCACCAAAGTTTAAATCATCATTTAGCAATTATAAGTGTCTTAAACTTGCTGCGAGAGAGCAACAATCTTGACAAAGATTTTCATTAGTACACCACTGCAAGGTTTCTCTCATTTTCTGGACTCAAAAATGTGTCATTACAAATACTCCACTTTTGTCTGTACCAATAATTAGTTTTGTTCCTGATATCTGCTTCAAGAAAAAAGATAAATGTGAAGGACAACAACTATATTTAAGACAGTCATTATAAAACTTCCAGCAGCTGAAAACTTTAACAATTTAATATTCAATTTCTATCTCTTTAAAAAGTACATTTTAATTACCGATATTTTAGATAATGGTTCACATCATCATAGCCACGGATTCCAGGGGGAGAGGTCTGGATGAGTATGTTTCAAAACATCACCCACAATGGAACTGCAAACTTATCATAAGGCCAGGGGCAAAAATTCAAGATTTGAAAAAGGAAATAGAAAAAAATTTAAAGTTGGAAGAAAAAAATTTTGTCATCTTGTTTGCAGGAATTTGCAATCTCACTTCCAAAATTAGACATGCTAATGGTATTGATATAATGTACAGAGAAAGAAAAGCTGATGATTTTCTTTTTCATTTAAATATGTTAACCTCTTATTTGCAATCTGTCAATGCATCCTTTCAAGTTGCTTCTGTTACCCCAGTTTCTTTCAAACATTTTCAGTCTTTTCAAAAATGTAGAAAAAGCAATTACAAGAGCATCCTAAGTGAGGAAGAGGTTTCACTTTTTCAAACCAATTTGGAAGAAGATATTCGAGGGATTAATTTACATGTTTGTTCCTTAAATTCACATCAAAACATTGGAAATTTGAATTTTGACCGTGATGTTACAAAAACAACAATTAAAAAAAGGGGGAAACTTTTGAAAAACAAGAAAAAAATCAGAAAATTTGTTTACAATCAATTTTATGATGGCGTACATTTTGTACTGTAGACAGGGATATGGTCATTATCCATATTTGTCATCCAAATGATATGTTAAAGCAGAAGTGGTTTTTTTTAATTTGCAACTCCATTGTCAGACAAATTTTAGGTTGTGAGGATCATGATGCCAGTGATTCTGATGAATCGGCCATGGAAATGGATGGAGAAGAGACATGGGATTTTAAAAGAATTTAAACCGATATCATTGTTATTGTATGAACTTTATGTGTGTTTCTGTTTATAGACAGCACAAAAAGGGTTGAACAACCATGTTCACTACTTAGTCAAAGTGGCATATGCATCCATCCAATAAAGGACTTTTTGTGATTCTGTAAATACATATATATATATATATGCTGTATATTCAATCACTATGTTTACAGGTTGTAATTAAAGCTACAAGGTATGTAGGTTTTAAATATGATGGGAGTGGTTTAATTTACTAGTATTTAGCTCTTTACACTAATTTCTTGTGGTGTTGGTATTCTGTAAACATGTAATCAACCATTTATCCTTCCTCCAATAACATTCCATCCATAGCTAACAATTTTATTCTATCCTCCATGTATTGTGATGAATGAACGTATAAATGTCTTAGTGTTCTCCATGTAAATGTAATAACATTTTATGATTTTCTGTAGATATTATGAAACATAATGTCTCTTACATTTATGCAAGACTTTTACATTAGCTTCTTTACATTTATGAGTTCTAATTTTTTTTAAGAAATCACAATAAATGCAGTTTTCATAGGTGGGTGACGTGACAGTCGCTAACCAAACGAAAGCTGCATATATAATAAATCCCAAAAGGAAAATTCATTGTAAAACTTTTAGCTGATGTAAATGTCTTGCTATTCTTTCTATTATATTTGTAAAAAAAATGTAAAAAAAAAAGGAAAAAAAAATGTAAAAAAAAAAAAAAATCTATCTTAGTATGGAAGATGATGGGTGTATGTACTAACTGTTTCAATATATGTATATATCCTTTTGTCCTAATCAAATGTATGTTTGTTCTACTGTGATGTTGGTATTCTGTATAATCAACCATTTTCCTTCCTCCAATAACATTCCATCCATAGCTAACAATTTTATTCTATCCTCCATGTATTGTGATGAATGAACGTATACGTCTTAGTCTGTTCTCCCTGTAAATGTAATTTTATTTTCATTTTCTGCAGATATTATCAAACTTAATGTCTCATATATTTTTGCAGGACTTTTACATTAACTCATAACATTAAGGAAATTTCTACAGATTACAATATTGCACTTTCATAGGTGGGTGACATGACAGTCGCTAACCACCGAAAGCTGCAATTTAAATGATAAATATGAGTAAATATCTCTTTTTACAATGTTTACATGTACCATTTAATGTTCTGTTATACCTAATTCTTATTTTAGTAACGGTCAATTCAGATTTGGAACATTTGGCATTGTTTTCAAAATTCCAAATTATGACTCTTCCGGAGGAGGCCTCCCCGTGGCAAGAGTCGGGCAATGGTGATTTACATCAAATTATCATTGGCAAACGTCCTCTTTGACCATAACTTTTTAAGTTTATCCCCGAAATTGCTTTACAAAATCTCTATTAAATTTAAATCATAAATTTTAATCACAGTTTCTGACTTCGCTTCGCTTCTAGGGCTTTGCCATAATTCATATTAAAGTTTTAATCATTTGTTATTAACTTTTTTCAGTAATTAAGATTTTGCTTTTCTCTTCCATATTGCTATCGGGATACTGCATTAATTTTGTAAATGATGAATAAAGTATTTTAAGATACTCCCTTATTCTGTGTTGTCATTATTTTGCCCACCGAACTTCTATACATCTATATTTATTTATTTATTTACCTACAATTACGACGTTTCATTCACAAAAAATTATGTTTAACTTCCGTCTATTCAGATGTTTTTTGCACGATAACAAGTGGGATGTATGTTCACCAGGAATTTGCTACGTAAGTAGTCTTCGTATAAAAATAGCTATGTTTTTGGTTCATGTTCTGTATGGGCGCATCTAGATATTTTTCAAGGGGATCCAGGGCGACTAGGGTAGTTGTGGTTCTAGCCTCTGATTTTGAAAAAAGAAAAATATATATGTATATAAGAAGGGGAACTATCAGAAATTTTAGCAAATTTCAAGGGGATCGGAATTCCCACCAGATCCGGTCTTGTATAGTCTTCAATATTTGAAAATTATCATTAGATTTATTTTCAAATTAGATTTATTTTCTTATTTGTCTTGAATTACCACAGTGACTGCTTATATTTCGATTTTCTTATTTGTTTGTTCTTTATTTTATTTTGACGATTTCTTTTATTTTGCGAAATATCTTTTTCAACAAAGTCTAGGTTTTAAGTGCAAAAGACTAAAAATTTGGCACAATTTAATTATTATATGCGAAAGGAATGGTTGCATTTTGTATGCGGAGTTATGGACCCAAGGCATAACGTACATTCATGAAAAAAATAAACAAATACTGTTCAAAATTTCCATTTATGGATAGGATAAGGCAAAGCAAAACACATTTTCATTACCAAAATCTCTAAAAAGGGGGATCGCAATATTGTTTGTAAGTAATTTAATACCTAAAGGCTAAGCTTAAAAATATATTTCATTGATTGCTGAAGAATTTTTCCAGGGTGAGGGATTCCATTGCGTTCAGGGGTGGGTCCAACCAATGATGCTTGAAAAGAAGTAAAAATTGGAAAAATAAGACTTTTTTTGAAAATCCAAGCAAGGATGGGGGTGTCTTGACCATAACCCTCCAAACCCCGTTCTTCATCTGCGCTTGACTTTCCATTGTGATGGTGTTACATATATGTAAAAATAGGGAAGTGTTCCAACTCTATACCTTCTTGAAGAAAATTTCAAACCAATTTTCAAGCATCCACACGTGCTTCGAATATTTAATTTTCATCAGTGATGCTTTCAGCCAACGAGCTTTTCATAAGCCGCCCAAATTCATTTCACTATCGCCCTCTGGTTTTATTTTTAGAATCTAAATTTGAGCATTTACTGTACAGAGAGTGCGCGGCTCCAAATTTCCTATAGGTAAAATGAACGTTAGCAATATATGAGAAAGGATAATAAATAAATGAGATAATGTAATACGAACACTTAATTTCACCATATTCGTTGTAAATTTCCTTGTTGACTCATGAAAATTATTTCTAAGAAAAGGGGAAATGTGCAGTACAAGAAGGTATACACATAATTACAGGTTTCGTCTGTATGTGAAAAAAATTAATAAGTACGTACATTAGTAATGTTAATCGTCTTCAAATTCTATAGCATCACTTAAAAGCAAATAAATTTACAGCATGGACCAGACATGCACGTTTCGGGTACTTAACCAACGTCAGTGATCCTCAATCTAAACAATGTAATATGGACAAAGAGTGTAAAAGTTATATGTCCAAAAATGTACCAAAAGACGTAGCAGGATGGGTGGGATATGATGCTAATTTGAAGGACGCATAATGAATAGGGAAAGAATAGATGATAACTTATAGTCTCCTTTCGTCGTTGTTCAATCAGTATATTTTCACGAGAATGCTTACGAAACTAATTTGACTTCACTGAATCAATTTAGCTTGAGGTGTTATTTTCCAAAACTATCATGTCAAATATGGATAATGACCATATCCCTGTATACAGTACAAAATCGATAATTCAGAAAATCCGAAACCGAAAGCATACAAAATCAGGATAAAACAGGAACCAAAGCAAACAAACAAAAACCTCCACAACATGAAAAGAAGCGAAATCCCGATATAGGAGTGAGACCAGGTGCCCAGGAAGAGTAAGAATCTCCTGCTGGCATGCAACACCCGCCGCTTCAATTCGGTAGAACTGTCATATGCGGTTACTTCCATTTCGGAAGACACAGAGTACAATCTTTGGTTGGATGGTTAAAATGGTCTATGACAGAATATCATCCACCATTCTGGAGAGTGGTACATCATAGTGTATGATGAGTTCCCCATATCGACCGTAGAACTTCCTCAGTGACGATGTTAGTCGGTCACAAACATATCCCTGACGCCTAGCTGTGTGATGTTCCGCGTTTTGAAGTTTATATCTTCTGACGACAGGTTTGGAACGTGTTCGTTGGAACGGAACGGACTCTTGGTTTGGTGCTTGACCAATCTACAGTCTTGTATCAACGCATTCTTAAGAATTGCACTCTACCAGACTGAGACGACAGGACTCCATGAAGGGCCCTGTCAAAACCCCTTTGGAGAAGACAGGGTCCCAGCCACCTGTCCTCTATGAATGTCGGTTGGACTCCTCGGGTGATAACATGCATGAGCTCGCTACAGCCGGCACAGCACGGACTTAATTTCGTACACCCTCTATTTTTATATTCATTTACTTATCCATCTGCATTTTGCCCCTAAGTCATGCTGTCTTGTTTGTATGGTCATCTAACAGTGAGGAGGTTTTTGACACCAATGTTGTGTGTTCATTTTGACCACTTGATAACCTGTAAAGTTGGAGGGTTGTGCGCACGTAATCCGGCATGAGTTGTTTTGGTGGTTTGTTGTGGGTGTTGCAACCAAGTGTTGTTGGAGATTCCCTCCTTTCTTTTCAAATCTTCGTCAAGATTGCATAAAATGAGAGAAGAAAGATTCACGTCGCCCGGAAATGGATAGAAATTTTGTTTCATTCAGAACCAATTGTTCTGTCAAGAAAAAAAAAGACGGGGAGCCAAACCCTTACTTTTCCTGGATTTGCGAATTATGACCTCAAACCCCTTCCTCTCCATCTCACTCCTTTACTGAACCGATTTTTTTCTGTTCCAATTTCTTGACCCCATTATACATAATTATTGTCTGTGAGCGTGGGAGAGGAGGGGCTTAATCAATTGATATTGTTATAAATTGACAAGATTACAGCTTTAACTGTTACTTTATGTTCTGAATGGTTTGTGCAGCAGTTGAATAATTTCACGTGCTCTCGAATTTCCACTGATTACTGATTTCTCTCCATAAAAAGCGGCATTTACTATAATCTGTGCCACAAGTTGACCTTCTTATTCTAAGGTAAAATATGACTATTTGATTAGGTGGACCTTTAAATCACACATAAAATCTCAATTTGCGGACTCGGAAATGAAGGAAGAATATTCCAGTTTAGGTAAAAAAATAATTCGATTCAACTGGTTCAATTATCAAGATAGTGGACATAAAAATATGACCGAAGATATGCGAGATTATAATAATCGAACACTAACCAATTTACACAAATGATAAACTGCAAATGGACCAATGAGCGTTAAGGAAGATAGAGGAAGTTTATTTCCTACTTCCATTCTATATTAGGCAGAGAACAGCTAGGCCAAAATGGTTTCTGTATGTTAGGTTTTGCCTTACATGTCGATACAGGCATATAAAAAGAGGGATGATTTCAAATACTCATAAGAAACGACTGTCTTACTTTTGGTGTTCATGGATGTATAATTTTGGTTGGTCACGTGTAAAATATTGATTCTCGGAAAATGTGCACGTGTCCAACCAGAATCTGAACATCAAAAGTACTGTCCGCACAGCTCACGTTAGAAATCGGAAAATTGAAGTTTTCTCTACTTTGTCGGCATATTTTCCGATTAAAATTTATGTACTCACAGTAACAGAAAATAGTTTTAGATGGGGAGATTTCTATGTTATTTTTAGGGTGACGTCGTCAATGTTCCATACGTATGTATACACTTAGCGTTAAACATCGCCGACGTCACGCTAAAATTAAAAAGAAAACTCCTCATAAAACTATTTTCTGTCACCGTGGGCGTAGTATTGGTCGTAGAGATACATAACTTATACCGTTGGTCACGAGAGTTCGAGATCTATCACCCTATATTAATTCTAATCGGAAAATATGTAGAAAAAGAAGAGAAAACTTCAATTTACACGGTTTGTAAGTTCTTCCTACATGTAAAACTCGAACGTGCCGTCACAATAGCAACCCAAGTTATTGGAATATAACTGTAGTTGACTATTACGTCTTTAACATAGGGATTCTACTAGTAATGTAAATTTAAGATCAATAAATACCGTGTACTGTCCAACATTACTAACAATATTGAATCATCCCACATTTTGAATGCCATATCTCAAACCAAAAATAATACTAGAAAACAAATTTGGCTTTTTCTCGGTGTGTTAATAATGAACCGAGAACTAATGTTGTCGAACAGACAAAGAAAATGGAAGTCAGCTTAAGATAAAAAGCATAGAAAATGAATGAAATATATGTGTATTAATATATAGGGAATAATTGCCGTATCAATTTGTGTTTTGTTCAGGGTATGCAACACACAGAAAGTGAATTTTATCGTACATGTAATGCGCGTTATATATGTATGTACCACAGTTGTCAGTTTCATATTCGTTTTCTTGAATCTAGTTTTTTCCAGGTAAAAAGGTGATGTTAATTTTTCATGTGCATTTATACATGTAGATATGAAGAATGAGAATAAATAGATAAATTAACCCCTATAGACATTTGTGTCTAACCACATGCACAAGCCAATGTTGACAAAAATAGGCATTTTCTAATGTTAGAAATTGATTTTCTAATGTTAGAAATTGATTTTCTAATACTAGAAATTTATTTTCTTATATTTGAAATTCATATTTCAATATTAGAAAATATAATGAATTTCTAATATAAGAAAAGCAATTTCTAATTATATCAGAAAATCAATTTCATATTATGTAAGAAAATTTGAATTTCTGATATTTTAAAATGAATTTCTTATATTAGGGAGCAACCATTTGATTTTATGGGGGAAGGGGGGAGGGGGTGGAGCAGGAAGACTTTTACCAGCCGGAAATTTTTTTGCAGCCATTTTAAGAGCCTTAATTTTTTTTCGCCGGTCCTTCTGAATCTGAAAATACCAAAAGTCGTCATAACTGCATGTTTAAAATTTTAATTTCAAATTGTCATAGGACACTAGTACTATCTACACATGTATTGTTTTGGCTCTTCTCGTATAAAACGATGTGGATTTAGAACTAGTTTCTGAATAAGGGTATGAAGTTAAGAAAAGATGATCATATCAATAATAAAGAAAGTCTAGACGACAGATGTTCCCGGCACAAAAGTATTGATAATACTGAAAAGGAAATTAAGTAATGGGGGTAGCTATGCCTTAAGCAATTAATTTCGGCTTTCATGTCTGGTCGTTTTCCAATATGATAATTATATACATGTATCCCCTCTACTTTGTAAAAGTGTGGTTCTCTCTTAAAAATTCAACAAACAAACAAAAAAAGTGGAATAAAAAAGTAGCACATAAAGCAAACAAAAACAAAACCGTACACAAAAACGAAAATAAAATAAGATAAAACAATCAAACAAAAAACAACACAGATGAAAAAAATGAACAAAACAGAAATAGTAAAAAAAAAAAAAAAAACCAAAAAGCCAAAGCAAAAAAAAAAAAAAAACAAAAACAAAACAAAAACAAAACAAAACAAAACAAAACAAACAAAACAAAACAAAACAAAAAAACAAAACAAAACAAAACAAAAACAAAACAAAACAAAACCAAAAGTAAACAAACAAAATCAAACAAAGACCCCCCCCCCTATAAAAGATTAAAAAAAAGATTATTTTCATTCTTTTAAAAAATGACCTTCTTTCGCTGTGTAGAAATGTTGAAGTATACCTATAAACAATCATCACTTTGAAAACTTCTAGAGTTGCTGTTGATCCTGCTGATAAATAACGGAACAGTCTTATTCTTGGATTGCAATGAATAGATCATCCGAGAGAAGATTTTCCAATATGTTTGTATAGATTTATGTCCAATATTCTGCCGGGGTGTCAACTAGTATATCATAAATGCTCATGTTAAATAGAAGACATTGAACTGTTGGCGTGCGGAGGCTCTTAATTGTAGCATTGGACGAAATTCTACACCACCTGTACCGATATTGAGAGAAACTGTAACAGAATACTTATTGACTTTTGAACTTTGGCCGATACTTACGTTGGTATCCATTTATCATGCCGGGGCAGTATTTTAATACGAAACTGTCGATTCTATGACAGAAACATCTTTAGGTCTTTCCCTCGTAGCAGAGTTCGTTTTTATTTTCTGTAGTTTAAAAAAATATGTCGTCTGTCCATCGAATTGTTGTTTTCTGTGTTCAATTAATTTTTTTCTGCATTCATCATTCGGGTGGTATAAAAATTTCAGAATTGTTGAGAATTTATACAAAAGGAAAATATGATATGTTGAATCCGGACTCCGATCCCGGGGATTTTATTGCTGCTTTCAATAAAAGGAATGGTCAGGTAAGGATTTTCTTATTTTTTGTTTAATTTCGCAGATTAAATCTGAATTTTGAGAAAAATTTTAAGAAATAGGCATTCAGCATTTAGGAAACGAATGCAGCTTTTAAGGGCAAATTCTAGGTAAAATTATTAATGAATTAAGGTTCATGAATGGAAATTATCAATGAATTAAGGTTCATCAAGAGATAACTTGAAAGAAATCATTTTTGCATATCGAATAGAAACCTCCTGGATTTTGATTTTTCCTTATTCATTTTAAGCATATTGGGTTTCTGTTACTTCGAAATTGGCGTCTACTGCAATAGAGAGAGGGAGCAACAATCTACGTGTCTTATTAAAAGATAAAAACAAACAATTAAAGAATTATTTCTGTTATTTCTGTATTTTCCGATAATCCTAAATGTACCTGTTAATGCATATAAAATCGTCAGATGTATAATTTTAGTATTCTTTATGGAAAAAGATATGTAAATAAATGATTTAAGATTGAAAAGAAATCATATTTAAATTATAAAAAAAAAAACCGCATGGTTGATTGCTTAGTTAGATAATGAAAAACTTAGTCATATATTCACTAAAGGTAAATGTGGTAGATGACAGCTTAATTTATTCTCGTTTATTCATTTTGATCTGACACGATATTGCTGTGCCCCCCCCCCCCCCCCTTTCTCATAAAAAGATAATAGATGAATAAAGAAAAACAAGACATCCCCCCAAAAAGGAAATTAGTCATTCGTAACATGTTTATTACTCAAAAAGTACCCCGGGTCATAATTAGTTGCACCCTTCCTTGCCTTTAATATATCCGATAAAGTTAAGCTCTTGAAGTGCAATATTCCAATAAACCAATAATTGAATATAAAGTGACAACAGATTGATCCAATATAGTTAATTACGCAGCTATCTATGGACTTAGCAGCGGAAAGAGAGTGTTTGATTACGTTTGTTTCCGTTATGTTCATTGCAGTGACACCGACGACGCCTCCCGCGCTTCCTTATCGGCAAATTAAAGGCGGCAAATTTTGCGGAGATAATCTATTTATCCATTTACCCTGGTTAGCTTAGATCTATTGTTCAAAGGTTAGAGGAGTAACTAACCTATTAATTTACAATGGAATTTTTGTCCTATCTTTGTTCTGAATGAATCGGTCAACGATATCAGTGAAGTGGAAAATATGATCTCATAAAGGACTCCACGGTAACCACAGGGATTTATTACGCTTCCCGGTTGCTAAATTTACTATGGCTTATCTAATAATCCCTAGTTTTAGCAACCAGGAAGTGTGGTTAATTCCTGTGACGGCAACCACATAAAATAGCGATATTTCTACACGTGTATTTTTACAGTTTCACGGCAATTTATTCTATATACATGTACTCGAAGCTAATCATTATGATGAATAGATAGACGAAAATATAGGTATGAATGTAAAAGGAACACCCCCCCCCCTTAAAAAAATTTAGCATTTCAGTGACAAGCAAAGTAAAGAAGTGCATTCATAAGAAAATAAATGAATAAAGAAAAGGAATGAAGCTCTTAACGAATGAATGAATGAATGAATGAATGAATGAATGAATGAATGAATGTAACCCGAATGGTAATAAAACGTTCACACGCAAGAAATTAACGAGATGCCCCTTCTTTTTTTCTTTTAGAGCTTTTTCGATGGATTGAGTGGAGAGCACGATGTTAGTATTGTAGCAGAAAAGAGAGAATGGCCTTTTAAACCGACGAAACCGTCATGGATATCTGACAACAAAATTCCGGAATCGAACAGGGCTACAAGCTACTTCAGATACCAGGTATGATAATTGTTTTTGTAACGCTTCTTTTGATTGGTCCTTAAAGTTGAAACAAAGAAAAGAAAATGAAACGGACTGTTAAATGGAAAAAGCTCTCCAAAAATGTTGTTTAGTATTTGCGTAGCAAGGACAAAAGTCAGCAGTGGCGGATTTAATGGGGCTCATACGGCCCGCGACCTCTCTAAAAGCAAAATAATGCTTTTTGTATCCTTAAATAGCCTCAAGAAATCCATAAGTATTATCTCCTTACTATCTATACAAATGGAGTTGTCCCAAAGGAAAGACATTCTGAGCATTTTTTAAGACCCCAAAATTCTATTACAATTTCCGAAATGTTTTTGATGTCCCCTCCAAGATCAAATCCTGGATCCGCAGTTTTACTGAACGTTCTTCCTGGTATATGGTGTTTTGGACGTTATAGAAGCATCCAGAAGTTACTGGGAAGACTCCTGGTTTTGGTCCAAGGACTTTGCCCCGAAAGTTTAAGAAAAATAGCTTTATCACAGTGTTCTGAAACGTTGAATGTAATTATTCAGTTTCGGGAAAACTATATGGATACTTTAGATTTCAAGCAAACATGGTGGACCAGGAGTCCCCGAGGGCACATGTAGCCAAATTCGACCAACTTCGGTTGATCGTTTCTTCAACGCATTAAAAAATCTATGTCATCAAAATTTCTTGAAATTTCTAAAACGTGGGTCCTACAGCATCATATCCCTTCCATCCTGCTCCGTTTTTCAGTACATTTTTCGACATAATAACTTTCACACTCTTTGGTCATAGATTGAGGATCACTGACGAGGGTTAAGTACCCGAAACGTGCATGTCTGGTCCATGCTGCAAATTTATCTGTTCTTAAATGATGCTATTGAATTTGAAGACGCGTTTAACAATTGTAGATTTGCCACTGCATAAACAGTATTTCCTAGAATTTTCTAGACTTGTTTGTGATCTTCTTGTTTTTGAATGAAGTTTCTCAAATTTATTCAAATCTACCATCACGATATTACATTGAATGGCTTGTCACACTCTTCTGTGACATAGAATAAGAATTGCGGTTTAATTCTATCATTGAATCATCCTTAAATACATGGGATGGCTTGTTTAAAGCTTAGTGACATAGACTGACAATTGCGGTTTAATTTCATTATTCTTTTAAATAAAAGAGAATCATCCTTAAAATTGCTTTTGATTTCACTTAGCTGTAAACATCTGTGTTATTCTTGACACCCACAAAAAGATCTCCGAAGAGCATAAATTTCTTTTTAATTAGACTTAATACCGGAAAAACCAATCCCCGATTTGGGTCCGTTTAGAGGAATTTAAGTATCACTAACAATGTCTTGACAGGCACTCCCTTTCATAATATTCCATTTTCTGTGAAGAAATGTGAAAGGTGATATTGAGTGCTAGACAAAGATATGGATAGTCGGCTATATTTCTTGCTTAAATTTTTATACGTGTAGTAAGAACTTTAAATATCAAATATGCTATAAAAGTCATAGTAGCTTGTTTAAAAGTCGTGTATCCAGATAACATGATAATGTAACAAGTGCGGATCCATAGGCGGGGGGTCGGAGGTTCCGGACACCCCCCCCTCCCTGGCTGGGGTCTGACCCCCCTGGAATCTTAGTAAATGCTGTGTTTCCATGCGTCCTCTGTAACGATGCATGTGTTACTATACATGTAGTATTTGTCATCAACACGATAAAACATGTTCATCTGATACAGTCCTATCCACGAGAAATTCGTCTGTAATGTGGCGCCCTCTATCTACTGGAAACAACCTTTTACTGGTTGAGATAAAGGAGAAAACACTTTCAGGTTCATAACCTAAGAATTGGTCATTTTGGTCCTTATTGACAAAGTTTCTTTCCGTTGCAATTATACTATGATGCAGATTATGGTCAACAGTTGCTGTCAGCCTAGCAAAGACGACCGACACCAAATCTGTTTCCAATTGAATTGTTCAGTTTATATAAGGCGAATGGTTTTTATTCAACTGGTGTTTGAGTGTCTTGTTTCACTGCTCTTCATAAGGGTTGCGTGCATGTAGTCCGGATGATCACTCCATTTACTTTGGATACAGTATTCGTTATCTTTAATTGTGTTTGTTTTGAGTGTGTTGCTTTGTGATCATACACTTTGGTGTTATATTCTTTGAGGCCTTTTCCTAATTTAAATTCAAAATCTACACACATTTTACCTTTGTTTGATTTGTGTGAGTTGTTATTTAATCTAGCTTAACCTTAAGTAAACTATCGTGATTGATGGATCCTAGCCCTAATCCAACTCAGCTTAGGTCAATAGCCTTTACATAATCGTACAGACAGACTTAAAAAAAAAAACTGCATGCTAGATGCTTGAGAAAATTTGTCGAAAAAAAAAAGCTGATGCAAATAAAATTTTACCCTTCGATGTTGCAGCCACGTGTTAGAGTAATGATAGACGGAACTTCAAATACCCAGGGAACCTATAGCGTAATGGGAGTGACATATAGACCCGGAATGACAGTATTTGAATCCATTGTAATGGCTGCCGTGAATTTCCATCGTATTCATAGATTTCAAACAAATCCATTTAACGTGGAGTTG
This sequence comes from Pinctada imbricata, assembly GCA_033119305.1. Lineage (NCBI taxonomy): Eukaryota > Metazoa > Mollusca > Bivalvia > Pterioida > Pteriidae > Pinctada > Pinctada imbricata. The sequence goes on along the minus strand of VSWD01000004.1, from coordinate 34,512,690 downwards.
CTGTGGGACGACAGGAAACGATGTGAAATAATCTCAAGTGCATTTAACATTGAAAATACAGAGCAACATTCCTGGAAAATTGTTGTACGAAGGAGACGGGGGAAGGTAGGTCCCTTTTAAATATGTATGTAAAATATGTGTGAATTCAAGTGCATTAAACATAGGAAAACATACAAAGAATATTCTTAGAAAGATGGAAAGGATTGGCCCCTGTTATAATGTTGTATTCATGAACCTTTAAATAATGAGCTACGTAATTCAATTACTTTGTAAAAGACGCAAGAAAAACATAAAGAACTAAGGTATGCCTGAAAGTTAGATCATCATGAATATTATTCAGCGCTATTTCTATAAATAACATTTGTAATTTATCAGCATAGTCAAATTCACTTCTGAAAAGTCAAGAATATCAGTACAAATGCCATAAAATATAAAACTATTTGAGTTTACAAATATCTTTGATTTTTTTTCAGAGGATTTATAAAAATGCTTGCATTCCATCAACACGATTGCGGCTACGCCCCTGGACCAGAGTTAACATTATATATGAGTGACCTCATCTATAAGACGTGTCAATTATTGAAGGCTCCTGAACGAACAATGCTCCAATTCTATTATTGTTTCATCCGTCCGTGGTTCGACTTTTAGTACCCCCTTGAAAAAATAAGGATGTTATTCTGAATGCATAATTTAATCTGATATTTCGAATGGGACCCAGATGAAATTTAGATATAATGAATCTGTTTAATTTTGCAAAGAAATGTCATAAAAGTAAGAATATCAAACGTTGTAAATTATTGAATGTCATATCTACAAAAATCTTTAAAGACATATTGGTTTAACGTGTCAATGTCATTACAATGTGTTTTTGAAGAATTAAATAAAATGAATAAAGAATCTACGCATTGCGAGTACAAAAATAATATACCAGACAAGTAGACATATATTACGATATGAATGGGTATTTTAATTCACTTATCAACTGGAGGTTATTAAATGATCAATGGTTTTGCCAATTTTCATTATAATTACTGTAGCTTCTGATCTACTGAAACGCTGGTTTCTCATGTCTATCTCAAAGACATTTGAATGGCGTAAACAAATGACTGAACTCAAAATCAACCATCGTTTTCGTCTCATTTATGCGGATCGGAGCTTCGACTCTTTGATAACTTAACCGACTTCTGATGTTTTCACACGACATCCAAAAGAAGTGTGCCTAATAACGATACTCTAGCAATCAACATCCTCAGTTGACAGCAGAAGAAAGATCTTCCAAATTTGGCCAGTTCCTAATGATTTAATAATAATCATTTCATGAGATGATTTTTTCACCTAGCTGGCTTGCACACTTTAAGTTTTACATGAACACAAAACATAATGAACTCAAGAAGTCTTCTTATTTAAAACAAGAGCCCCAGGGGGCACAACGCTCACCTGATACCCATGCACGCTCTAACTGACATACTGACATTGAATACTGATAGTGCCAGTACCAGGATTTTAGCCCACAACCTTTCTAAAAAGATTTTTGCCGGATGCAGAGAAGTGTTTTTTTTTCAGACAACCTTTAAAGGTACAAAAAAGAAAAAAAAGAAAAAAATTTCAAAACAATAACTTTTTTACTGATTTGAAAAAAAAACGGATAAAGTGGTCCAACGTCATATGCCCAGCTAGTATAGTTCAATTATGCAACATCAAAAATAAAATCATATTGTAAAATTCCACATAAATGTGCAGCAGAAAAAGAATAAAACAATGAAATGATTTCACAAATTAAGTTTATTTAAAATTGAACACAAAACCTTTCATTATTGATAGCTAGCATGCCAGAAATTATAAAGCCTGTGTTTGTGAAACGAGAATGCCCCCGGCGGCATCTTTGTTAGTATAAACACCATTTTCTGTTAAGTATGTGAGAGGTCAGGGTCAGCGTAATATTGGTATCAATGGAAAGATCTTGTCACAAGGAATACACATGTACAATATGAAAGCCCTATCACTATAACCATTCAATAGTTATGCCCAATGTTAAAGTTTCTGAGAAGTACGTGAAACGTCAAGGTTATGGTCATGAGGTCAAAAATTTTGGTAAATACACATGTGAAATATGAAACCTCTATCACCAGCTTCCATTCAAAAGTTATGCCCAATGTTAAAGTTTTTTGGAAAACAGACAGACAAACAGACAGACGGACAGGCCAAAAACTTTATGCTCCCGAATCTTTTATTCCAGGGGCATAAAAAACAAAGATTTTTCGGTTTTGCCTTTATTCACTAAAATCTATGAATTATGCTTTTGAATAGTATTGATTTCATCTCAAATACATGAAACGTACAGTTAAAATCGTTTTGATCCAATATTCAACAATTCAAGTGAGTTGTGCAGAAATTGTGCCAGTTTGTTTTCCAAAAAAGCAGTGTATGTTGTATCAAACCTCATGACCCAGTGAAGCCACTTGAACAAATAATTTTCAGTAAATATGCTGAAATGCGACGCTTCTTGCCTATGCATATTTCAACAGGCGAGAAGGAGCGTCGCATTTCAGCATACGCTGTTCAACAACTCAAGTGGTTTCTCTAAGGTTTCGCAGTTTGAAACAAATTAAAAGGCCCATGAAATTGTTAAGCTTGTCCAACTAGCAGACCTACGACATCGTTATTTACTGTTAACTAATTGTTTTACCTCATCATAGGTCTGTTACACGGGCAAGTTGTTAGCGGAGAGAGTTCATGAAATGTATCGGTTGCATTGGATTTTCCGACAAGAAGTTATTTGGTCTGATAAAAACTCATTATGTATCTATTATTTGAACAGATAAAAATTCCCAAATGTCTTAACACAGGATCCTGTCGCTTTATGAGAGAAAATGTTTTATTATTCACAGCCTCAGGCCTCTGTATTCCTCTTAGAAATATTATACATACAAGATGACGAACACAGTGGCTTAAGGTTGTGAATAATAATTTATTTTCTCTATTAAAACAACAGCTTCTGTGGTCCAACATTTCATTGGAAGATTTCAGGAACTCTGAACGGAATTATTTATTTTCAAGAATTTCAGATATTAAATGTCCTATGCATTCTCAAAATCCAGAGGAAGAGATTACTCATTAGACGTTTCTTCAAGAAATCAGTCCGTAAATTACTTCATCTAAGAGAGTCTAAGACAGAGGAAATTCGAGCAAACTTTATACATAATAACAAGTATATGCAAGTGTTCCAAGTACATGAATGAAAACCATTATGAACGTTGTTCATAGCTCAAACCATACTCGCTCCTTTAACATACCTACATGTAATTCCGTCATCAGGAAGAACTCATTCTTCATACGTACAGTCACAGAGTGGAACGAACTGGATAACCATCAAGTGCTGTCAAGGACTGTGGAAGGCTTTAGATTCAGCCTGAAGCGCGATTAAGTAAGTTTATGCGCTCTCTCATTCCGTTGATCACAAGCCAGTATTGGTAATTCAACGTACCCATACAGATACAGATTATGAAAGTGTTCCAATTATAAAAATCTATTCCGTTTGCACTGTATCTCCTGAAATATATCGCAGTACTGCTTTGCGGTTTGTATTGCAATGAAGCGCCTAGCGGAATACGATGCGCCTTGGGGACGAAGATGAATGAATGCGTATCTAGGTCATTGTCCTGTCAAATAGTTCCGATTATTTTCTTATTATTTTCAACAATTGGTGGAAAATACACACAATGTTTATCTTGAATTGTTTTCTCCGTGATTGTTTACTAGACAGATGAAATAAAATTTTGAATATAGTTTTAAAGTGTGTGAGACATCTACATGTGTGGAAGAATACGTGTGAAAATGGGTCCTCAGATCATAAAATTCGAATAATTCCGGTCCGGAACCAGGTGCATGGCTTTGAAAAATATTTAAAAAGTTGTGTACTTTTAATCATTACGGCATTTTTTTTTTTTTTGTGATTCAAATAAAATTTCTTCATTTAAAAGTAGTATCAATGTGTATAACCCGGTGCGATTTGAGAATTTCTTTTCTTTTTTGGTAAGAAAACATACATTATACCTATGTACAATCTTAAAAAATATTCCTTAAAAATCCAAAAGTGGATATCTGGACAAAATTCTTTCACTTGTAGGGTACCATGCATGAGTACCTCATACCTACAAATTGTCATGACAATCTGAAGAGTGGTTATAGAAAAGAAGCAGAAAATGTATGAAAATCACCCCCCCCCCTTTCCTTTTTACATAAGAAAAAAATTCATAAAAAATCAAAAAAATAAAATTTAAGCATAAAATACATATCAAAGCATTAAGTAAGTTAAATATGATAAATATGTAGTAAATGAGTGTGTAAAATCATACACTTATTGAGTTATTTAAAGAAAAAGTGCAAAAATGTGCATTTCTGACTAAGTCCGAAAAGACGTCAAAAACGCGTCAAAAATTAGTTGTCGGATTTTAACGAAATGAACAAACTTGAATCATACATCCTTCTAGATCACATAGATACAATTAGTTTTTCAATCCATTCAGTGGAACTGGAGAAGAAGATTTTTGAAGAGGGGTACCCTCCGGGGCCTATTTGACCCCGCCCTGGATCCACCCCTGAAGGGATCGAGCCGAAATGAACAAACTTGGTAGAGGACCTTTAGTACTTCATGCATACCAAGTTTCATCAAAATCCCTTCAGCCGTTCTTGAGAAGAAGTTGAAAATGTTAAAAGTTTACGACGGACGGACGACGGACGACGGACGACGGACGCCGGACGCCACACTATGACAATAGCTCACTTGAGCCTTTGGCTCAGGTGAGCTAATAAAAAGGGAAAAAATTTTTGTTGGGGTCCCGCCGGGGTTTGAAGCCACTCCCCATGGGTCCATTGGGCATGGAAAACATACATTATACCTATGTACAATCTTAAAAAATATTCCTTAAAAATCCAAAAGTGGATATCTGGACAAAATTCTTTCACTTGTAGGGTACCATGCATGAGTACCTCATACCTACAAATTGTCATGACAATCTGAAGAGTGGTTATAGAAAAGAAGCAGAAAATGTATGAAAATCACCCCCCCCCCCTTTCCTTTTTACATAAGAAAAAAATTCATAAAAAATCAAAAAAATAAAATTTAAGCATAAAATACATATCAAAGCATTAAGTAAGTTAAATATGATAAATATGTAGTAAATGAGTGTGTAAAATCATACACTTATTGAGTTATTTAAAGAAAAAGTGCAAAAATGTGCATTTCTGACTAAGTCCGAAAAGACGTCAAAAACGCGTCAAAAATTAGTTGTCGGATTTTAACGAAATGAACAAACTTGAATCATACATCCTTCTAGATCACATAGATACAATTAGTTTTTCAATCCATTCAGTGGAACTGGAGAAGAAGATTTTTGAAGAGGGGTACCCTCCGGGGCCTATTTGACCCCGCCCTGGATCCACCCCTGAAGGGATCGAGCCGAAATGAACAAACTTGGTAGAGGACCTTTAGTACTTCATGCATACCAAGTTTCATCAAAATCCCTTCAGCCGTTCTTGAGAAGAAGTTGAAAATGTTAAAAGTTTACGACGGACGGACGACGGACGACGGACGACGGACGACGGACGCCGGACGCCACACTATGACAATAGCTCACTTGAGCCTTTGGCTCAGGTGAGCTAATAAAAAGGGAAAAAATTTTTTGTTGGGGTCCCGCCGGGGTTTGAAGCCACTCCCCATGGGTCCATTGGGCATGGAAAACATACATTATACCTATGTACAATCTTAAAAAATATTCCTTAAAAATCCAAAAGTGGATATCTGGACAAAATTCTTTCACTTGTAGGGTACCATGCATGAGTACCTCATACCTACAAATTGTCATGACAATCTGAAGAGTGGTTATAGAAAAGAAGCAGAAAATGTATGAAAATCACCCCCCCCCCTTTCCTTTTTACATAAGAAAAAAATTCATAAAAAATCAAAAAAATAAAATTTAAGCATAAAATACATATCAAAGCATTAAGTAAGTTAAATATGATAAATATGTAGTAAATGAGTGTGTAAAATCATACACTTATTGAGTTATTTAAAGAAAAAGTGCAAAAATGTGCATTTCTGACTAAGTCCGAAAAGACGTCAAAAACGCGTCAAAAATTAGTTGTCGGATTTTAACGAAATGAACAAACTTGAATCATACATCCTTCTAGATCACATAGATACAATTAGTTTTTCAATCCATTCAGTGGAACTGGAGAAGAAGATTTTTGAAGAGGGGTACCCTCCGGGGCCTATTTGACCCCGCCCTGGATCCACCCCTGAAGGGATCGAGCCGAAATGAACAAACTTGGTAGAGGACCTTTAGTACTTCATGCATACCAAGTTTCATCAAAATCCCTTCAGCCGTTCTTGAGAAGAAGTTGAAAATGTTAAAAGTTTACGACGGACGGACGACGGACGACGGACGACGGACGACGGACGCCGGACGCCACACTATGACAATAGCTCACTTGAGCCTTTGGCTCAGGTGAGCTAATAAAAAGGGAAAAAATTTTTGTTGGGGTCCCGCCGGGGTTTGAAGCCACTCCCCATGGGTCCATTGGGCATGGAAAACATACATTATACCTATGTACAATCTTAAAAAATATTCCTTAAAATCCAAAAGTGGATATCTGGACAAAATTCTTTCACTTGTAGGGTACCATGCATGAGTACCTCATACCTACAAATTGTCATGACAATCTGAAGAGTGGTTATAGAAAAGAAGCAGAAAATGTATGAAAATCACCCCCCCCCCCCTTCCCTTTTTACATAAGAAAAAAATTCATAAAAAATCAAAAAAATAAAATTTAAGCATAAAATACATATCAAAGCATTAAGTAAGTTAAATATGATAAATATGTAGTAAATGAGTGTGTAAAATCATACACTTATTGAGTTATTTAAAGAAAAAGTGCAAAAATGTGCATTTCTGACTAAGTCCGAAAAGACGTCAAAAACGCGTCAAAAATTAGTTGTCGGATTTTAACGAAATGAACAAACTTGAATCATACATCCTTCTAGATCACATAGATACAATTAGTTTTTCAATCCATTCAGTGGAACTGGAGAAGAAGATTTTTGAAGAGGGGTACCCTCCGGGGCCTATTTGACCCCGCCCTGGATCCACCCCTGAAGGGATCGAGCCGAAATGAACAAACTTGGTAGAGGACCTTTAGTACTTCATGCATACCAAGTTTCATCAAAATCCCTTCAGCCGTTCTTGAGAAGAAGTTGAAAATGTTAAAAGTTTACGACGGACGGACGACGGACGACGGACGACGGACGACGGACGCCGGACGCCACACTATGACAATAGCTCACTTGAGCCTTTGGCTCAGGTGAGCTAATAAAAAGGGAAAAAATTTTTTGTTGGGGTCCCGCCGGGGTTTGAAGCCACTCCCCATGGGTCCATTGGGCATGGAAAACATACATTATACCTAATATGTACAATCTTAAAAATATTCCTTAAAAATCCAAAAGTGGATATCTGGACAAAATTCTTTCACTTGTAGGGTACCATGCATGAGTACCTCATACCTACAAATTGTCATGACAATCTGAAGAGTGGTTATAGAAAAGAAGCAGAAAATGTATGAAAATCACCCCCCCCCCCCTTTCCTTTTTACATAAGAAAAAAATTCATAAAAAATCAAAAAAATAAAATTTAAGCATAAAATACATATCAAAGCATTAAGTAAGTTAAATATGATAAATATGTAGTAAATGAGTGTGTAAAATCATACACTTATTGAGTTATTTAAAGAAAAAGTGCAAAAATGTGCATTTCTGACTAAGTCCGAAAAGACGTCAAAAACGCGTCAAAAATTAGTTGTCGGATTTTAACGAAATGAACAAACTTGAATCATACATCCTTCTAGATCACATAGATACAATTAGTTTTTCAATCCATTCAGTGGAACTGGAGAAGAAGATTTTTGAAGAGGGGTACCCTCCGGGGCCTATTTGACCCCGCCCTGGATCCACCCCTGAAGGGATCGAGCCGAAATGAACAAACTTGGTAGAGGACCTTTAGTACTTCATGCATACCAAGTTTCATCAAAATCCCTTCAGCCGTTCTTGAGAAGAAGTTGAAAATGTTAAAAGTTTACGACGGACGGACGACGGACGACGGACGACGGACGCCGGACGCCACACTATGACAATAGCTCACTTGAGCCTTTGGCTCAGGTGAGCTAAAAAGGTATTTCTATCATGCATACATCTGTCCTTATCTGGCATAGAGTATATTTCGCTCATCATTTAAATCACTTTTCATATATTCACTATTCATATATTTACTAGATATTCACTATTCATATATTTACTATGTATTCACTATATATTCACTATTCATATATTCACTATATATTCATTTTTCATATATTCACTATATATTCCCTATTCATATATTCACTATATATTCACTTTATATTCACTATTCATATATTCACTTTATATTCACTATATATTCACTATTCATATATTCACTATATATTCTCTATTCATATATTCACTATATATTCACTATTCATATATTCACTATATATTCACTATTCATATATTCACTATATATTCACTATTCATATATTCACTACATATTCACTATTCATATATTCACTTTATATTCACTACATATTCACTATTCATATATTCACTATATATTCACTATTCATATATTCACTACATATTCACTATTCATATATTCACTATATATCTCTATTCATATATTCACTATATATTCACTATTCATAAATTCATTATATATTCACTACATATTCACTATTCATTTTTTCACTATATATTCACTATATATTCACTATTCATATATTTACTATATATTCACTATTCATATATTCACTATCAATATATTTACTATATATTCACTATTCATATATTCACTATATATTCACTATTCATATATTCACTATTCATACATTCACTATTCATACATTCACTATTCATATATTTACTATATATTCAGTATTCATATTTTCACTATTCATATATTCACTATATATTCACTATTCATATATTCACTATTCATATATTTACTATATATTCAGTATTCATATATTCACTATTAATATATTTACTATATATTCAATATATAGAATTATATTCAATATATATTCACTATTCATACATTCACTACTCACATATTCCGCTCATCATATATTATTTTACTATTTGGATTTCCTCTCTTTAGTCCTCGAGCATCACTGATGATACATTGATTCTTAAAATGCGCATATGGTTCACTGCATTTTTTTACTATATGTATTTCAATATGATGATACATGTATGCCCTAGTCAACAGAAACGATGCCAATAGATATAGTAAGTATTGAACACACAAAAGTATTTAGAGTTAAATGTCAAAATGGCTCAAAATGATGTCATCCAAAAGTACTATCTAAGTGCAGATGTTTACTTAAGTTTCAAAACAAATCTCACATATACTTAGCATCTAAACTCAGTACTGAAGCCGTAAGCTCTGGTGAATTATATGCTCAGGAACTTTGATGTTTAAGAGCAGATAGCTAGAGATAAAACCTATTCATTAATTTAATTATCACTAAAATAGCTGATTTTTAGTAAACTGAAAAATAAATGTTACTGTTTTAGAATTATGAAGCATTTTTGTTTCATTGATGACGTGACAAAATTTTTTTCCCATGAAACAATTAATGATAAATATGATTACCCGTAATAATTTATCCTCCTATTCATGACGAGATAGAAGGACAAATTGAGGAAACAGTTCCCAGTATCGGATGAAAACTATCATGATCAAATATATTTTGATATCTAGGAAACTAAGAAGTTTAGATGACTTTGCGAAAAACGAGATAATCTGAATCATTTATTGAAAAAGAAAACGCCTTCGTGGCTTCCTTTTTGAGTGTTCAAAAGAAATAAAGAAGATCCTGACGACAATCTCAACAGCACCCACAATAGAGCACCAAGTTGAGCATCGACGGACCCCTAGCAAGCTAGAAGTGGACCAGGTGCCCGGGAGGAGTAACCATCCCCTGTTTGGCTAGCCGCACCCGCCGTCGATCTTCACGCACGAAAATTAAAACAATACCTACAAAACATACACTGTCTGAGGTTATGTCTATATGAAAAGTGCTATGGCGACCATGTCAGGGAAAACATTTAAAACACTTACCATCGAACCACTCACGGGGAACTATTTTTACAAGCTCCACACAGCAAAGGACATAAGTGTGACAAAATGAGATAAAGATGATCCTGACGACAATCTCAACATCAATTTTAAAAGAAAGAAAGAAGATCCTGACGACAATCCCAACAGCAATCATAATGAAGCAAAAATTTAGCAAGCTAGAGGTGTGCCCAGGTGCCCGAGAGGAGTAATCATCCCCTATTCGGCTAGCCGCACCCGCCGTCGATGTTTAAGCACGAAAATGAAAATAATATCTACAAAACATGCACTGTCTGAGGTTATGTTTATTTAGAAAGTGCTATGGTAACCATGTCAGGGAAAAACATTTAAAACAGTATCGATCATCGAACCCCTCTCGTGGAACTTTTTTTTTACTAGCCCCACACGACAAAGGGCATAAGTGTGTCACAAATAAGATAAAGAAGATCATGACGACAATCTCAACAGCAATCTTAAAAGAAGATACATAAGAAGGGAGGGGATCTCCAACCAGACCTGGTTGCAGTAACAACAAGAAAATTCCAAAACACCCGAAGCGCAAACACAGAAGACGAGTACAGCAAGAGAAGAAAAAGAGACACACGACATAGAAACCATTAACACAAAAGACTAGCAATACATAAACCAACGAGACCAATGGGCAACCGGTGCCCGGCAATCTGCTACGCAGGGAACAAATGGTGTGGTTATCCTGGATTACGTGCGCACAACCCTCCCACTTCTCCGATTCCCCAGAGATCTCGAAGAACGTACAACTGTGGTGTAAAACAACCTCCTCACTGTCAGATGACAACATACAAACAAGACCGAAAAACGCAGAGGCCCAAGCTACACAGAAGAATATGTAAATGGATATAAAAAGAGGGCGTACGCGCATTTAATACAATCCGTACTCTGCCGACTGTAGCGAGCTCTTGTATGTTATCACCCGAGGAGTCCGACTGACATTCAGAGAGGACAGGTGGTCGGGGCCCTGTCTTCTCTAAAGAGGTTTGGAGATGGCCCGTCATGGAGTCCCGTCGTCACAGTCAGTCAGAGTGCAAGTTCTAAGAATGCGCTGGTTCAAGACCGTAAATTGGTCAAGTACCAAGTCTAGTGTCCGTCTGGTTACATGAGGATCATATTCACGGTATAAAAGGCGTTTGATGATTCCGACGCATTTTCGATGGTAATGCTGTCTACATTTGATCCTTCTAATTTTGTTTATCATATCACCATAAAATGCAGGTTGTGAAATACCCAAAGTAATGTACTCTGTTGCTTGTATAGATCCGAATTTTAAAAGAAGTTGACTGTAATTTTTGTAAATTTTTTTTAAAAAAAGTATTAACTAGTTTATGAAAGCGGAAACCTTGACATAAAAGTTTCTTCGTAATTTGTAAGTTTCTACAGTGAAAATCCAAAATATTAGTACATGCTCTAGCGTACAGGATGAGTTGTAATATGTAAATGCCGTGTGACGGTAGCCTAGGAACATCAACGTCAAGCCAGGGGAAAATAACTATGTTCAATCCAAAATCATCTCTTTTGTCATATACACTTGCATGAATATTACCGTATACAATTTTGATATTAAGATCCAAAAATGGTGTTTCTGTATTTGTTACGTTTGCTGAGTTAAGTGTTAATTTTTGTTGATAAAATCCATTCTTTTACAGTTCGAAAGCAGGATTGTCAATTGTCAGAATATCATCCATATACCTAGAAGTATTAATGGTTTTGTATGCCTTCGGTTTCTGATTTTCTGAATTATCGATTTTGTGCTGTATACAGGGATATGGTCATTATCCATATTTGTCATTGAAACATTTCAAATCGTCATATTTTCTTTGCTTTTGGAGATTTTGGATAAATTCTTTTTCGTAAGTATATAAAAATAAATTTGCAACAAGAGGCGCACCGTTAGTGCCCATCAGTAAGAATCAAGCAAAGGTGATGCATGAGCGAGTTTTGCTAAACTCTTTTCTTCCTGTTTTGAGACAAAATTATGTATAATTGTATCGATAAACAGAATATAATTTCGTCTTTTGCCACTTATCATGGTTACAGATGGTGAAGTTAAACTTTTGGCAGTCTGAGTCAGCCGCTGCATCCGTTGCTGGGTTATCCGAGTACGGGTTCACAACCCTTCTACTTATCAGTATACACAAAGACCGCTCTAGACATAGTTATCTGACAATAAAATCCTATCACTGTAAGTTGTCAAACAGGGGATGTTTACTCCTCCCGGGCACCTGATTCCACCTCTAGTTTGCTAGGGGTCCGTCGATGCTCAATTTTGTGCTCCATTGTGCGCATGTTGTTGAGATAATCGTCAGGATCTTCTTTAACTCATTTTGTCAAAACAAGCAAGACGATCTGTTGTAGAGACCCAATTTACAAGTAACACCAAGCGCTGCATATGGATATCATACGTATTGAACACCCAAAATCATGAAGAGTCTAATGTCGAAATGATCAGAATAATGCCATTTAAAACTAGCATATAAGTGCAGAGGTTTGTGTGAAAATGTTTTCTTTAGTTTCAGAACAAGTATCAAATATATCTAAACTCGGTACTTTTGGCCATATTTTTCGCTTAAATACGATTCTGAATAAAACCTACACAAAATTTGAAGCCGCTCATTTTGGCTAGAGGAAATTAAAAGTCTGTATTGCAGATGGCGCCAGGAAAATTCACTTTGGCTTTTTTAAAAAATGTTTTGACATGAAGTACAAATGACGAGGATTCAATAACCGAAACACGTGTCTAGTACAATAAAATTGGTGCTATAGAACATATTCTTCAGTATTGACAAACTGAAGTCCTAAGCCCAGGCGAAATACACGTATATGCTCAGAAACATTATCGTCTAAAAGTAATGATGACTATAATTACGACAAAAATAATCAAACTGAATATTTAGTTAACTGAAAAAAACTAAATGTTAATGATTGTAAATTTATCAAGCATTTTTGTTTTCATTTATGACGTTACAAAACTCACTCATACTGTAAAAATCTTTATTTCCTTGAAACAAATAATGATGAATATAATTCCTCTCGCAATTTTATTTTCCTATTTATGATAACAGAACAGCAAATTGAGAAAACAGTTCCTCGTATCAGATGAAAATTATTATGATCAAATATACTTATCCAGTTTACTTGATAGCATAATAAAAAATTAGATGAATTTGTGGAAATGTATGAAAAAGGTCTGAAAAATAAGTCTTTGAAGTCAGGAGATGATCTGATTCATTTATGGGAAGAGAAAACGCATTCGTCATTTCTTTTCTAAGTGGAATGAATATAGGACTCTTTTGTAGTCTTCTATGAAAAATACACAAGTTCCACCCGAGGAGTCTCAAAATAATGTAAAACCCGAGGCTTGCAGAGGCTTTTGCAGAATTGTGAGACCCCGAGGTTAAAAGCAATGTATCTTTAAAAAAAGACAATGGAAGAATATTTTTCTCTCATATCTAAGGGCCAAAGTCAAAACTAAAAGAAAAGAGACGACATATGAAAAATATCAAGTTGGCAAAACTTTTGCGATATTCGAATTCAGTGCCCCCGAAAATGGTTTAGTCTATGAGAATAAACTATGAATAGTGGGCTTATTAGAATATAACGCAAGAATACATTCCAATATTAAAATCGATGTTTTATTGCCATATTCACTGTAGCATATAACGTGTTATGCAAATAATCTCTGTTTCCCTTCGATTAAACAATGTAAATACCGTCTGAATCTATATACCTTATACATGTATGAAAGTATTTCAGGTCTATCATATGAGCATCAATATCATTTATACGATGGAAATCTTTTCTGGTCAAGAATAGAGGTGTATTCACTTGAACATATTTTTTTGTATTTTGTTTACATGTTATGATATGGTGCACATAAATAAACAAAATTTTCTGTTGAGGTGTTCTCTGAATATAACTCTATACTTGACCAGAATAGATACTCGTCATATAAATGATAATGATACTCGTATGATAGGCCGAAAATAAATTATCTCAAAGTAGATTTAGACAGTATTTACCTCGTTTAATCGAAGGGGATTCCCAGGCTAGAGATTATTTGCTGTCACGTGATACGCTACCGTGATATTGCAACTAGCTTGCTTGTTTTGAGGATTTAAATCATCACGTCAAAATAGCGTAAACAATCGAAAGAATAGCGTCACGTGATATCTGATACAACTGTCACGTGATATGTGATACAGATGTAGCTCACAAAGCTGTATTTTACGGGCCTACTCTGTAACGCGGGTATGAGAAAATAAGATTATGAAGGGAAAATAATGGCGGGAAGAACACTGACAATTTCCTCAAGACAATACTTGTGTTGATATCAACACATTTCAAAAGAGAAAATGTATTAAACAAATGAAGGAAATAAATCCGCTTGGTCACTACCAGACGCCATACGAAACTTACTGACATGGCATTTAACTTTCTGATTTCCCTGTTTTAAGGATGTTTATTAACTACCCGTATTTCAATGCCAGAGTGTTTGCCACAAATAAAATTGAAATCGAGACACTTAATTGAGACACAGGTTTGAAGAATTGAAACAACATATTTGATGTCGATCACACTGGAACTCATCCACAAGATTGCAATAAACAATGTATATAAAACAACAGAACCACTTCAACAAATAACTTACCGGAGCAAAACGTTACACATGAGAAAATCGACAGAAATTTGACCATATTAACAAAGAAAAGAGACAATGACAAGTAATGAAGGACAACACATTTGACGGTGAAGACACTGTAGCTACTTTTGATGGTCATCTTCTTCATCTATAATTTGTCATCTATAGCAAATCATGTAGTTATCCGGATTGTGTACAGAAACCACTCTGGATCGCATCTACATTTTGTTAAACACGGATGGAAGGTACTTATATATATTTTAATATAGAGAATTTCGATCATAATCGGATGTAATAATGAGAAAGAAAGGAGAGAATGAAAAGTGATAGTCAATATCCTAAACTGATTTTTTTATTTTTGAATTGACGTAAAACATGCGGTTTTATCAACTTCTATAGGTAGCATTATGAGGTCGAAACCGATAATTGTGCTAGGTTAGTGCTAGTTAGAGCGACTTGACGTACGAAGATTCCGGAAACAATCCTGTGTATGAGCTTCATCGCTCAAACAATGTTTTTTTTAGTTTTGAATACACTGCGAAATATTTTTGAAATATAAGATTACGCTGACAGCTCGTTCAGCCCCTTCTAATTCTAAACGGAAAGCAAACAAGAATAAGATAAAGGATTTTCACAGTGTAAGTCCGATGGTACAGCTGATGAAATTAGAAAGTCGATGCTGATATGAAAATTGATGCGATAATCATCCAAATGAATTGTCAATATTGAAATATATTATGCTATAGTACCAATTTTATTGTACCAGACACGTGTTTCGGATATAAAGTCCTCGCCAGTAGTACATACTATCAAACTGGTTGAATGAAGCCAATGTAAATTTTCCTGGCGATGTCTACAATATAGACTATTGATTTCCTCTTGCCAAAATCAGCGGCTCCGTATTTTGTGTAGGGTGTATTCAGAAGCGTATTTAAGTGAAAAATATGGCCAAAAGTCGTTGGAGGGTAGGCACAAGGAGCTTAAATCTAATCATGAACGAAAACGTTTTGGCAAAATCCCATGTAAGGATAGAGCTATGCAATGAGGAAGATACCCCTTGGTTTTAGAAGGTTAGGTCTAACGTTGTTACATGCAAGCATGAGATGCTAACTCTTTCTGGGCACTTGATCTCACTCCTTCTCTTCATATGGTGGATTTTTAAAAAAAAAATTGTTCCTTTGCCTTAGTTCTGGTTTTATCCTGGTTTTGTTTGCCCTTGATTAGGTGATTTTTCGATTAACGATTTGTACTTCTTGATAGGAGTATGTTTTTTTCCATATTTGTCATTGATGACAGAAAATTTAGAAGATATTTCAATGCAGTGCATAAGCACTAAAAATAGGCGAGCGATATCCTCGGGGACTTACATTTCACCAGAAGCGATACCAGCCTAGTGGCTTAAATTGTATATGTTCTAGATTACCAATTTCATTGTAGTAGACACGTGTTTCGGCTATTAACTCCTCGTCAGTAGTACTTAATGTTGAACAGATTGATGGACTCCGAGTATGCGAACAAATTTGTTTACGAAATAAGCAAAATAATCATCAATTCAACTGAAATAAAGTTTAAAAATTCTTAGGATGTTGATTTTAACAGAAATTAACTATTCTTATGACAGAGGGCTATATAATATAAAACTGCCATGTACCATATAGAATAATACGGAAGTGTTCCAACTCTTTACCTTCTTGAAGAAAATTTCAAACCAATTCTAATACACCAGATATTTGTTTCAGAAAGCAAATCCTTATCAGTGATGTTTCCATTTTCAGACACACACAGCCAAAATTTTCAGTAGCGGACTCTGGTTTTATTTATTTTCTAAATCTGCAGAGAATGCGCGTCTCCAAATTTCCTGTAGGTTTCAGTAGCATAGTTAAATAGAATCAATGACCAAAGTAGCAAAAGAGGCCCGGATGGTGCTCAGATGTTAACCTCTTTAAATTTCGATGTTTTTTTTTTGATGAAATGACAATTTTCCGAAATCAGAAGATATATGTATGCATGTTTCGGATATTCCGACCACACCTTCATAAATTCATTGGAAGACAAAAAACCCCCAAAAGAAACAAAAACAAAAGCAAAAACAAAAACAACCCCCCCCCAAAAAAACCCCCCAAAACCACAAAACCAAAATCAAAAACAAAAAGAAAATCAAAACAAAACAGCACAAAAAAAAAAACAACAAACAAACAAACACCCCCCCCCCAAAAAAAAAAAGCGATCGTTATGATTGCAATCAATTTAAACATTAAAGTATGATATAGAAACACAATTGAATATACAATTATTCAATATGCTCTGCTAAAATCTTTAATTCTCATTATACGTAACATGTATATACAAATGGATCTGACAACATGAGACCGTAAAAGCCCATGTCAAGGGTCATATGTAGCTCAAATGAACCCCTAGCTTGTCTGTATACAACCATTTCAGTTATTATAAGACATCACTGTTTCATTTGTCAAAAACTTCACCTTGATATGAACTCCTATGAGTGATGGAATGTAAGAATTTTCAGATAATTAGTCAAATATTTATCTGATTGGTACACAAACTGTTTACATGAGTATTACATAAACTTATAAAAAGTTGACAATAATATATCATGGCTCAGCATGTGGTTCGGGGACTGGTTTTTCGTTTTTCAGTTTGAGATAAATAGCCATACAGTCAGCGACGGCAAATTCTGAAAATGAAAATATTTAGAAACATTATTCTGTCTTCAGAATGTATTTGCAAATATGGTAAGGCATTTACAGCATATCGAGAACATGGTAAAATACTTATTTTCTAATACAGTAACCCTTTAAACAGACATCTTATCAGAACGTTTGCAATGATTTAAACTTTGTGTTCAAGCCAGAAATTAACCTTAATGAAACAGTCTTTAAGGTGTCATCAATACAGGTTTTAATGGATTAAGAAAATATATTAATTTATCACATGATACACCCATTATGCAGTTTCATAAAGCCCTTTCATAAATATATGATATGATAACACGTTGCATATCGCTCTGCTTGAATGCGATTGGTCAAGGTTGGAACCTAATCACATAAACCTTGACAAATGTGACCTTTCAAATATCGGTCAACTGTTAAATTCAGACCCAGAGTCAATTTCAATGATTAAAATTGTTGTTGTTAAATAATTCTTGCATTAAAATACTATTCAAGTTTGAAACACTTTTCTCTTACGCACAGAATATCGAATACGATGGGGACACTACTTCTCATGGCGTAGCAGACGACTTCTAAATCACGGCGTGGTTCGCCTCTATAGTTCTTGGAAACGTTGATTTCACGTTAGAAATACACATTTTTAGGCAATATCATGTGATAAAAAGAATCTCAAATGAATTTTCATTTCATACGATGTATTATGAAACTCGTTGTGCGTTTTATATCCCCTCGCCAAGGCTCGGGGATATAAAACACACAACTCGTTTCATAATACATCGTATGAAATGAAAATTCATTTGAGATCCTATATTTATCAGAAACAACGACAATAATTATTCGTTATGATTTTTAAAATTAATTATAAACATATATCAAACTCTTTTCTGTAGAAATATGAATTGAATCCCTTGCCTATAATATGAAAGTGTTCCAACTCCATACCTTCATAAAGAAAATTCCAAACCAGTTTGTCCTGCACCAGACACGTGTTTCGAATATTAAATTCTCATCAGTGATGCTTCCGGCGGAGCCATCAAAATTCATTTCAGTAGCGACCTCGTTAATGTTTTGAATTTAGATTTGTACATTTACTTAACAGAGAGATCGGGGATCCAAATTTCCTAGGGTCGATTCAGTAGCATATCCAAATAGAATATATTATCAAAATAGAATATTGAATTCTCATCATTGATGCTTCCAGCGGAGCCACCAAAATTCTTTTCAGTAGTGTCCTCTTTAATGTTTTGAATAGATTTGTACATATACTATGGTGCATTTTTTTTTACATTTTTAATCTATTTGTGTTTTTTTCCGATGTTGTCTTGTACATGATATTTCTAAATGAATGATATTTTTTAATGGATAAACTTCCCGTCACAAACATTCAATAAAATCATAAAAAACTAAGGAGTGGTATCTCCCTGATGGCATAGCTCTGTCTTTAGCAGGTTTTTTGACAGAAATTTAAGGTCACCTTTAGATTCTGCTCTTCATAATTCTTTATAACATGTATGTTGATTTTATATGTTTAGGCCTCGAACATCACTGATAAGACACGACTTTTTGACATGCGCATATGGTGCACTGAAATTTTACAATAAAACATATTTTTCTATTTTGCCAATTCTCTATCCAGTAGTAAACCGATCATAGTTGTAATGAGGATAAGCTTAATAAAATACAACACCTTTCTTATCGAAGATGGTTTTGTGATGCCGTGGCGCGTATATGAATTGGGGATATCCGTAAAATCTTTCCCATGAGCAGATCCCAGACTTTCCATCAAGAATTGTCATCCAGCCTCTGTCCTTCTCGCATTTACCATGGTCTTGTAAAATCATGAATCTCTTGTTTCGTTTGCTGAAACAAAAATCTCTTTCTAAATAATGACCAATGAAATCCTGTGCATTGGTTAAAACATTATTCTAATGCAACGTCGCTATAAAGTCGATCTTCATACATTGTTTTCTCCTTAGTTACGACAGTAAAACGAGAACACACTAAGCTTTGACGTTGCTAACGTCACATTTCGCCTTATATTCACAAAAATATAGATTGCATTAGAATGAGAATAACTACATACTGACGCTATGTATGCGGACGGTAAATGCGCATTTTACGGTGCAAACATCCGTTTTTCTTGCTCCGCTAACGCGTCTCCAGAAAAACTCAGTTTGCGGCCGTAAAATCAGCATTTTCCGTTCGCAAACATAATGTCAGAAACAAGCTATTCTCTAATTACTTACGGTTCAGCCTTTTACTTTGAATATCTCACAAAATTATTCGTACAAGATTTCAAAAATATTCCTTTCAAAGTTTCCTGTCTTTCATGTCGTTTTATAAAGACTTATTGCTACGCCGTATTTAAGAAAATGTAGATGTAAATAACACCGAAAGCATGATGGGGAACGTAGAATAAAAATTGCTCTTCTGTTCGGAGCTAACTCGTGAATCGTGCGCAACGAAGGTACATAGTTACATGCAATGGTCCTGCCGGAATGGACAAAGAACTTTACTGAACCGGTCTTGCCAAGAAAATGCTTCTACATGTATATGCTTTGTGAGTCTTACATGTCTTTAAATTACAAAATTCAACCTTTTCCTTTAAACGAAAATATATTAATCAGCCTATAAAGCAAATGTGACCTTCCTCACTGAAATGAAATATGCTGTCTCGGAAGAAAGACATTTCCTGCACACTTTATTAAGCACTATGTATTATTCCATGATTCTTAGATTGTTGAAATCAAAGCACACGTATATCAACCATTTCAAGGCTATGATAAGAAACATAAAGTCTGTTAGTTAAATCTTATCATTCTAATATCATTATTGTCCCTGAAGTATTCCGATAACTCTGTCTTTTCGAAATACCTACTAGTTACTTCCCATTTGTGCAGGTCAACGCACTGTGACGTAATCAATTTTTATCGAAACCAGCATGAAATTTAGGTTCAGGGAAACAATGTTACACATATGACGTTTTTAAAGGAATAAAATGACGTCATAATGCTTTTATGGCAGATACCTGCAAAAATCATGTGCACGTAGGCCTGTAAAATCAAAAAGACGGAATCAGCATGATTACCGCAGTGAGGAGGGAGACAGTGGAAGTGTTTAGTGAAGTAGTATAGGTAAGGTTAAATATATTACTATTTTCTCTTTATATCAAGTAACTATCAACCATATTTTCTATTCAAGAATCAGGAATGCGTGGTAGATAGCTGAGTTAGCATAAAACAGTGGGAACAAATGGTGGATTAATAGAGGATTATCAAGTAACAATTCTACATTCACTTTTTTCTATCGAATGATTTTTTTTCAGATAAGGAAAGTGCTAGGTATTATAGTTGAATTGCACATACTTATTAGAGGACATTTTTGTCTTAAGATAAATAATTTAGAAGAGGAGCATAAAATTATAGGAGCCATGTTTTGATGACAAGAAAAACCGAGTAATTTTATGCGAAGTAAACACTTCCAAATCTTTTTATGTAGATAATACAAAATAATCCCGAACTTATGTACAAGGAATGGACAAAGAAAAGCTTCAGAGATTATGAATTGAATATATACAAACATATTTGTGATACAAAGACCATGACCACTTCATCCAATGTCATATCAATTACGCTCAGCGTAAGAGATCCCCCTCCGTATTTTCAGGATGTTATGACGTAATTTTTAGGTAAAATGAATTGTTTAAACACCGTTACTACTATTTTGCTTGTCATTTACTCATTGTTGGAAATTAAACCATTCTTACCCTCGAAGCCTGAATATGTCGAAGCAGCCGTCGTCGAACAGGTCCCCGAATGAGCTTGCTCTGAGCCTGGCAGGAGTAAACCAGTTCAACTTGTTGCTTCCTCTAGCATCAAAAATGGCGAATGCGTTGCTTCGTCCTTTGTTAAAGAATTCTATCAAAACCTAAAAGGTAACGGATACACTTTCAGCTTGAAAGTTAAAAAACCCCAAAGATTAATAAGGTGATATTAAGATAAAGGACACATTGCTTAACGGGTACGCAGAATATGACTTATCTATCGTTGATTGGCTTATGTCTTCCATACGTTTATTCTTTTCCTGTTCAATTATGTAAAAAATGGCTTTATTTCATATATCTTTGGTTCTTATTCTTTTCTAAAGGAAGATGCCATTGAGCGACACCTTTTTTTTATTTAAAAGGTGACTGAAAAAGTAAATTACTTGTATATTTATCGATTTGCACACTTAATCGTTTTTCTCGTGTAACTTGATTATCTAGAACTCTCTTGTTAAGCTTTTCTCTATCAATGATAGAGAGGTTTACTTACAAGTTTTAACGCAACGTGTAAGTATGATGCCATCACTTCCTGCGATCTTAGCTACACATTATTGACGTGTAAACGGCGCTCTACAAGAAACGGCAAAACGACAGAACACAGTCGTCTTTTAACATTTCAACACTTATTGAACGAATTTCCTGTAATCGCTATGCTCTTGTATAGCATTTTTGGGATTCTAACTTTCCTTTCGACGAGGTTTTACAAATTTCGATATACATTTCTCGCTGATTAAAATGATTGAAAAGAAGCAAGCTACACGTACACCTATCTAAAATGCTATGCCTAGACCTACTCCGATTTGAACGCATCGTATAGGACCTCTTCGGATTGTGACGTCAAACGATGACGTCTACATGTAGGCCATACGTACACGTTGAAAAAACTTGTAGCTGAACCTTTCTAACTTTTAAACACGCCTTGTACGTTTACCAGTAATTTACCTCTTGAACATTGATATGATCCCAGGCATCTACCATTGGACTTTTCAAATGTTTTCGTTTGTTGTCATAGAGATATGGATGATGACCTAGTGGAATACAGCCACCTTTTAACTGACAAGGCGTCCTCAACTTCCTGTTCCATCGTTTAAAGACTGATTCACCATTTCCACTATGCCCTATGAAGACCAGGTCCCATCCTGATACTAAAAACAAAATATACCTTTAAGAGAAGGGAGGGGATCTCCAACAAGACCCTGTTGCAGCACCAACAGCAAATTACGAAACACTCGATGCGAAAACAACAAAGACGAACATAGGCTAATGTATTAATTTCTACCTTTCTCTCTCTTCCTCTCTTCCTCTCTTCCTTCTTTTTCTCTCTTTCTTATGTATGTTTCCTTTAGTGAAAATCACATATTGATCGCACAAATATATATTTACTAAACAATGAACTTTTGAAAGATACGGTGTGTATTCTAGACTTTAAGCGATTTTAAGCAAATATTTTCCTTTATTTTATGAATCATGCTCATTTCGTTGAAAAGAAACGCAATTTCTTCGTTTAAGGTTTCCAATCAATGCCTTTTAGTTATACGAGGGCTGATTTTAAAATATGTTGTGAGCCTCGGTTTTCTGGGTTGCAGATAGTATTCTACTGATATATTATCTCCAGAAAGGACAAACAATCAATGGTACGTACTATGCTTCACTTCTGACACAGTTACGGGAAAGTATTAAACTTAAGCGTCGTTGAAAGCTCACTAGTTAAAGGTGTGTTGTTCCATCAGAACAATGCTCCTGTTCACAAGTCTGCCCCTACAATGGCTGCCATTCATGATTTAATTTGATTGAGCATCCGTCTTATTCACCCTATCTTGCTCCATCAGTATTGATGCCATTAAACACCGGTGGCAAAAGTGTATAGATACAGAAGGGGATTATGTGGAAAAATAATGCAAAATGTCTGATGAAATTCAAATCCTTAAATACCAGGCTCGCAACATATCAATCAGCCCTTGTCTTTTTTTTAGATTCATATGATTTTTGTATCTAAGTGGTAGGGCGGTTGGTCTTGTTGAATGGAGGATTTATCAGAGATAATCTTAATGTTTTCAGGACAAACAACTTTAAAGGTAATATCCCTCTATCTCTCTCTCTATTTTTGTTTTACCCAAGTGCCCCTACTGAACACTGTTAGTAGTATTTTTTATGATGCTACTTTACGATGAGAATGCATTTGTTTATGCACTACCATATATATCGGAAGACATCTGCACATTCGGGTCAGTGGGAAGATTCACGATTGTGATCCGACTAACTTCACCGTCCACTTTATTTTAGTGAATGGCAGTCCGCAGTCTTCTTCGGATAAAATTTGCTCTTCCTAAGTTTATGTGCTGTCACTCGTGTTTCTTGTTTTGGCGTGTTTGCTTGATCGTTTGTTGGATCATTCGGAATTAGGTTTGTTGTATCTCGTTATGTAATCCTTTGATGTTTGTCATGTTTGTTAAAGTTGTATAGACTTTTAAAGTACAAGTCCACGTAAGAATCAGTTAGGGGTAATACTAGTGCATGAAAGTTTTTTGCTGAACTTTTTATCTCTGTTTTGACAAATATGGGTGGTACAGACAAAATAAAATGACACTCAGTTCTCAAGGTTCGGATGGTGAAGCGAGATATTCAGCACATATAAATTGTAAAAAGCATTCTAAAGGAAAAGAAATGGCGGGAAAATTATACTTTTATAATTCAACCAAATTTGCTACCTCTAATAGTAATAGAATTGTTATTTGATAATCACCATCCGAGTATGAAGAAAATTCCTTCAGAGCATTCATATGGAGGCTTATCTGAACAAATTTAAAAAGAAAAAAACTTCAGCAAAACTTTTAAGATTTTTCAACTGCCTGATTCCTTCGTGGACTTTGCTTTTTAAAATTTGTTACAAGGGGGTGGGTTGTGATTTAATCTGTCAAGAGATATCTTTCATCTCAACAATATCATTGCGTTATAAATGAAAAAAGTCTAACGTAGTCTGTCTGTATCAAAAAAAAATTCGTTCTAAAGAGCCATGAAAATTGAGCAAAAACATATCCATAACAAAAGAAGGCAGTTTGAACATTATCATCTTATCTTCAAGAATTTTCAACAGTATTCAAAAGTTGCCACATGATGGCATATTCATTTCGTATCATGAATTATATTAAATTTCAATGGTTTCGTCGTAACATTTTTGAAACAATTTTGTTTGGCTGTCTGAAAATTAAATGTGTTCATCACTTTATAATCCAAAATATGATACTGTGTTTATCGGAATTTTCGCTGCTTTACGTATTCTTGATTGGAATATATGAAACATTATTATAAATAACAAATATTGATAATGACCATATCCCCATACACAATACAAACTGGATAATTCAGGAAACCCTAAACCGAAGGCATACCAATTCGGGATAAAACAGGAACCAAAGCAAAAAAAAAAAAAAACAACAACAAAAAACAAAATAATAAAACAACAACAACAACAAAAACAACAACAAACAAAAAAGCCTCAACCACATGAAGAGAAGCGAACTCCCAATATGGGAGTGAGACCAGGTGGCCAGGAAGGATCAGCATCTCCTCCATGCTTGGAAAAGGTAATCACACGTAGAATCAGAATAAGAACTAAGAAGCGAACATTCTGACTCTGAAGTGATTTGGGCTTTGAGTTAACTTTCATGTACTTATAAATTGTACTTACTGTCAAGTGTAAGAACTGGTGATACAAGAAACAAGAATAATACACAGTACATATCTGGAACGGCGTTATGTATCTATCTGAAAAAGAATACATACGTTGATTAGCAATTGTAGACAGTGTTTATAGTATCTACAATGAACTCTAAACGTGATTATTTTCGCTGGGGGAAAATCTCGCGATAATAACATCAAGACATTACGCGTGGGGGAAATTTTCCCGATAAAAATGCCTTTGCCATAGTAAGAATGTAGCGTGTATTTGTTCGCGTGGCGGAAATTTTCGTGAACTCCCTAGATTCGCGTAAAACTCGAAAATTACCCCCACGTGAAAATCTCCACGTTTACGGTATATAGCGGTACTATGACTATCATGAAGTGTGTATTTTACTTATGGTTTATATCGTTTTCATATATTAAAATTAAGTCATTTACAGTATGAATGAAACTCGAAAGTATTTTCATACAAAAGGAGAAAGAATAATCTAACGCCTTTTTCTTTTATCTTCTTTGGAGAAATTATTTGATTTTTTTAAAATTATTTTTTGTTACTGTAAGCTGTCTTTTATTCGCGGCGTCTTAATTTCGAGAACAGGAGTGAGGTGACTCGTTCGCGACGCTTTATTTTTGCAACATCGGATGAACATATCTTCTGCACTGTGATTGGTAATATTCGTGACGTTTTATTTTCACGAATCAAAGAACTTCGCGAATATCGCAAAAATAAAACACTCGCAAAGTAAAGACGGTTCAGAGTATTCAATAATTATTTAACTATAATATATCATAATGAAATATAAGTAAAAGAAACTTTAAGTGTTCCAGCTCTTTTCCTTCTTGAACAACATTTTAGATCAGTTTCAATGCACCAGACCCGTGTTTCGGATAGTAAATCTTCATCAATTGTACTTCAAGCCAACGTGAATTTTACACGTAAGCAAATGTATTATAATAGACTCTTTTCACCGTGACGGACTTGGCACTTCGAACTTCGTACTTCGCACTTCGAACATTGAAGAAAAAGTGGCGTAGCTGCCGTTCGCGTATAAACTCATAAGCGGGGTAATCTTCATTTTGATTAGTATACTCAATGGAATGGTATATTGAACTACCTGTACAACTGGCACGCTTTTTACGGCAACCAACTAATGAAATTAAAGTGCGAAGTGCGAAGTGCGAAGTTCGTCACGGTGAAAAAAGTCTATTAATAACACCCTCAAGTTTGATTGTTTAACGTCTTCAAATTCATAAGCATCATTTTAGAGCAGATAAATTTACAGCAAGGACCAGACATGCACGTTTCGGGTAATTAACCCGATATATATATTTTTAAATTCTTTAATTAACCCGATTGATATAAATATTTTTTTATTTTGTGTTTCAATGTAGCTTAGTTAAATTAAAGCCAAGACCAAATGAGCATTGCAGGAATGGTGCCTGGATGTTAACTTCCTTCGATTCAGATAATATTTTAAGATGAAATGACAAATTTCCTAATCTAATTCATCAATATGCAAATATACCAATTTTTCAATTTTTGCAATAAGTACATGAAACTATGTATAAACATCTAAAATGATAAAGGACAATAGCTATTTCACTGTTGTGACCTTTTTGATAATTAAGTGTGATTTGAATTCTTTCAAGATTTTTTCAAAATATTACAAATCTTCAAAATGACTTTTCTGTAAGCCAATTTTGAAAGTATAGATAAGTGAATAAAATACTTACCTTTTGAAGAAACAAAGATACTGTGGCTTTAGTCGATGACAAGATTGAACATATAAGAGAAACTATATAAAAAAGGAATATTATTTTTTCCGCGCAACCTTATAATCTTTAAACAACCTTTTAGATGAACCTTCAAAGATTGTAACACATGCTGTAGCTAAAGGGTATAGACGAAGATATATCCATCTTAATCGATCGATTTTTGTTACAAAAATCTTTAATATCATTACACGGATTTTCTTCTTTTTAATATTTGTTTTATGTGATATATAAGTACACAAAGTTTCTGAGTTGAAATATACAAACGTAATGTGAGACATCCTAAGGTCACTCTCTACAGTTATGATTTTCTGGTCCATCTGGTTTAAATTTGAGTTATCTCTCTTGATGAATTGTATTATTTCAATGTATTTGGATTTCTCTAATGTACGGAAATAAGAAAAAAATTTGACCTTGCAGTATCTTAATGCTTATGGTATATTTAGATATTGCCTAACTTAATTGTCGGAAAGTTTTTGCGGTTACCTGATTCTGTCCTTTGCGAGGATCATTTGAAGAAAACAGATCTGTTCGTCTGATTCATATAGAACTGATTGCGACATGGGGACCACTTATTTGTGAGACATTGTACTCTTTGTCTTCCGAAACGGAAGTAACCGGATGTGACAGTTCTACCGAATTGAAGCGGCGGATGTTGCATGCACGCAGGAGATGCTTACTCTTCCTGGGCACCTGGTGTCTCCCATATCGGGAGTTCGCTTCTTTTTATATGGTGGAGGTTTTTGTTTGTTTGCTTTGGTTCCTGTTTTATCCTGATTTTGTATGCCTTCGGTTTCTGATTTTCTGAATTATCGATTTTGTGCTTTATACAGGGAATATGGTCATTATCAATATTTGTCGTTTATCAAGTAATATACTCTGTATAGGCTAAATGGAAGTGTTCAGTTACTTTCTTGTACAAATTCAAAGCAATTTACTAGACACGTGTTTCGGACAGCAAATACCCATTAGTGCTGCTTAAAAGCTAAAGTGAGATTCAGACATAGCCAAGTTTCTAGCGCCCTCATGGTAAAGATGGAATTTTGTGTCTCTACTTTGAAACGTCTCTACTTTCTAAATTTCTTAAGGGCTCGATTAAGTAGCATTGATAAATAAAATCTTTCACCATAATAACATTGGAGGACGGTTCTAGGATTTAACCTCTTTAAATTTCAATCATATTCTAGGATGAAATGACAGATTTCCAAAATACCAAAATAATATTCAATGTCAAATTAATAAAGGGCCAAGATTAAAGCTTCTTCAGTCGACAGAGCTGGAACGAAAGTAATTGATACACTTTAAACATTTAATCGCGAGGAGCGTCTTGCTCCACATTGCAAAGGAAAATAAGAATTTTAGTATAGATTTTAAGAGGATGGGAGGAATTAGCGAAAGTAACCTATTCTAGTTTTTTCATTGTTAACGAATCCCCGGAACCTGTGCTAGGTTCTTCTCAGCCTCCTCGTGATGTGGTGATTTTTCAAAATTTTAATCCGAAGAAATCTTAACTCACGTCTTCTTTCATTATTGTTCCGATAAGGAGTGGTTTTTTTTGTAAATTACCTTCATTGTTTGTCTTTTCATTGTTTTTTACCGATTATATACGTCAATATTCAAAATTGTAAAGAAACTAACGTATTTTTTATTCGATGGAATGGATGCTCAGATCAATCAGAACTTCAAGACTTGAGTTCAAATTAAGTAAAGTACTGTATTGCCATTATTTTTCAGATTTCAATCTGTCCATTGCAGAGAGTGCGCGGCTCCAATTTTCTGTATGTTCGATTCTGTAGCAAAGTAAAATGAAATATATTACAGTAACACAAATAACATTGCAGGGATAAAGCTAATATGATAACTACTTTGTGTTCGATTATATTTTTGGTTGAAATGACATGTTTCCGAAATAGTGTGTTTCCTTGACGATGTCATACCTCTAAATTAACCGCCATAATGGGTTACAACTCTTTAAACTTCATCCATTTCTACCATGAAAAAAGTTGACATTAGAAATGTATAACTAAAGAGATTTTATAACTAACCTTCTGACTATACTTTAAACACATCTTGTTGTTTGTAATTCTCATCAAGACATTGATGTATACGACGTAAAAACTTTAGAAAAGTTGCTAAAGTAGAGCAATGTTAACTTAGCAGAGGTGGATAAAGTCCGTCCGACAGTTGTAATCCAAGGAGGGAGATAACTCTAGCAAATAGAGGAAATATATGGCTATGTGGGAACACACTATAAAAAAAAAAATATATGATGTCAAGTTGATAAAGGGCCGAAACATAGCTTATTTCATGCGACAGATCTGGAAAGAAGTAACCATTACACTTTAAACATCCATGTTAACAAAAGTCATATTAAAACATTACATCAAATATATACAAACGGTAAATATAGTTTTGACACTAAATTTTCTATAAGTTTTTTCTGATGTATTTTGATTGAATTTGGAGTTATATCTCTTGACACGCTATGCAACAAAATGTTATTAGAAATCTCAAATTAAATGCACGTAGATTTTTTTGCAACCCTGCAGTGTTTCTAAAAAATAAAGTCAGTATCATCTACATGCTTGCTGAGGACATATCAATGCACAGTAATGATGATGGATCGGTTGACGTAAACTAGACGTACAAAGCAGCTGACGCTATTGCCTAAGGACCTGTTTATCTTCAAAGTGTACCTAGTGTTTGAATCATAGATCAATGTTATCCATTAGAATGGCAGATATATATGATTTTCAATACATATCTGGAGGTTAAAGAAATAAATACTTTAGATGTCATACAAGTAAACCTTTCAGTCATCTATTTTTCTTCCTTTTTCACATGTCATTTTTATTCCTTTTCACAGAGTCTGGTGCATCTAAATAGAGAATAAGTGTCTTAATTTGTGTTTTGTTACGGGTATACAACACACAGCAAGTGCATTTATCGTACATGTAATGCGCGTTAGCGCATTTCATGCGATAAATGCACTTGCTGTGTGTTGTACACCCGTAACAAAACACAAATTATGACATTTATTCTTTATATATGCACCACAGTTGTCTATTTCATTAATGTTTTCTGAAATCGCGTTTTCTAGGTAAAAGGGTGACGTTAAAATTCAGGCCACCGCGGGCTGAGTTTGTAGGTTAGAACAGCCGTCGCGGCATGCTTCTTTAGATCTTATGCATTGTGACGTCACGAGTGTTAATACACGAATTGCAGCACGTTTTTTTCAATAGTAACATCTCGGGGAATTACATTGGTTGTGCATATATATTAGTTTGAACTTTTCTTCCTGAAGATGAAATGTTGGCACATTTCGGTATTATTTTTTTCCATTGAGAATCATTCATTCTTCGTCATTTCTAGGATATGTGAAAGATAAGTTATGCTAGAATCCGAAAGATATTTTATTCTTTTATTTTTACGATACGTATTTGTTTTGCTATTTGTTTAATGCTTACATTTTCGAAATCAGAACCTTTTTTAAAATGCGTTTTGTTTGAAATTTAATCTTTGCATTCTGTATTATTTCATCTTCGTGACGCTCGCTGATTACTGATAATGTCCGATGCAATACGTTTAGAATTACTTGTCTAAGAATCTACTCTCTGACAAAAGACACTTTGTATATCTAACAAATGATAAAGATGAGAAGAAGAATAGCAGCATATAGAGAATAAGTGTCTTTTAAATTTGTGTTTTGTTACGGGTATCGTACATGTAATGTCGAAGGGTTCAAACCTATACCTTCTTGAAGAAAATTCCAAACCAATTTCCATGCACCAGACACGTGTTTCGTACTATGATATGATACTAAAGGACCAAGGATTTAGAAATTTGGGATAATTTTGTAAACAGAAATTTTCGAATGCTTTTGTAGAAACGACCAACCCAAATTGATCAAACGTGGCTACATGTGCCCTCGGGGACTCCTGGTGACACTCACCAAGTGTCAACTTACATGCTCCACAAATGTCATTTGTTTTCTGAAATCGCCTTTTTTCCAAGTAAAAAGATGACGTGAAAATTTATAGGTCAACGCGGGTTCAGTTTGCAGGTTAGAACAACCGTCGTGGCGATTTCATGTAGAGTGTATTCATTGTAACGTCACAAACGTTTAAACACTGTAATGCTACACTTCCTTTCTATTAATTTCATATCGGGGAATTACAGTTGTTGTGCATATATACTCGAATAAAAGGTAGTATTGATATATCTATAAGAAACTACCCATATTAATCCATTTGGCTTTACATGTAGTTGATGATTTTTATAATTATTTAGAACATTGTTGATGAATTAAAAGCTAAGAAAATAAAATAATATCCAGAACTCATTTCATAATAAAATCAAATGTATTGAGTGAATCTAGGTTAAACACATACCCAGGCTTTTCATTGTTCTGATTTTTCTGCTATCGTCTTATTTCAACAAAGTGAATAGCGTGCTCTAGTCTAGTGGGTCAGTGACATAAAGGTTGCTGGTTCGAGCCTCCCTAAGACCGCGGTTCGGCCGACATGTACACCTCTTTGTTATATACCGAATTGTCGTTGTCTGAGTAATGACTACATGTCTATGGTGTTTGTTTTAAGTGACATGCATTTATGTCATTATGACATTAAATAAAGCCGAGCTCATTTTTTTATGTGCAGAGTTATAAAAGGATATGTTTGGTAGCAATGCCTTTATGGTATTTTGAAAGAGAGGGCTTGGGATGCCATCTCTTCATAACGTCGGGATAACATCGGGTTTTACATCCCGCTATAAATTGTAAAGTCGAAATTTACAAAATTGGAATAGAGTCTTCATATGATGTCGCGTTTTTTTTTCAAACGCCATCGACGGAGTTCATTTAAGAAATGAATCTTATATTTTATCCGTTGGTACAGATATCACCCGAAAAATTGGACGGATTAATTTCTAATTATATCATATTCTCTTTTTATGGAAACGGGCTGTTTTCTTTAATCTAATAGTAATCAATCTCCGCACTATATTTTGTAAGTTCGGGGTGTTGCGCAGTGATGCAGCTGCCTCCGAAGACGAAAACAAGTTATGGCAGCCTCAATGATTCAAACAGCGAACAATAGTCTATCTTTATCTTTGGGATAAGAACCAGTTTGATGAAACCCAATGTACAGAAATTGTTTTGGTAAGAAGAAAAAAAAATGGTACCCTTGCAATTCTACATGTATGCAAACATCATATTTTCAGCTACGATCTCATACGTGTTTGAGGGAATCCTGGTTCCAGAAATAGTGCTACAAATAGACGTCAGTGAAAATTTTAGTTGATCGATGAATCAACAAAATTTCTCAAGCAATCAGAATCTTCGTTTCTAGATGATAACAAAGAAAATTGAATAATTGTATACTGAAATCAGTCTACGAGAGGATGCCATGTAGGAATGCATCCTTTTATGTGTTTCGTGTCATTCGTGTTTAGGGTTTTGCCTAAAGTGTGTTGCAATTATGCGTCTGTTATCCACTGTTATCAGTATATCGTTGTCTGGTTGGAGCTATCTTCTTGCCTTCAGAGTGTTTGAGTTGGTAGTTGGAAGTTCTCATCTTTTGATGATTTTGTATCAATTGAATCAGGCTTGGCAAAAATCATATCCCGTTAAAATGATAACTAGATGCACAATTCATTGACAAGATTTACGCAGTGTTTGGTTTAACGTTTAGGAGTTCCCTTTTTCTTTATCAAATTGGAATCCGAAAACATTTGTTTGTCCTAATTTGTTTATCGAATCTAAGACTTGCAATCTAGTCCCTTGTTAAATGGCGCCTTCTAGAACAAATAATTATTATGTACAACCGGCCCCGTGCAATGTAAGATTTGATCAGTGACATTCTACATTGTGTTGTGGGTCATGTATTATTTTAGTTTTACTTTATGTGTAGGTACACATGTACTTAGTCATGTTATTTAATGATTTCATAATAATTCTTTCTAGATTTTACTATGTCATGTTTATCTCATTAGAGAATATTCCAGTATGTTCTTTGTTACATCATTATCATCACATGACTGTGATTTCTAGAATTTACTCTATTGTTAATCATTTGTAATGAGTCATTGTTCTAGAAGCTTCTGGTAAATTCATTGTTATTAAGTATAAATACCTCTGAGGAACTGTGTTAAGGGACATTCGTACACATTCGTAGACACGATTCATTCATCTATTCTGATATACTGGGACACTTTATTTGTTGAGACTTTAATCCATTTAATTTAACAACGTTTGGACACCGATCTTCGAGAACGTTTGTGATTAACGGAAACCATACATTCGATAGACTTTGTGGACCGTAACGGACACTTTGATCCGGACAATTGTATTGTAAGTTGTAATCATTTCAAATATATATATTTTGTACATAATTAAACTTGTAAATTTATATTCTGTCTTTGTCTGATTTTTGCTGGCGTTTTGGGGTATTCTGACCCATAACAGAATTGGGGGCTCGTCCGGGATAGTAATCTCTGCATATTTGCACTTTACGTAAAGTTCGTTTTTTGAAAAAAGGAAAATTCTCCAAACTTTTGCCAGCAGAAATCAATCATGGTATTTTCGGTCACTGAATTTTTGAAATCGCCGACTGTAGATGAGTTCGAATCATTGAAAAAAGATGATTTGATTGGTTTAGGTCTTCACTTGAAGTTAGATGTAAAATCTTCTATGAGAAAACAAGAAATTAGAAATATTGTGGCTAAAGAGCTTTTAGCTAAGGAAATCTTTTCGTCATACGATTTTCCTGTTGAACCTGTTTCAAGCGAAACCAAAATGTCAAAATTTGAGTTTGAATTAGAGAAAATGAAAATACAATTACAATTTGAAAAAGAAGAAAAGAAAGACAATTTCAAATTGAAAAAGAAGAAAAAGAAAGACAATTTCAAATTGAAAGAGAAGAAAAAGAAAGACAATTTGAAAAAGAAGAAAAAATAAGACAATTTGAAAGAGAAAAGGAAGAAAGAGAGAAACAGGAACGTATGCACGAGAAAGAACTCCAGTTTGAGTTAGAAAAGTTAAAATTAGAGAAAAGCGCTAAGGAAAATCCTGTTCCTTCGCCTGTCAAGTCTGAATTCGACGCCGCCAAAAACATCAGATTAGTACCAAAATTTCAAGAAAAGTCCGTGGACAAATATTTTCCACATTTTGAGAAAATCGCGGCCAATCTGAAGTGGCCACGCGATTTTTGGCCAACTTTATTACAAAGCGTACTTATTGGCAAAGCGGCTGAAGTGTACTCGGCGCTCAGTATTGCTGAGAGTTCAGACTATGACAAGGTCAAGGACACGATTTTGAGAGCATATCAGTTAGTACCTGAGGCGTACAGACAAAAGTTTAGAAAGTACAAAAAGTTTGAAAATCAAACATATGTTGAATTTGCTAGAGAAAAAGAAGATTTATTTGATCAGTGGTTTCGATCTAAGAAAATTTCCAATTCATTTGACAATTTACGTCAGATCATTCTGATAGAAGAGTTCAAAGAGTGTGTACATCAAGATTTAAGAACTCATTTGGAAGACAAAAATGTTAAAACTCTTGAAGAAGCCGCTGTTTTGTCTGATACGTATGCTCTCACTCATAAGAAAAATTTTGTAACAAAAACTCAATCTAGCGATAGCGCAAAAACTTCAGATTTTCCAAAGAAAAATTTACAAGAGTCTCAGTCGTCCATTAGTTCCCAGTCACCATCTCAAGGTGGTTCTACGTCCGGTCCTAGGTCCGAGCGTTCTGAGGCATCCCCAGGGGTGGGGTCGCTTCCTACATGCAATTATTGTAAGAAAAAAGGTCATGTTATTGGTGAGTGTTTGAAGCTTAAGAAGAAAAAAGAACTTAAGTCACAGGCCTGTGCGTCTGTTAGAAATGATAGGAAAGCCTTAGATTCAATTTGTTCTGACACTCCTGAGATTCAGGGTTCTAAGTCCAGTTCTGATGATTTTGTGGAGGATCATTATGAGCCCTTTTTGTCACAGGGATTTGTTTCACTCAGTGATTCTAGCGAAGCGTTGCCTGTTCAGATTTTGAGAGATACTGGTGCTGCCCAGACTTTATTGTTAGAGGGTTCATTGCCTTTGTCTGAGCACACTTTTACTGGTAGGTCAGTTTTATTACAGGGTGTGGAGCTAGGCGTCATTGATGTTCCCCTTCATAAAATTTATTTGAAGTCAGACTTAATTACTGGACCTGTTATCGTAGGTGTTCGACCTACTCTTCCCGTTCAAGGCGTTTCCTTGTTGCTTGGCAACGATTTAGCTGGCGGCAAAGTTGTAGCCGATCCGATTGTTTGTGAGAAAATCACGTCCGATGTCGAGTCCGATGATGAAGACGACGACTTGTACCCAGCCTGTGCTGTTACCAGGGCGATGGCCAGGAACAGACAAAAAGAGGCTGAGAGTACTTCTACACTTAAAGAGGACCATCCCTCCAAACATATAGACCTTTCTGACACATTCATGTCTACTATTGATGACAATGTACCTGAGACGTCAGTACCACTTCATGTTGACAAGTCTCCGACAGTACCTGGGGATGATTCCCATCCGCCATTAGACAGTGATACAGATGCCTTAAGCCGTGAGCAGCTCCTCTCCGAGCAAACTAAAGATCCGGAGATCATCCGACTAAGCAAGAGGGCCCTTCCCCGAGAAGAAGCGGACAAAGTCGGAGAGTGCTTCTACATACAAGATGGCATCCTTATGCGGAAATGGAGACCACCCGATGCACCCCCTAATGACGTGTGGCGGGTCGTTCACCAGATAGTGGTTCCAGTAGCGTATCGCGGGAACATCATGAGTTTAGCTCACGACACACCCATGGCAAGTCATTTAGGTGTCAATAAGACTTATGATAGGATTTTTAGTCACTTTTACTGGCCTAAGTTGAGAAAAGATGTGTCTGAGTTTTGTAAGTCTTGTCATAGTTGTCAGATGGTAGGTAAACCCAATCAAGTTATACCACATGCTCCCCTCCAACCCATTCCAGCCTTTGAGGAACCTTTTAGTAGGGTGTTAGTTGATTGTGTAGGTCCTTTGCCTAGGACTAGGTCAGGGAATCAGTACTTACTGACAATTATGTGTACTTCGACTAGGTTTCCTGAAGCCATACCTCTTAGGAATATTAAGGCAAAGACCATAGTTAAGGCCCTTACAAAGTTTTTCAGTTTCGTAGGTGCTCCCAAGGCTATTCAGTCAGATCAGGGTTCGAATTTTATGTCAGGATTGTTTCAGCAGGTTATGCATGAGCTAGGTATCAGGCAGTATAAGTCTTCTGCGTACCATCCTGAGTCCCAGGGGGCACTTGATCGCTTTCATCAAACCCTTAAAACTATGATGAAAACATATTGTCACCAGTATGAAAAAGACTGGGATGAAGGGGTTCACCTCGTGTTGTTTGCGGCACGAGAAGCGGTTCAGGAGTCCCTGGGGTTCAGTCCCTTTGAGTTAGTTTTTGGGCATACAGTCAGGGGGCCATTGAAGTTATTGAAGGAAAAATGGTTGACTGAGACTAGCGATTTGAATCTCTTAGACTATGTGTCTAATTTCAAAGAGAAATTATATAATGCTTGCAAATTGGCTCAAGAAAATCTCAAAACCTCACAAATGAAAATGAAAACATGGTATGACAAAGATGCTAGAAACAGAGTTTTTAAACCAGGCGATAAAGTTCTTGTATTTTTGCCTATCCCTGGTCATCCTTTGCAAGCTAGATATTTCGGTCCTTATGAGATTGAGAGTAAAATTAGTGATGTTAACTATGTGGTTAAGACACCAGGTCGGCGAAAAGAAAAAAGAGTGTGTCATGTTAACATGTTGAAAGAGTATTTTGATAGGAGTGACCGAAATTTTGTAAAACCAGTTTCCACTTTGGCCAATGTAAATACATTTGAAAATTGTGTTGAACCGGAATGTAATGAAGAGACTGTTGAAAAAGACTTCGCTCAAAGTGTCCGTTTAAAGAATTCTGAAATTCTGACAAATCCGAAAGTGAAACTCGGACATCTGACCGTGCATCAAGAAGAGGAAGTACACCAATTAATGCGGGAATATACGACCATCTTTCCGGACGTTCCAAAAAAGACGAATGCATCTCATCATGACGTCATTGTGGGTGATGCGTCACCTATCAAACAGCATCCCTATCGGTTAAACCCGATTAAGCTTCAATACATGCGGAAAGAAATTCAATACATGCTCGAAAATGACATTATTGAACCCAGCAATAGTGATTGGAGTTCCCCATGTATTCTGGTTCCGAAGCCAGACGGAACTTACCGATTGTGTACAGACTTTAGAAAAGTCAATTCAGTCACCAAAACTGACTCTTATCCGATCCCACGAATCGATGACTGTATAGATAAAATTGGCAGTGCAAAATTTGTCAGTAAATTTGACTTGCTCAAAGGTTATTGGCAGGTCCCGCTTACCGAGAGAGCCAGAGAAATATCGGCATTTGCGACTCCAGATGGGCTATACCAATATAAAGTAATGCCCTTTGGTATGAAAAACGCACCAGCCACATTCCAGAGGATGATTCATTCGCTCCTAAACCATCTCGAAGGATGCGAAGCGTACATCGATGACGTCATCATCTACAGCGACACCTGGGATGATCATCTCCGAATCATGCGTACCTTCTTCGACATACTGGCGAAAGCAAACCTCACAGTGAACCTTGCGAAAAGTGAATTTTGTCATGCGACTGTAGAATATTTGGGTCACAAAGTAGGTCAAGGTTTTGTTACTCCTATCATGGCCAAGGTGGAAGCTATTTCAAAGTTCCCGATTCCTACCAATAAGAAAGAGATAATGAGATTCTTGGGAATGGCAGGATTTTACAGAAAATTTTGTCCAAATTTCTCGTCAGTTGTTGGTCCACTTACCAATCTGTTACAAAAGAGAGTGAATTTTGCATGGACCAATGACTGTGACGAATCTTTTAAGAAAATCAAATGTGTTCTTATGAATAGTCCTGTCCTGTCAGCTCCAAATTTTGATAAGCAATTTAAGCTTACTGTTGATGCCAGTGACGTAGGAATCGGGGCTGCTTTGTTTCAAGAAAATGATGATGGTGTAGATAGAGTTGTTTGTTATTTTTCAAAGAAATTGACAAAATGTCAAAAGAATTACTCTACTATTGAAAAAGAGTGTCTTGCATTATTGTTAGCTTTACAACATTTTGATGTTTATTTGAATGTTACTTTACATCCCATTCTTGTATATACTGACCACAACCCTCTCACATTTTTGCACAAAATGTCAAACAAGAATCAAAGACTTACAAGGTGGAGTTTATTGTTGCAAGAGTACAATATCATTATTAACCATATCAAGGGCAAAGACAATGTGATTGCAGATGCACTATCGAGAGTTTCATGAGTGATTTTTGAAGAATTTACCGCCTAAGTTTTCATTGACATTCAAACTTTTTTTAAGGGGGGAGGTGTTGTGGGTCATGTATTATTTTAGTTTTACTTTATGTGTAGGTACACATGTACTTAGTCATGTTATTTAATGATTTCATAATAATTCTTTCTAGATTTTACTATGTCATGTTTATCTCATTAGAGAATATTCCAGTATGTTCTTTGTTACATCATTATCATCACATGACTGTGATTTCTAGAATTTACTCTATTGTTAATCATTTGTAATGAGTCATTGTTCTAGAAGCTTCTGGTAAATTCATTGTTATTAAGTATAAATACCTCTGAGGAACTGTGTTAAGGGACATTCGTACACATTCGTAGACACGATTCATTCATCTATTCTGATATACTGGGACACTTTATTTGTTGAGACTTTAATCCATTTAATTTAACAACGTTTGAACACCGATCTTCGAGAACGTTTGTGATTACCGGAAACCATACATTCGATAGACTTTGTGGACCGTAACGGACACTTTGATCCGGACAATTGTATTGTAAGTTGTAATCATTTCAAATATATATATTTTGTACATAATTAAACTTGTAAATTTATATTCTGTCTTTGTCTGATTTTTGCTGGCGTTTTGGGGTATTCTGACCCATAACAATTGTGATTGAATGTCTGTAGTAATCACCAAACAAGACATATACTGATCTGATCTGTACATCAAAATGTACACTCAATCACCGAATTTGATAGGTTTCCATGGAGCTGTTGCAACAGGTGTTGCATGCAATCAGGAGACACTGACTCTCCGCGGGCTCCTTGTCTCACTTCGGAGTGTTGTTCATTTCGGTGTTCGCAACCGTTTCGATTGGAATTCTCACGATTTCGACTTTGAAACTGAACAAGTGTTAGGTACTTTTAGTTTATTTGCCTTTCTTTCTATGTTTAACTGTTTTGCCTCGTTTATTGGTCGTAATGGTGTGTTGTTATTGCCTTCAACTGTTTTTTGAAAATATCAAAGTCCTAAATCTAAGTGGTATCTCCCTGACATAGCTCATTCTTCTTCAATTTTGCCTGTACCCCGTGAGAGAGCCTATGTGAGAGGCATATAAAGTTGTCTCAAAGGCTCCAATGGACCAAGAATAAAAGATAATCTTATTGTGACGTCAAAGTAACGTCGTCAGAAAACATAGCGTTAGGTGGCATGAAGCGTTGTTTGAAGTTACTTTTTTCTTATGTTTCATGGAAGAAGAAATATATTCTTTCACTTTCTACTGAGTGAAACATAAAAATTTACACGAGTGACGGAAATTTCATCTTTTCCCGAGTTGAGCGTAGCGGAACGAGGGAAAAGATGAAATTTTCGTCACTCGTATAAATTCTTATGTCTCACTCAGTAGATCGTGATATAACCTATTAGTCCTTTTAAGCATGCTCTTTGGTAGAATTTGGTCAGGTTTCGACTTTTGCTCTTCATATATTCATATTATTTGAATTCCTTCATTTGGCATTGAGCATCACTGATGAGAATGATTTGTTCAAATGCGCATAGGGTGCAATGTAATCTTACAATAGAATACAAAGTCGTATTTTTATATTGCCATTTTAAGTGATGCCTTTTGTTTTTGGTCTCATGTGTGAGCGTGTGTTCCAATGTGGTCCCTGCAACACTGTTACGGTTGAGATCGTCTCTTTCTTCCTTCAAGTAGCCAAAATCAATCGGAGTAGACAATAAACTGTGTTTTAGAAGAGGATGAGAAAGATGATGAACGGCTAAGAACGAGGATGAGCAGCTCCATACTCTTTCCGAACAGAGGGTTACTTTTATCTAGAATTTACCACTTATAATCTATCATTAAAGACCCTGATGTTATCACAGATCTTATCATACCAGCACACAAAGCCTCAAATATTTACACATTTTCTTGCAAAAAGTACTATTTTGACAGCCTTGTGAAAGATGTGGATTAATTCGACAACTGGAAATCCCACTTACATCCCATAAATCTTTCTTCCTCTGAAATAGTAGATAACCACAAATCAGTACTCGCGTCCTTTGGCTTTGACACAAACACTTGAGATTTAGATTTACCATAATGTACACGTATACCTAAAATGCATAAATATCATCCTTGCAAACAATATTTCATAGCTGGTTCCTCAAAGTGTTCTTCCAAATCTGTATCGAACTTACTTACCAAAGTTTTATCTGAAATCAAATCTGGACTTCAAACATATTGTTCGACAATGTTTTCTCGAAGCTGTATTAACAAGATGTGGATTTTAATGAATGCGATGGAACTTTTAGAACATCTCAATTCCACTCATTTCAATAGAGTCCATTCGAGCGAAGTCTTTGATGTTTCGGCACGTTTCACAAAAATTCCACATTCTAAATTAAAAGAAAGACTCGCAAAAACTTTAAGTAATGCGTTTACAAGCAAGAACGGCATTCGCAAATTTATTGTTGTTAACTATGACAAAACCTACTTTGTCAAAGAAAAGTCCGATTCTAAAAATAAGTACACTAAAACAGATATTATTCAGATGTTGTTGCATGCAAGCAGGAGATGCTGGCTTTTTCTGAGCACCTGATCTCATTCCAAATTTGGGAGTTCGCTTCTTTTCATATTATGGTTTTTTGTTTGTTTGTTTGCCTTGGTTCCCGCTTTATCCTGATTTTGCTTCGGTTTATGATTTTTTAATTAATGATTTTGTACTGTGTATTGGTATATGACCATTGTCCATATTTGTCATTAACCATCAAACCACAGAATATACTTGTATGATGACAAATGTGGATAATGACCATATCCCTGTCTACAGTACAAAATCGATAATTCAGAAAATCAGAAACCGAAGGCATACAAAATCAGGATAAAACGGGAACCAAAGCAAACAAAATCAAAAACCTCCACCATATGAAAAGAAGCGAACTCCCGATATGAGAGTAAGACCAGGTGCCCAGGAAGAGTAAGCATCTCCTGCTTGCATGCAACACCCGTCGCTTCAATTCGGTAGAACTGTCACATCCGGTTACTTCCATTTTGGAAGATATAGAGTACAATCTTTGGTTGGATGGTTCAAATGGTCTATGACAGAATATCATCCACCATTCTGGATAGTGGGACATCATAGTGTATGATGAGTTCCCCATATCGACCGTAGAACTTCCTCAGTGACGATGTTAGTCGGTCACAAACATATCCCTGACTGAGAAGCTTATCTGAAAGACGCCTAGCTCTCAGAACAAAATCCGTATATTTGGTACTTGCTCTGGCATAGCGTATCAACTGAGATATGAACACGCCATAAGCAGGCGATGAAGGGATGTTGCTACTCAGAAAAGGAAAGTTCGTAATGCTGAAATTGAAGTCGTCAGGTTTGTCATAGAGTGAGGTGTTCATGTGACCATCAGTGTCGTAGGACAACATTATGTCCAAATAGGATGCTGAATTATTTGTCTCTGTAGTTTCTTTGACTTCAAGCTCCGAAGGATAGATACTGCTCAGGTAATCCGCGAATTTTGGATTATTGATGGACAACACATCGTCTATGTATCTGTAAGTGAAGTTGAAGTCAGAAGCTAAGTATCTTTTCCCTTCAGAGACCAAAGATTGAATGAATTCAGCTTCGTACGAGTAAAGGAAAATGTCGGCAAGGAGTGGGGCACAATTGGTCCCCATTGGAATTCCGACAATTTGCTGGAAGACCTTTCCTCCAAACACCACAAAAATGTTTTCGATCAGAAAGTTTAACATCTGAATAATGTATGTTTCAGTGTACTTATTTTCAGAATCTGACTTTTCTTTTACAGAGTAGGTTTTGTCATAGTTAACAACAATAAATTTGTATTTGCGATTACCGTTCTAACTTGTAAACGCATTACTTATAATTTTTGCGAGTCTTTCTTTCAATTTAGAATGTGGAATTGTAGTGTAAAGTGTCGAAAAATCAAAGGCTTTGATCGAATGGACTCTACTAAAATGAGTTGATTTCAGATGTTCTAAAAGTTCCTTCGAATTCTTTAAAATCCACATCTGGTTGATACCACTGCGAGAATATACTGTCGAACAATATTTTTGTAGCCCAGATTTGATTTCAGATAAAACTTTGGTGAGTAAGATCGATACAGATTTGGTAGAACATTTTGAGGAACCAGCGATGAAACGTTGTTTGTACGGATTCTTATGCATTTTAGGTATGCAGTATAAGTATGGTAAATCTAAATCTAAATTGGTAGTGTCGAAGCCAAAGGAAGCAAGAGCTGATTTGTGGTTATCTATTATTTCAGAGGCAGAAAGGTTTGTTGGGGTGTAAGTGGGATTTCCAGGTGTCGAACTTAAACCCAACTCTTTAACTAGACTGTTGAAATAGTACTTTTTGCAAGTAAATGTGTAATTATTTGAGGCTTTGTCCGCTGGTGTGATGACATAATGTTCTTGGAGGTAGGTAAGTTCTGTGATAACATCAGGGTCTTTAAATATAGACACGAATCTGGTGTTCACAGTTGATTTTAATCGGTTAATTCTAGATAAAAGTAACCCTCGGATTAATTTTATCCATTCGGAAAGGGTGTCGAGCTGTACATCCTCTTTCTTTGCCCATCGTCTTGCATATTCCTCACAAGAGTCCATGATAATTTTGACATTTTGGTTCCATGTAAAGGACATACTTTCTCTGTATTTGGGACCCATTTTTAACAATTCTCTCAACTTGTCGTTCTTGACTATACTAAGGTCACCAGTAATAACGTGTCCACAAGGAGAGTAGTTGAAATCCGATGAAGAACATTCGCAGGGAAGTGGATGTGATGAGGGATTACTTAAATCAATACACTGCAGGAATCGTTTGTAATTGTAAATTTTAGATGCAACTGTTGGTGTGTAGCTATAGGAAATACAAGGAGTTTCTTTTCTTTTGAAATATGGTGGGATTTTTTCTGTGACAGTTTTGTGATTCAAAATTTGACCAAGATTCAAGTTATCAATACCTTTGTTTGCAAATCTTACTTTAATGAAAGGGCGGTTTGTTTTCTCCTCTGATTTATCTGATCTAACTGCTTGAAATAAACGAAAAGTAGAAATGTCCAAGATGACTCCTTGTAGTCTGTATTCTGGGGAACGTGTATCGGTATATGCGAGGTCCTTCGTATAATCGTAGATTTCGTGTAACTTCCGTAAAGGAACAGAGTATAATTTGGTACGAATATAATGTAGGCCTAGAGGCTCATTCAAAAATGGAACCAAGTCATCGAAGGAGAAACTATGTATCTCAGGCCTATTATATTTTCGAATGCCATGACTTCGAGGTCTTCTTTGTGATCTGGTGAATAAGCTAGTCACATTTACCGATTGACAACCGGGACTTGTTAAGGTTCCTATAGTGCTGATGTTATCGTTGCACCCATAAGGCGCTGCAGTGTTAAGATTTCTTATCCAGAACTCTTCTCTGTTGCGACGGAGAGGTGTGCTCAAATTGGGATTGTTTGTGGGGTGATATATTTTCTCCAGGATTCTGACTCTCATAGATAAAACAGAATGATCCGCCTGGTCAAAATGTCGATAAAGGAGTTGACTTCCTTTATTATTTATTTTTGACCGGTGTCCTGACATTCTTTTTCGGAGCTGGCCTTTGGTTTCGCCCACATAAATCAATCCACAAAGTGAGCACTCTGTTCCGTACACAACATTAGATGTCATGCAGTTAAGGTTTTCAAAACTATGCGTGTTAAATGTTTGTTTTGTGAGATTACTTGAGAATGAAGTGTCTGTTATTAGGATGTTACAAGTTTTGCAGTTCTTCATGCCACACTTAGAAATTGAGCAATCGCTTGGTGAAAATAGGTGCTCTTTTAGTATATCGACCACTTCAATCTTACAGGGCTTGATTTTAATATACCCATCTGCATGTTTATACCAAAACTCATGGTTGTTACTAACTACAAATGTTTCATCTCTAATGTCGTGTAAGTTAATTCTAAGTTACCTGTTGCGTATGTGTCCGTAGACGCAACAGGTTGGGGCCTTTTTATAGTGGGCGACGCCCCAGCCACTTTGTAGGTCTCTTGAGTTCTATCCATTTAAGCAAAAGACTACTCGACAAGTGCCCTCGGGGACAA
Source organism: Pinctada imbricata (assembly GCA_033119305.1). NCBI lineage: Eukaryota > Metazoa > Mollusca > Bivalvia > Pterioida > Pteriidae > Pinctada > Pinctada imbricata. The sequence continues at coordinate 34,468,349 of VSWD01000004.1, read as the reverse complement.
TTTGTCCACCAGCAGTGACACATGAACAGTGGTAAAAATGACAAATATGGATAATGACCATATCCCTGTCTACAGTACAAAATCGATAATTCAGAAAATCAGAAACCGAAGGCATACAAAATCAGGATAAAACAGGAACCAAAGCAAACAAAATCAATCTTCCGAAATAGGAGTAACCGGATGTAAGAATTCTACTCAATTGAAGCAACGGGTGTTGCATGTAAGCAGGATATACTGACTCTTCCTGGTCACATGTTCTCACAACCATATTGGGAGTTTGCTTCTTTTCATGTGGTGAAGTTTTTTTGTTTGTTTGCTTTGGTTCCCGTTTTATACTGATTTTGTATGCCTTCTGTTTATGATTTTCTAAATTGTCGATTTTGTACTGTGAATTGGGATATGCTCATTGCCCATATTTGTCATCGTAGTACTCTTGAAGATCGGTTTGATATCTGACAAAGTTTAGTTAAAACGATCGATACAGATTTAGTTGCTCACTTCGATGAGTGTGAAGTCCTGCGTTCGTCAACTTGAAATGTTATATAGTGATACATGTAACAAGCACATAATATAGTTGTTAAGTGGAGTCGCCTTTCGTATTAGTTTTTGCCTTGCATTAAGGATTATATTCCGATTGAAAAAAACCCTGACAAATTTAAAATGAAATCGTTGAACATAAGAGGAAATATCAAACCTATAAATCAAATACACTAAAATCTTCCTGTATGCTTAGCTTTAAAAAAACACAATGTAAAATGGCGCACTGGATACCTCGAAATGAGCTTGAAGAGTACGAATATTCCTTGTATGGACAGAATCCATACCTGCCTGATTGCAATGGTACCATCAGCCAAAGTGAAGTGTTTAATAGTGCAATAGAGTTCAAGATTTCTCCAGAAGAAATTATTCAACAATAGTAAGTCAATTAAGACTCAGTTTAAATATCAAATTTTAGACTTTTTCCGTAATTCTCGATCCCTATGATGTCATAGAAGAATCGATCCACAACCAATTCAATTTTCATCTATTGATATTAAAATATTGGGGAGATAACCTATGTAGTCATTTTACAATAAGATGCAAGAAAACTTAAAAAATTGAATGTTTTATTCTCTCATAAATGTAACATCATTAATGATACGCATAACATTTGAATTAAGAGGTCAGGTGCCGCTTTATTCAAGGAAAGTATCAAAATATGGGTGCTTGTTAACTCCCTTTTGAAGGACAATCACAAGACTAAAACTTGATAAAAAGCTGTACCGAGATAGAAAAGAGAAACCCCTGTTACAGAAAAAAAAAGATTCAATGACATAAATTTTTGAAGTATATATAAGGAAACTATACATAATATAGGGAATCTATACATACATAGTAAATATTTAAAAAAAAAACCCCTCTGCATTTCAAAGTTCATTTACTTTCCTTCTTTTGTAGTATCAATCGATGGGAAAATGACACACACATGTCAAAAATAATTGACAAAAGCATCCAAAGTACCCTTGGTAAATACAGCAATATTGTAATGAGAAGGAAGATACAGGAGATGGTTTTCAATTTACAGATGTCATCCTGTGGTCTTGCTAGTAGAATGCTAAGTGGAAGCTTAGCCGATGGATTTGTATTGCCGGGTTCTGACGTAGATATTATGCAATGGCACGACGATCATGTCATTGTCCAAGACTCATCCCTTATCTCCCGGTATCGACATACCAAACCAAATATTTTTCTGATGCATCTCAACAGAGAAAAGCAAGGCTTTGTAAAATTAGAATGCATTTCCACTGAAACGGCATCGGAAAATGTAAGATTCTCTCTGCTGAACATCGACGGTAAACAGATTGTCTCTAGTACAAAATACCTTCGATACATTTATCATAAAGCTCACAGCTCAGAAAGTCAATCAATTAATGGACCTTGTATCAGATCAACAACCTTTCTGGGCATCGAGAAAGACATAGCCACTTGTCTTCGATGTGACTTTTGGCCAGATGATATACGCGAGTTCCTTAGACGTAGGAGGACATATGATTGGCCGTCCCCTTCCCAGCTTGAACAGATATCAAACGAAGGAATACATCTTGTAAGCATAGGATCGCGGTCACAAACGATTTCAGGAATGTGGGTACATGACAGTATAGAATGGAGATACTCGTTTTCTCTTGCCGAAAAAAATCTGGTGCATTTATTTAACGGAGTCCAATTTAGAATATATGGACTAATGAAAATGATTCTCAACGACTTACTTATACCTCATATACCAGCGAACACATTATGTTCATATTTCATAAAAACGACAATGTTTTGGGTGATCGAAGAATCACCCAATTGCATTTGGCGCAATGATAATGTTATTCATTTATTAGACCTTTGTCTAAGGAAGCTTATATTTTATGTTTACATTGAGTACTGTCCAAATTACTTTATACCGACACAAAATATATTTCATGGAAAAATGTATGGGGTAACATCGTGTCAGGTTTACGAAACATTAAAAGATTTATACAGTATCGGTTTTAAATGTTTAACGAAATGCTCTTTGCTACCCACTCTAGATGATGCAATTGGGAAATTAGAACTTTTACGTACTTTTGGTAGTCGACAAGAAATTATGAGTAATAACGATAGTCTGGAGGCATTTGATGCACTTGAAGATGAATTTTCTCGAGACTTGGATTTTTTTCGCACAATGCTGCCTATGTATGACGCAGTTCCAAACAAAATACATTCATTAAAAGCCTTGCAGGCCGTTGATCGAATGTTTCAAAGCGAGCAGTTGGATCCTCTCACTTTCGACGTCGCTAAATCGCAACATCACAGATTTTCGTGCGAAGCCGGTATCGCCTTATATCATGACACAATCCAAGATTCTCGTCCTTCAAATAGGAGATTAAAAGGCAGGATCTACCGCATCCTTAATCATCTGTTCAACAGCCTAGATGGTGACATTAGTAAGGGCTATCTTACAACAGCTACCGTTCACTATCTCTTGGGTAATTTAGGCATTGCTCTGGATTTCTTGAGAATGTTTCGTTTTAAAAACAAACCGTTTGTCATATATTTGCCACGTAAAAGGAATTCAGCGTCTCCAATAGTAACCGAAAGAAAGAAGCAACTTTACATCGAAGCTGTTTGCGGACGGAATTTGACAATGCACGAGAAGACAAGCCTCTCATTGTCTTTTGGATTTGAAGCACATTCAACAATGCCAGTTCTTCCAAAGGATCTTTTACTAGAACTGCTCCTGGTTAGAAAGACCTCGTACATTTTGTCAATACATCCTCTTGCATACAGTCTGTTCCTTTCGTTCCTCTGTAACCTTGAAATGGGTCATAGGAGAAGAGCATTAGAAAATCTTTATGAACTGCGAAGTCCAAATATTGAATTGAAGAAAGATTATATTGCTCCTCTTATGACAGGCATCTGCCAAAGAAAAGTGGATGACTTCGATGGTGCTCTGAAATCGTTCGCAAAGGGCTTTCACAAAAAGAGAAGAATGGCAGAAATATGTTCATACAATGGCGAATGTGTAGGGTGGAATTCCCCACTGTTTTATATTGCTCTTCTGCTTAAAAGAAACTTAAGGTCAATGAAAGGTTCCCCTAGAATTGATAATCTTAGGTAGTAAGGTTCTGATTAAGTAACTTCTCATTGACGAGGGACCATTGGTTGGATCTAAAGAAAATTTGGAATAACACATGAAAATAATAATATGAAATCAATCATAATCTAGACGGACAAAGGGGCGATGTAAAAAGTGGGATTTATGAGAAAAGAACATGCATTACCTCTATTTTTTTCTATGCGTGTAAAAGATGTTCAAATCTAACATGTCCAAGAAGACCAAATTTATAAGTTTTGAAGGATTTTAAGTCATTCAAGTTTCACATGAACGTTTATCATACAAAGACGGTTTTTATTTACATGTTAAATGAGTCCATTAAATTAGATAAGATACCGTGGCCGAGACTAAGATTTAGTTTGGCAATAAAATGTGTTAACTCAGAGAAGATTCATAAATAAATCATACAATATTAGCTTTGAGAGAAAAAAAGAAGGATCCCCCCCCCCTTCTTGTTCTACCACTACTACTTCCTCTTCTTCTTCTTGATTTTTACAACATAATGGAATTAAAATACTTTAAACATCGGGTCGCGGGGAATTGTATAACCAATATTTACATGAGCTTACTTTCGTTTGGCATTAAAAAAATTAGATAATCATTTCTGGAGGTATTTTGGTTTAGGTCAAGGTCTTCTTCTATTTCTGTGGAAAAGTAGAGTGTAATACTGTTAGAGACTTGCCTTGAAAAGTACATTCCTTTCAATCAAGAAGAGGAAGAGGAAGAGGCAGTAGTAGTAGAACCAGAAGGGAGGAGATCTCCAACCAGACCATGCTGCCCTACCAACAGCAAAACGCCAAACATACCATGCGAAAACACAAAGACGAGCACAGCAAGAGACGAAAAAGAGACACACGATAAAGAAACATTAAACACAAAAGACTACACATATACCAACGAGACAAATGGGTAACCGATGCCGACTAAGGAAGGCCATTTGCTACGCAAGTAGCAAATGGTGTGGCTATCCGGATTACGTGCGCACAACCCTCCTACTTATCCGGTCACTAAAAGGTATCGAAGAACGCACAATTATAGTGTAAAACAGCCTCCTGACTGTAAGATGACCAAAAGACATGACAGCAACACAGATGAATATGTAAATGGATATAAAAATGGGGGGATGTAATACAGTCCGTGCTCTGTAGGCTGTAGCGAGCTCATCCATGTAATCAACCGAGGAGTCCGACTGACATTCAGAGAAGACAGGTTGCCGGATCCCTGTCTTCTCTAAAAGGTTTGGACAGGGTCCGTCATTGAGTCCCGTCGTCACTGTCAGTTATATTCCCTCAGCGCTATACCCCTTTCACCTAATGCCTAAGTTATTAAAGTCTCCAAGAGATAAATTAACACCTCTTAGAATACCCTCTGTATCCAGCGCACCTTTCCATTTTCGAAATTCAACAGTAAGAAACTATTTGTGTCACCTGAAGTTATTCTTTCACCACTAAATACTAAATTTAGATCTCCTGTCACTTCATATATTTCATCTCCAGGTTTTACTTTCAATAACAAATACAGAGGGTTTTCACAAATTTGCGTGTAATGGGAAAAGGTGTTTTATGTGTCAACTACTTCAAGCCAAATCTTACATTACTTTCAGTGTGAACGGGCAAAGTTCAATGTCCCGTTCGAAAGTGACATCGATTGATCTAGTCAGGATGTAGTTAACCTGAAATGCCAGGGGAAGTGGGGCGCAATACGTTGGTGAGACGGGAAAAAGCCTGAAATCTCGCTTTCAAAATCATTCTTATAAAATTAGAAATTAACTTTAACAAAAAATTAAGAAATTATCTGTATAATCATTTTGTTAAATATAACCATTGTCTTTCTCATAGTACCATCACGTCAGCGTTCAATCTTTTCCAAAACAAAATCAGAAGTAAAACTAATATTAAAAAACGCAGACTACAAGCAGAATATACCTGGATCACTAAACTACAAACTGCTTATCCCCTAGGACTGAATGATCATATTTTTGGACAGGGAAATATTTCTTAATCTCCTACAAACATGAATGTATTTTCTATCCGCCCTACAATGAAAAGGAAACAGATCACACGGAAAACGGTGTAACAGAAAATTAAGAAGGCAATCTAGAATACATCGCTCGGTAGACGATTTACTAGTTATAGCTCGCAATAACGAAAGACATGAGCTACTACACGCACTGTCTTCGATTCCGACTGTTAAACTCAAATCTGTCTTGGATGAGGCTCTACTAGCGTATTACAAAAATACGGACTGATTTAAACTTAACATCATCATTAGCTTTTGTTTCAATAAACTTTATCCGGTTATCAAAAGTATTCACCCCAAAAAGAAGATTTATCAAAATTGAGTTTATAAACAAAGGATTTGATCTTTTTCACCGGGTTCAAAGCAAGAAGCAAGAATCAGACTAATACCCCAGTATTTAACAATAACTATTCTGAAATTCTTTCAAAATTTTGGACAACTCCAACATCAGAGTGTGTATAATTGGGAATGTCATTTACTTCATTTTACGGTGACAGTAAACAAAATCAGAAGAATCAAAGACAGATCAAACTTCAGCAACAAATGTAAGAAAATAGTCGGTCGCTTGCTTAACCGAGGATATGATCCTAACAAAAGAACACTAGGCACTAGACTACTCTACAGTTTTGTTCCAGTGTCTTTCCCAACGTTGCACACTGGCATGACGGACCTTGTTTAAATCTCGTCAGAGAAGAATGGGTCCTGATTCTCTGTCCTATCTGAAAGTGTGTCAGACTTCTCGGATGATTGATCGATTGATCTTGAGTTTGCCAGCAGAGCACATACTGTTATATGCATGCCATAGAATTTGTTAGATCCTTTTACATAAAATTTGTGTTACAAAAGCCGCTGTGTTTAACTGTCTTGATTGTGACGTCACCTTACAGTGAGAAGTTTTATGTTTATACGACTATTGTGCCTCTATTGAGACCTCTATGTATCCGGATGAGTGGGAGGGTTTAGCTTACGCAATCCGGATATCCACACCATTTGCTTATAGCAGATGGCCGTCCAAAGTCGGCGCCGGGTGCACATTGGTCTCCTTCCTTTTATGTGTTGTCATTAATGTTTGATGTTCGATGTTTCTGTACGTCTGTTTCGATTGTCTTGTATGATGTTTAAGTGATTATTGTCGTGTATTTTATGTGGTTTGTAGCTTTGTCTGATATCATTTACGTATCACTTTCTTGTAGGTTTGTTCCGCAGGGTGAGTGCAGGTTGGTCATGCTGGAGATCATCCCCTTTTGTTCCTCAGAGTGCAAGTCTGAAGAAACTGTTGATTGGTCAAGTAACAAACCTAGTATCCGTCTGGTGACATAAGGATCATATCCACGGTATAAAAGGCGTTTGAATTATTCTGCTGAGTTAAAGAAGATCCTGACGATAATCTCAACAGCACTCACAATAGAGCGCAAAATTAAACATCGACGGACCCCTAGCAAACTAGAGGTGGGACCAGGTGCCCGGGAGGAGTAAGCATCCCGTGTTGGCTAGCCGCACCCGCCGTCGATGTTTATGTTTATGAGTGCATGCATTTTACATATTCTTTTCATTTTCGTGCGTGAACATCGACGGCGAGTGCGGCTAGCCAACAGGGGATGCTTACTCCTCCCGGGCACCTGGTCCCACCTCTAGCTTGCTAGGGGTCTGTCGATGCTCAATTTGGTGCTCTATTGTGAGTGCTGTTGAGATTATCGTCAGGATCTTCTTTAACTCATTTATGAGGCACGGAAATGAAAATATTAAAACTTCATGCACTGTCTGACGTTATGTCTATATAGAAAGTACTATAATGGCGACAATGTCAGGGAAGTATATTCAAAACACTTACTATCTGACGCATTTTTTATGCTTATGCTGTCTACCTTTGATCCTTCTAATTTTGTTTATAAATCATATCACCATAAAGGCAGACTGTGTAATGCCCAAAGTAATAAGCTATGTTGCTTGTATATATCCGAATTTCAAGAGAAGCTGACTGTAATTTTTGTAAAATTTCCAGAAAGTTTGAATTAGTTTATGAAATCGGAATCCTTGACCTAAAAGTTTCTTGGTAATTTGTATATTTCTTCTGTAAAAGTCCAAAATATTAGTACATTCTCCAGCGTACCGGATGAGCTGTGATATGTAAACGCCCTATGACGGTAGTCTGGGAACACCACCGTCGAGCTAGGGGAAATTTACTACGTTGAATCCAAAATCATCTGTTTTGTCATATACACTTGTATGAATCTTTCCGTTTACAATTTTGATATTTAGGTCCACAAATGGTGTTTTTATGTTTGTAAAGTGTCAGTGTCAATATGATCTTTTTTCTTATTCGGGTACCACCTACGTCTTTCGACCTTAGTTCTAAAATCTTAGGAGCACTTCACCGAAATGTAAAATACATACAATCCTTCTATAGATTATACTTCAGCAATAATTATTTTTTTCCGCATACGAATTGTCATGCGGAAGATATGCGGCACGGGATTCTAGGCTCCATACCGCCCTTAACTTATCAGCTCCTTTCTCAATTCATGCAGCGGTTCTGTCATAAAAGATCTTCCCTCTGTGACCTATTTTGCTAAGGAACTGATTATACATGGATGGATGAGGACCTTTCCGCATCGTGCGTATCAAGTTTTATCAGAATCTTGAAAGTATACTCAGAGGAAAATTCGAAAATGTTAATAGGCAACGGACAAACGTTCGACGGACGCACGCATTCACAAGGGAGGGAGAGACATCGTTTTATTCTGTATAACAAAAACTCAGTCTTTCGTTCAACTGAGCAAAATATATCTAGATCAGCACACGATTTATGGACTCGCATACAACATTCTCGATTTACGGCTAATACCGTATAACCAGAAATTTTCGCGAGGATCAAATTTCGCGATTTTATGGAAAAATGGGGTGTCTTTATTTTCGCGAGTATAATTTTTCGCGATTCCTGAATACCAAACAAATATGAAAACATGATGTTATTAATTTGTACCTTTCATTATTGATTTTTTTAGTTACTTCTGTCACAAGAGTACACGCAATTCACTTCTCTTAACGTTTAATCAGAAAAAGTTAAGAATGGCACATGTACAATAAAAACAAAATGTAACTGATATATATATCTACGATATACTTTATCAAACACAATATTTCGCGCAGATTTATTTTCGCGATTCCAAATCACTCGCGAATACAGCGAAAATTAGTATCTCGCGAAAATTCCTGGTTATACGGTAATAATTATAATAATAAACTTATACTACGTACATTGCAATTCCTATTATTTAAGCTCCATGGCCATATTGTTCACTTGAATACGCTTCTGAATAGACCCTACACAAAATTTGGAGCTTTCATTTTTGGCAAGAGGAAATTAAAAGTCTATATTGTAGACGGCGCTATGACAATTCACTTTGGCTTAATTAAAACTGTTTTACATAAAGTACTACTGACGAGGATCCAATATCCGATACACGTGCCTAGTACAATAAAATCGGTACTAAAGAACATGTATTTTAATATTGACAATTATATCCTATTCCTCTTGAACAATGAGTCAAATATTGCTTCATTTTTAGGAAACAATTCAGGAAATAGAATAAAGCAAAGTACAATAGTAATCAGAGTTTCATTTCCTTGTTTGTCATATATGATAAAGTAGTATACTTGAATTTAAAATAAACAAAACTTTCCGTTTGTTATACTATATATAAACAGAGAGAAGACTGTAGGTTATTAGTATATAAACACGATGGCGTACTGGGACCCAAATTATGAATTGCAGCCTGAAGAAGATTTGTCTTTAGATGGGGCGATGAATCAAATCCAGCTGACTAGCGAGGATTTTTACAACCCATTTGACGAGTTTGGTGCATTGGAATTCAAGATTTCTCCGGACGAAATTATTCAAAAATCGTGAGTTAAGAAATAAATAGTATTGAGTGTTGGCACGAATGAAATATTTTAACTTATGGTTAGTAATAACGATTGTTTGATGTAAGAATTTTAATGGTAAAGCAAAACTAGGGAAATTAATATGGATTTGAAGACGTTTTACTTTTGTACTACTTGGTGAGTGTCACTGCTGGTGGACCAGGAGTCCCCAAGGGCATAAAATTGTAGCCATGTTCGTTCAACTTCGGTTGATCATTTGTCTCTTCAAAGCATTTGAAATAATCTGTTACAAAATGTCTTGAATTTCTAAAACGTTGGTCCTGTAGCATCAATCATTCTGCTACGTATTTCAATACATTTTTGGATATAATGATTTTTACACTTTTTGACCATATTACATTGTTTAAACTTGAGGATCACTGACGAGGGTTAAGTACCCGAAACGTGCATGTCTGGTCCATGCTGCAACTTTATCAGGTCTTAAATGATGATATTGAATTTGAAGACGTTTAACATACACATGTATATGTTCAAGAGTATGTCGACGCTAGACATGAGATGTATTTGTAAGTTTTCCGTCACTACTCAACCAGTTGTGCCTCACATGAAATTCATATGAAATTAGCATCATGTAAATTTCACATGAAAGTCCATGTGGAATTCATATAAATTCCACATAAGATTTATGTGAAAAATATTTCACATGAATTTCACAAACTACTTCACATGAATTTTACGTGAATGGTTCTATGTGACCTTCATGCAAAATTAAAATGATACGAAATTCATGTCACAAACTTCACATGAATTTCATGAAAATTTTATATTCGTGCTCGTTTCACATAAATTTCATGTGGACTTTTACATAAAGTTCATGTAATTTCTAAATAAGTTCATACGAAAGAAAGGAGGGGATCTCCAACAACACTAGGTTGCAGCACCCACAGCAAAACCCCAAAACACCCAATGCAAAAAAAACACAGAACAGACACCCACAGAAAGAGACGCCAAAGGGACAAGGAACACCAACTCACACCATAAAAACATTAAACATAACAGACCACACATAAACCAACGAGACAAATGGGCAACCGTTGCCGACTTAGGACGGCCATCTGCCACGTTAATAGCAGATGGTGTGGTTATCCTGGATTACGTGCGCACAACCCTCCGAGGCACAATTGACTATGTGTTATCTCAAATGAGTTAAAGAAGATCCTGGCGATAATCTCAACAGCACTCACAATAAAACATCAAACTGAGCATCGACGGACCCCTAGCAAGCTAGAGGTTGGACCAGGTTCCCGTAAGCATCTCCTGTTTGGCTAGCCGCATCCGCCGTCGATAATCAAAGAAGCAATAGTTCTGTTCTTAGCTGGTTCGTTTGCATAAATTTTAGGTCATGTATAAAACATCGCTATTCATTTAATGAATAAAATTATTCATAATTTTGATGTTCGTCAATTTCGACCTCGTGCTTCATTCATGAAACATCACTTGTTGAAATGCGCATATTGTGCATCAATTTTTATCATTGATCATATATTATTTCAATACTAATAATACAGAAGTGTTCCAATTCTATACCTTCATGAAGATAATTCCAAATCAATTTTTCCTGCACCAGACGCGTGTTTCGAATATTAGATTCTCATCAGTGATGCTTCCAGCGGAGCCACCAAAATTCAATTCAGTAGCGCCCTCTTTAATGTTTTGAATTTGGATTTGTACATTTACTTTACAGAGAAAGCGCGGCTCCAAATTTCCTGTAGGTTCGATTCAGTAGCATATCTAAATGAAATATATATTCAAAACAGAATAGGATGGATGCTGCTAAGATGTTCACCTCCTTTAATTTCGGTGATAGTTTTGAATGGAATGACAAGTTTTCGAAATACCAAAATAATATCAAATCGATAAAAGGCCAAAACAAAGCTTCTTTCATGCAACAGAGCTGGAAAGAAGTAATTAATACACTTCTAAACATCAGGTCACGGGGAACTATTTTAACTAATAATTACTAATTACTAATAATTATTGTATTTCCTCTTTTTATGTAATCTTAACGGCATCTGACCAAAGCAAGATCATTGAACATATAGTGAACATATAAAGACCATTGTTTGATTTATATACAAAAAAGCTTTTATTTCTTCTTTTTTGCCTTTGTTGGGATAACCTGATATTGTCTAGCCTTTGTCATCTGGAGTCCATCAGATCGATTCTTTGCTGATCATAATAATTTTGGAAAGACCATAGGATTTATGGAAAATTATTCTTTAAGGACAAAATCGTAGGTTTTCAGGAAAATGATCGTTTAAAGCGGGTAGTTTTAAGTTTTCTAGAAATATTTCAAATACTTTTCACAAATTAGTTTAATTCTAGATCTACTATGGAACTAACCTAGTTGGATCTCCGTGCCCGGATTATAACCCCCCCTCCGTCCACCTTCCTAAAATATAACATATTGCATATTCTCTCTCTCTCTCTCTCTCTCCCTCCTTATATCTAATTAATCAATGTTGTTTATTTTCTCTCTCATTATATTTTGTTCAATAGATCATTGTACTTTAATCTCTGATTCTCTCTCTCTCTCTCTCTCTCTCTCTCCTATATTTTGTATATTCAATTAATGTAGTTCATTTCCTCTTTCTTTTTCTCTCTTCTTTTATTTTGTTTTACATATTATGATAATAGTTTATTTTTCATTCTCTTTCTATTTCCTTATATTTTGTTTTATTTTTTCTCTTTCTCGCCCTCTCCTTATATTTTGTGTAATAGATTATTGTAAATTATCTTCTTTTTCCCTTTCCTTATATTTTTTTAGTCGTTATTATAGTTTATTGTCTCTCTCTCCCTGTCTCTTTCCTTATATCTTGTTTATAAATAGCTTGTTTTTAATTTTATACAAAGCCAAAAAACAAAAACAAAGTAAAAGGAAAACGAAATCTATTTAAATCCATGTACATGTCTGTCACGAGTCACTGTTATGTAATCTTATTATCTGAAAGAATTATAAATAATATCAAAAGTCTGAATTCCGGAAATGTGTATCTCAGGCACCGACATACCGACGTGGCACAATTTTTCCTCCAAGGTTACGTCTGCTATGTGATATTACTCACCTTATGTTGTGTGATATGCCATAAAGCATGGACTAAAATGCATGCCTAAGGCCGGGGTTAGCGCAGTGGTAGCGCGCTCGCTTCTCACCTCTAAGGTCCCGGGTTTGAATGTAAACGTCTTCAAATTGAATAGCATCATATAAATTGGCAACGTGGACCAGACATGCACGTTTCGGGTACATAACCCTCATCAGTGATCCTAAATCTAAACAATGTAATATGCCAAAAAAAGTATGAAAGTTACTATGTCGAAAAAAGTGTACCGAAAGACGTAGCAGGATGGGTGGGATATGATTCTACAGGACCCACTTTTCAAGAAATTTCAAGAAATTTTGATAACAGAAATTTAGAATGCGTTGAAGAACCGATCAACCGAAATTGATCGAACTTGGCTACATGTGCCCTCGGGGACTCCTGGTCCTATCCCAGATTCGGCGAAGGGTATTGTGTGGAAGGGTAGGTGGTCCCCCATCCAGGCCTCTGCAGGGGGTTTTTCTCCGGGTACTCCGGTTGCCTCCTGCTCCTTGAACCCCCTCACGCCAACATCTGAGCCAACGTGAGACATTAATATAAGTTCTGTAACTTGCTTGTTTAACGTTGTAAAAATGAATAAAGTTTATTTTTTTAAATGCATGCCAAGGATACAGCTAATGACAGTGCTATGCACTGAGGAGTCCACCTACAGGGATATCAACCCATAGATGTTTTACGTCTTCAAATTCATTTGCATCATTTCAAAGCAGATAAAACAGCATGGGCCAGACATGCACGTTTCGAGTATGCTATGAATGCCGTTTTAGCATATGATGCCTCATTAAAATAACATGTTAACGAATTAAAACATTATACAATTATGGACTTTTTCGAGGTGAATATGGTGTGGTACACCGAGTGAAGAGTCCACAATTGTTTTATTATATAGTGAATTAACTCAGTATTTATAAAAATACCTTTTCGAAAATGGCTAGAACCGACTTTTCTTTTAAAAATATTTCGAAGACAAAATAAGCATAATCTGTCGCTGAATTATACTAAACGTAATATAATAATCATTCAAGTAGTCTCATGAAGATGATTTCATCGTCAAATTCCTTCGTTATTCTTAGATTGGTTCAAAATTCAAATATTTTATTGCTCAATGACGTCACAGATATAATTTTCGCGCGTATTCGATATTTCATGGTAAACCGGAAGCAAAAATTTTTCGAGTGTTATTTAATGAAATCGCCGCTCACAGGTCAATATGATGTGACAATGTATCGTCACGTGACAGCTCTCGGCCGATGAGAGTGGAAATAGATACAGACTATATAATAAAATATTATAGATAAGGCAAATATCTAAATATTTTATCATTGTACGGCGTTTTGGTGGTATTTTCTTCGGTACATTTTGACCATATTAACTTTCATACACTTTGGCCATATTACATTGTTTAGATTAAGAATCACTGATGAGGGTTGAGTACACGAAACGTGCATGTCTAGTCCTTGCAGCAAATCCATCTGTTCTTAAGTCGTGATTTTGGATTTGAAGACGTTTAACATTTATCTGTTTGAAAAAGCAGTTCTTGATGGTGTCATTGAAGACGTTTGTTGTACATTCTGTCTACATTTAAATGAATTTTCTATGATACATGTATGAACATTTCAACAAATAGTGCCTTATTAGTGATTGTCGAGACTACTTAATCAAACTTATACTCTTCACAGTAGAAAATTACAAATTACCAAAAAACTTTTAGGTCAAGGTTTCCGCTTTCATAAACTAGTTAACACTTTCTGGAAATTTTACGAAACTTACAGTCAACTTCTTTTAAAATTCGGATCTATACATGCAACAGAGTACATTACTATGGGTATTACACAACCTGTCTTTTATGGTGATATGATAAACAAAATAAAAAGGATCAAAGGTAGGCAGCATAACCATCGAAAATGCGTCAGAATCATCAAACGCCTTTTATACCGTGGATATGATCCTAATGTCACCAGACGGACACTAGGCTTGGTACTTGACCAATCTACAGTCTTGTACAAGCGCATCCTTGAGACTTGCACTCTGACTGACTGTGACGACGGGACTCCATGACGGGCCCTGTCCAAACCTCTTTAGAGAAGACAGGGCCCCGACCATCTGTCCTCTCTGAATGTCAGTCGGAATCCTCGGGTGATTACATACATGAGCTCGCTACAGCCGGCAGAGCACGGACTGTATTACGCATGCCCTCTTTTTATATCCATTTACATATTCATCTGTGTCTCTGGGGCCTCTGCGTTTTACGGTCTTGTTTGTGTGTCATCTTATAGTGAGGAGGTTGTTTTACACCATAATTGTACGTTCTTCGAGACCTCTGGGTAATTGGAGAAGTGAGAGGGTTGTGCGCACGTAATCCAGGATAACCACACCATTTGCTACTTGCGTCGATACCGGTTACCCATTGGTCTCGTCGGTTTATGTGTAGTCTTTTGTGTTTGATGTTTACATGTCGTGTGTCTCTTTTCCGTCTCGTGCTGTACTCGTCTTTTGTGTTTTTGCATCGGGTGTTTTGGTGTTTTGCTGTTGATGCTGCAACGGGGTCTTGTTGGAGATCTCCTCCCTTCTTCCTCTATTCGATAAACTAGTAATTTACATGTCTGTCTTCTTTTGCAGGATTGATCATTGGGAAAATGACGCGGAGATGTCCAGAATAATTGATACATGCATCCAGATTACATTAGGCAAATACGACAATGTAGTATTCCAAAGAAAGATACAACAGACTCTCCACAAACTACATTGGTCATCCAGGGGTCAAATGGGTAGAATGCTCAGTGGAAGCACGGCCGATGGAATAAAGTTGCCGGGGTCGGATGTTGACGTCATGCATTGGAAAAAAGACCATATAATAGTACAAGACAGATCCCTCATTCCCCACCACCGACACCGCAAACCGAATATTCTACTGATGAACATTAATCCAGAGAAACCGGGCTTTGTGAAAATCGAATGCCTCACCACGGATACGGCGACAGAAGATGTGAGATTTTCGCTAACAAACATTGACGGCAAACAGTTTGTTGCTAGCAAGAAATTCACGCAGTATTACTTCACTATCTCATCGCAAAATTCAAGGTTTGAGTCGATTAATGGTCCATGCATAAGATCAACATCACTTCTGGGGAGTGAACAAGACAGCGCCACGTGCCTCCGGTGTCATTTCTGGCCAGACGATATACTTGAGTTCTTCACGCGTCAAAGAGATTTCGGTTGGCCATCATCCTCAATGCTTGAACAGATATCAAGTGAAGGCATACACCTTGTACCCATAGGATCGAGATTACGATCCTATGATGGAAAATGGGAGCATGACAGTATTGAATGGAGGTACTCATTTTCTCTTGCTGAAATATTGATGGTACATTCCTTTAGCGGAGTCCAATTCAGGATATACGGACTGCTGAAAATGATACTCAACGACATCCTCAAACACCGCATCCCAGAGAACACTCTCTGCTCTTATTTCATAAAAACGACGGTGTTTTGGGTCATTGAAGAATCCCCTGTTTTTATTTGGCGTGAGGACAATATCATCCAGTTACTAGATTTATGCCTAAAAAAGTTGATGTCTTATGTGTATAATGAATACTGTCCTAATTACTTCATACCAACACAGAATATTTTCCATGGCAAAATATTCGGGACTATTTCGTGCCAAGTATACGATACTTTGACAGATTTATACTCTGTTGGATTCAGATTTATATCGAGATGTTCCCTGCTTCCGAATCTCGGTGATTCACTTGAGAGATTAGAACTTGCACGTAACACCGGAAATGAACCGGGCGTTCTAAATCTCGGTTATGATATCAACTTGGAATCGGATCCACTTCAAAATGAATACATTCGAGACTTGGAATTCTTCAGCGCAATGGTATCCATTCAAGACGCCGTACCTAACCTGAGACATTCGCTGGAAGCTCTGCAAGCGGCAGATGGGATGTTCCATAGTGAGCAATTCGACCCTCTCGTATTTGATGTTGCCAAGGCACAACATCACAGACTATCATGTGAAGCAGGCATTGCCTTATTCAATGAAACAAGATCTGAATGTTTTGGTCTGTCCAATAAGAGACTAAAAGGCAGAATCTTTCGGAGTCTATATCATCTGACCAACAGCTTAGAAGGGGATATCAGCAGGGGATATTTAAGTATAGCCACTGTATTCTATCTCCTGGGAAATTTACACATTGCTCTGGAATGTTTGGACACGTTTCGTTTCAAGAACAAACCATTCGTCATATATCTACCCCGTAAAGCAAACTTTGGGACTCTGAGAGTAACCGAAAGAGAGAAAGATCTCTACATAGAGGCAGTATGCGGAAGGAATTTGTCGATGCACGAGAAGGCTAGCATAGCATTGTCATGTGGGTTTGAAGCTTATTCGACATTGCCAGTTCTTCCGAAAGATCTCTTGCCAGAACTGCTCCTTGTTGGAAGCGCTTCGTACATTTATCAATACATCCCCTTGCGTACAGTCTGTTCCTTTCGTTTCTCTGTAACCTTGAACTGGGTCAAAGGAGAAGAGCAATGGAAAATCTTTATAAACTGAAAAGTCCAGATACTGAATTAGAGAAAGATTATATGGTTCCTCTCATGACAGGCATCTGCCAAAGAAAAGTGGATGACTTCGATGGTGCTCTGAAATCGTTCGCAAAGGCCTTTCACAAAAAGAGAAGACTGGCAGAGATTTGTTCATACAGTGGCGAATGTGTAGCATGGAATTCACCACTGTTTTACATTGCTCTCCTGCTTAAGTTGATAATTTAACTGACAGAGAACTTTACTTAGATGTATTTTTACAATTTGAAAATGTGCATAAATTTAGAAAAGCGAATTGTGACTATCTCTGCATTCTAGATAGAAATTTCTTGTAACGATGTACCAGACATGCATAAGTCGGATAACGAACGATACAGGCTACTTTAAGTCAAAATGAAGCAAATTGAAAAAATCGTTAAGTAAAACGCTCCTTAGTCTGATTGTAAAATTTCTTACATATAATTTGCAAAGGTTAAGCGCGCGGGTCAATGTGTTGAGTAGGGACTATAATGACAGAGGATTAATTGAATGAAAAGAAAAATGTAGCCAAGGCATCGGAGGAGTAAATGAGACACATGAAGATGAAGATGAATTGTCATTACTGTATTTAAATAAAAAAAATGAGATAGATTGGCATGAATTCAACTTAATAAGGGGAAATATTTCCAACTTAAGAATATTCATATATGATGAATATAGGATCTCAAATGAATTTTCATTTCATACGATGTATTATGAAACGAGTTGTGAGTTTTATATCCCCGAGCCTTGGCGAGGGGATATAAAACGCACAACGAGTTTCATAGTACATCGTATGAAATGAAAATTCATTTGAGATTCTTTTTATCACATGATATTGCCTAAAAATGTGTATTTCTAACGTGAAATCAACGTTTCCGAGAACTACTGAGGCGAATCACGCCGTGATGTAGAAGTCGTCTGCTACGCCATGAGAAATAGTGCCCCCATCGTATAGATATTCTGTGCGTAAGAGAAAAGTATTTCAAATTTGAATAGTATTTTAATGCAAAAATTAATTCAACAACAACAATTTTAATCATTGGTCTGAATTTAACAGTTGACCGATATTTGAAAGGTCACATTTGTCAAGGTTTATGAGTTAGGTTCCAAACTTGACCAATCGCATTCAAGCAGAGTGATATGTAACGTGTTATCATATCATATATTTATGAAATGGCTTTATGAAACTGCATAACGGGTGAATCATGTGATAAATTGAGATATTAATCACTCATCAACTTGCTTTGCAATGACATTGTACCTAAGGCTCTTTCTCATTACAAGGAGAAAAGTAGACTTAAATATTTTAGGGCTTTGCCAGAATTACAAACTTAAGCTTTTATTACAATGTTTAGTAGGTTGTTCGTTCATAAGCTTCAAATCATCTAATTAAAGCTAGGTAATTTGATGGCATGATGGTTGTTCGAGGGGCATCGGAGGCGATGGATGCAAAGGTGATCAAAGCACTGAAGGTACCGAGAGCGAATAGCTTAAATATCAGAGTATGTATTGGTTATGCTGTATGCATATTTTTCATTTTCAGTTTTATATCTTTGTCTTCAAACTCAATAGCATCATTTAACATCTTAGCACCATCCCTCCAATGCTATTTTGACATAGGTTTTATTTGGTTTTCCTACTAAATCGACCTTACAGGAAATTTGGAGCCGCGCACTCTCTGTAATGTAAATGTACAAATCTAACTTAAAAAACTAAAGAGGGCGCTACTGAAATTATTTTTGGTGGCTCCGCTGGAAGCATCACTGATAAGAATTTAATAATTCGAAGTTCATGCAAGTAAATGCAAGTCCCTCGTATCAAGGACGTATACTGTGATACCTCCCTGGTGAGCTGACGTGTATTTTATCAACGTGTTGGTCGTGTATCAACGCATATACAGTATCATATCCCATCCATCTTGCTATGTCTTTCGGTATTTTTGTTCATAGCTTTCATAATCTTTGGTTATATTTCAGTTTTGATTGAGGATCACTGACAAGGGTTAAATACCAGAAACGTGCATGTCTGGTCCATGCTGCAAATTTATCTGTTCTTAAACGATGCTATGAATTTGAAGACGCGTAACATTTGGCGTGATATTATTTCATCTGTCTGATAGTAAGTGTCTCTTTTGACTTTCATTCACCGAGTCTGATTTTAAAGTACTATGCAATCGATGTAGCACAATGATAATTTATCACGTGGTCCAGCTAAGATTTTTTAACAAGGTCTAAGTCCCAGGTGACTATAGGTCAAATGTATTAGATCTTAGCAAGAACAAACAACCTACATTGTATGTGCAAAGAAATATGTTTCTACTTATTATGGTTTGATTTTGCTTCAACCAGATGATTCAAACATAACGCAATTCATTAGACAGATGGATGGACATACAGACAGACAGGCAAGCAAGCAGGCAGTGGGAGGGAGGCTGAAATCGTTAATATTTAGACCTTTATTGCAAATAACCACTTTGCATTTTGACCCAGAATACTATTGAAAAGACTCCAAAAATGTTTTGATTTTTACTTTATTGGCTTGAGCAATATCAAAATAATCTGAAAGAAAGGAAGACACATATTCAACAAAACAATTAAAATAAGACATCAGAAATGAAAATAAAATAACATATGACAAATAAAAAACATTACCTGGAATGAATCTCAATAAATAAAATTTAATATGTAAAAATTTAAACCTGCATGGACAAATCATAACACAGTGTAATGAAAAAAGTTAAATGTGAAAAAAAAAATGTTATTTCAATTGATTGTATCTAAACAAACACATGTAAATATTATGTGATAACGAACTAAAAAAACTATGATGTCAAATAAATGTATATATTAGGAATAAACTTTTCATACATCATACAAAGAGGTTAACAGCAGCTTTGATGATCTTGACAGTATGATCTTTGTCTCGAGACAAGAGTACGTTTGACCATATTCAGTGGCGGATTCAGGGGGGTGCAGAGGGCCCCCCCCCCCCGGCACTGACCTAAAATTTTCCCAAAACAGGAATATTTTGGCCCATTTTCAGTCAAAATCGGCGAAATTTGCCCCTTGACCCCCGGCAAAGGGGGCGCTGGATCCGCCAATTGATATTTACATGAGGCTGTCTAATATCATCCACGTACAGTATACGTGGTTATCTTCCCTGGGAAAAATTTTTGCAAAATGACTGTTGCAACAGTACCTGTGGGGTTAATTTTGGCGAAATTGGGAATCTTTAATGAGGGGGGAGACGGGGTGAAAGGGAGGCGGGAGGAAGGGGGTGGGAGGAGGGAGAGAAGGGGAGGGAGGGCAGGGGCAAAAAAGGGAGGGAGGGGAGCGTGGGGGTGGGAGGAGGGAGAGAAGGGGGTGGGAAGGGGGAGGAAGGGGGGATCAGGTAAGGAAAGGGAAGGGTGAAAAGGAGGGGGAGGGAGGAGGGGCAGGAGGAGGGAGGTAAGGGGCTGGGAGGGGAGAGAGGTACCCCCCTGTCTGCCCTCCTTTAATACTAGTTGAAATTTTCAAGCAGGGAGTATCTTCGCGATGATAATTAATACAATCACGAAATGGGCGAAAATTAACCCCATACAAAAATGTCTATGTTTACTGTATATAACTTTGTCTTCCTTAAGTATTGCTCATAGCTTAAGATCTACGACAAGATAAAAGTCTACATACATTGCATTACATTTTCATCAGTACAAGCGAGTACAAGCGAATTTTAGAGTAAGATCGTAAAACACATTATCACTTCTGCTATAATTGATTTCCTCAAGTTCTGATGCGTAAGAAGTCTCCAAGCATTCTTTATATAGGAGACAAAGTTTTATATAATAAGATTTGATACGGAAGGAAATGTTTTACATCATGTAGTCGTACAGACTTGATAAGATGACTGTACTGTGAATGTGGTTATTTTTAGCTGAGGGAAATGTTCGTGAAATGACTATTGCAAAAATACTTGTGGGGATAACATTGGTAAAATCGGCAGTATTCCCTGAAGTTTTTAACACTGGTTGCTATTTTCATGATAACAATACAATTGAGAAGAGCCCGAGAATTACCCCTACATTTACAGTAATTGTTTGAATAAAAAAAATATAATATTATGCAAAAATCCTGTTAAAAGCTTTAGAACAACATACGGTAGATGTAATTGGTACCATGCAGGTTACATGTACATAATTCAGTGGCAGATCCAGCACCCACTTTGTCGAGCCAAGTGGCAAATTTTGCCGATTTTTACTACAAATAAGCCAAAATATAGGTTTTTTTTTTTTATTTTGGGTCATTGCCAGGGGAGCAGATGCCCCCTCAGTGCACCCACTGAATCTACCACTGTAGTTTTTACATAAAATATATCCCATGGGTGAAATTTTATATGAATGTTGAGAATATCATCTTTCGTCTTCAACTTAGAATTCTTACATAAAACTGCAATTAAGATATTACAGGTGACAAAGAGAAGTAAATGTCCAAAGATTTAAATATAGATGTATTAAATCATTACTATGTAAACTATACTTAGTCAAAAAATAGCTATGTTTTCACAATGTAATGTTCATACTATAAATGCCATGTTTTTTTTAACATAGAAAAAATATATATATGTATGCAATGCACCAGCAAAGAACAATCAGGAATGTTGTTTATGATGTAGAATTAACATGGCTTTCTATTGAAAAAGGACTAAACCTATTTTCATAGAAATAAGAATCATTTGTACAGATATTGCACATAATGTATCTATGAAAATCTATGGAAAGTTGATACTGTAATTATTTATATCAATTAAGTATTATGCCATTTTGATCATTTTTAATTTTTGCATTTAAAAACATCAAACTTGTTGATGCTCATAAAACTTTGGAATGATGCCTCTAAAGTTAAATATCAGATTAACAACTAGTTGATATATATCCCTAGACCCTTTTACATTATCTCAGCAGTACTAAATTTGAAGGCATTGAGCATGTAAAGTAAAGCTCATGCACCAGTGACGTCATTTGATTGTTCTAGAACTTTTAGCGTCGAATCATGTTTTGTTTGTTCCGCAAAAAAAAAAAAAAAAAAAAAAAAAAAAAAAAATCAAATTACGTCACTGCAGATGAATGTGAATTATTTGTACCCCGGAACTGAGCTTCAAATTCAGTACCATAGATAATGTGAAAGGGTCTGTTCGCTTGCAACTCATTAAAAATAGATTGTAGTAAAAATGTAATTTACAGGTACAACATTTCACATCATAAATAACTTCCACATGAATATCAGGCAGATGTGTATACTAAAAAGTCTGTCTACTGAATAAATCTACTAAGTCGATATTTCATGATTAAAAATTCTGTGAATTCCATATCACTCAGACCTTTAATTTCTTATACCTTTGTGATTGTCACAAACATAATTCATACATTAGTAACAAGAGACATTGTTATGTAACCCTTATCGGTATCCCTATATGAAAACTGTATAGCAAAATTGCTTATGAATTAAGATATTTAGACCAAGCAGTCATTAGCAGTCATTGATTACTTTATAAACCCTACATATTCTCTGCCCTCTTTCTCAAAATGGGAAAATGCTAATGTAAACATAATCATTTATTTCCTTGCTGAAAATATAATTAACAGACTAAGAAACGGCCTCAGGCAAGAATTTGTCTTCAGGTCCAACAAATCTTATATTGCCCTCATCCCAAGTCAATATAACTGTATATTAAAGTGTAGACTAAGTGTTCTTATGCTATCCTGAGGTGCAAGGAAATAAACAGAGTTACTGTATTAAAGATTTTTTTTATTTTGGACTGCAATCGTAGTTATTCAAACCCAGAGACGTTACTCCTCTGGAGTCTGAAAATGAAGGTCCCCTGAATGTACAAGTAATGCTGTTTCCAATAGAATATCATGATGTCATAGCAATTTCAGGTCACTGGTAAAAAAGGGAAAAAAATGACAAAATGATTGTGCTTTTGTTATTCTTGTCCATATCTCATACATTTAAAAAGCACTATAAGTGAAAAATTATTCACAAATTTATCAGAAAGATTATATATATGATATGGTTTTTAATATTTCTGGATGTTTTTTTATTAATCATGATGGGCAAAAATATATTTTACTTAAAATAATGATATCAATTTAAAAAAAATTAAGTTATTTCAAACGAACCATCCCTGACATATTCCGAATAACATAACTATATTCATTATCGTCACTCATGGTTCTGTCTGGCTTAATCAGATGTATTTGAAAAATTGAATCCACTCTGCATAGATATAACTTAAGATACAATTTGTTCAATATATTATAACAACCTTTATAACTAAATTTACAGATATTTCTGAATCTATATTTACAATATGTATAATCTTAAATTGAGCAAGCTCACAACTTCTGAGCATAAATAATTCTTTCCACTACACATGATGGTTACATACTCTTCTAAAAAAAATTGTTCGATTGCCACAACAAAATATTTATGAAATTAGGTATACTAAATAATCAATAATCATCCTATCATGACCTATGCTCTAGCACTAGAATAGACAGTATCTGGCCAAATCTAAGTGAAATGAAAGTTAAGATCTGCTCACTAAGATTGGTAAGTGTTTATGTCGGGTCAAATTTAGATTTAAAATAAACAATGAGCCAATCAGAAAGCTGCCCAAAGACTCTTCAGTGTTATAATTGAAATTCTGTACGCTATTGGTCGATCTTCAAATTTTTTAACCACTAGCCCGAGATAATTTCATCCTTTATTAGACAATTTCTACTAGCCCAGCAGAATTTTTGGCTAGTTAGTTTTCATGAAGACTGCTGATATAGATTCAAAGGTATACCTTATAACTAGAAATTTTCGTGAGCATTAATTTTCATGATTTTATGGTAAAATAGGATGTCATTATTTTCATGAGTACGATTTTATGCGATTCCTAAATTACAAACAAATATAAACACATGATGTTACTGTTTTGTACCTTTCATTATTGTATTTTTAGTTAGTTTTGTCATAAAAATATTAATACACTCAATTCACTTCAAAAACAAGTGATGAATGGCATATGTACAATAGGAACAAAAGGTAACTGATATCCAAATTTATTATATACCGTATCTTATCAAATACAATTTTTCGCAGGAATATATTTTAGCGATTCCAAATCACTCCTGGATATAGCAAAAATTAGTGTCTTGTGAAAAATTCTGGTTATATGGTATAATGAAGGATCTAAACCTTAATCTAAATAACCCTGCTGTGCATTCTTAACGCAAGTAATAGGCCACTTGCCGAAATTCATAATGGCTGACAAAATGACGAAAAATGTCCGGGCAATTTAAGCACACGTTTTCATTGTTACGTCACTATGGAAGTGACGTCATAATGAAAAATGAACGCCAAAAGATGTTGACTTGGAAATTTTGTGCTTTCTAACAAGATCGGAAAATGATGTATTCTTAGATATTTTAGGCCATTGAGAGCGGAATTCTGGAGGCCAAACTTCAAGGTTTTTTTAATCAGGGAAGCAGAATTCAGCTTTAAAGGAAAAAAATAAAAATGTTTGAATCAAATGGAAATCTGGTTCCATGTAGACCAACAAAATATTAGAATTTTCAACCTTTTAGGAAAATGAATAATTCATAAATGTTAAATAAATTTCTAACGATGAAATTGTAAGACTGAAGATTTCCACTTGCACTTTAAAGCGTCGACGAGAAACGTGACTGGAATTTGATGCACACAAACAAACATGTAGATATATTGATATGGAATACTGAGCTTGATCACATAAAATAAAGCCTGAGAAAGAAATGTACAATACTCTATCATGAAAATAAAATTGACATAATTATTATAATAAATAAAGCTTGTGTCATACACAAAATAGGTGATAAAAAAAATGTATGTGCGTTTCTTGTAACCATGGTAACTTTACCTAACCTTTCTTGATCCGTCAACTTAATAGTAATGCATGTTCATTTTCATAAAATAAGAAATTTTGAGAAATCTTAAGTTAATTTTCAAATTGCAAAATTGAAAGTTATGCAAAAGTGTTCTATTGTCAAGAAAATGCAGTAAGAAAACTGTTAAACAAATTGATGTTAGCCGTAAAATTGATTTAAAAATGGACCTTCTCTAAAAATATTAGTGATGTAATAAGAGACGCACTGTAGACTGAGTCATATTATATATTTATAGGCCGAATATATGAAATCTTTGTTTGAATTTCTGAACACAATGAAAATTAAAAAAATTATGCCTATAGCTTAAGTCAACATTATCTACTTCTATATTCCAATCTATTTAAAGATTTCTGTCGTTTATACAGAAATATCAGAGCAAATAAACAACGAACGGTAATGTAAAACATAGTAATAATTCCGGGTAAGACCAAGGTTGTTCTGGGAAATAATAGAAAATTTCCTCTTGTTCTAACGAAATGAGACGTGGAACAGAAAACTGATCCTGATGATGATTAAACTGATACGCCCGATTCATTATGATGCTAAAAATAGATTGGTCATACCAGTGACATCCTGTCATTTTTGGCTTCATATAATGGAAGCACTCTGTGCCTCGAGCACCTTTAGGTGCGATGCAGTCACGGTTCAACGCACACTTCAACCATGGTTTCATTATACTGAACCATGTTTCATTGGTTCGGTACAAAACCAAGTTTCTTATATCTAACATTCCCAAGTCTTTAAACGAGCACCTTTTTTCTCCAAGATAATCGAACATTTTAGGATGAGTGTATGCCGTGATAGCCTCATAGGCAGGTTCCTCCCATAGAAAGAAGTGCCGATTTCCACGATATTTTAACATCTGTAGATCATTCACGTTTTTCAAAACGGAAGAGGGTTCCAGCCAAATGATGGATCCAAACTCCTCAATGATGGTCTGAAATTATGATGTTAAATTTATTAGTTGCAGTATTGTCATTATGATCTAAGTAAGGTAATGCAAACAAAATTAGCAGTCCCTAGTACATACGTAAATATCTATTCAGACTGAAGAAATTTACATTTTTTAAAAATTGTTATGAATATGTCTGATGTAGCTTCCAGACATTCTGATAGAATTGTTCTATTGCTATTCAATAGTCCATTTTCCAGGAAATATTAAAATAAATGACCACTTTTAAACCTTGATTTTCTAATGTTATATGCACAGACACAAGACATCACATCATTTGGCAAAATTTGAATTGTGACGTTAAATTTGATTGCACTAACTGACTTTATGCATTGTCATGTTTTCTATTTCAATGTCATAATGAAAATATCGCCAAATTCTGTGATGTCTGGTGTCACAGTCCACCTAATGAATCTACTGGAAAATCATTCTATTAGCCAGCAGAATTTTTTTCTTTTTGGAGCGGTTGGTCATATTTTTCAATTGAATTTTCTGAATTCAATACATGTTATCATTCAATTTTGTATATTCTCCCACTGTGGACTGGTATATCCATGGAAACGCTGGGAAAAGATAACATTTTCACCTGCCTTTTGACTGTAACGTCAATTGTGACGTCATACACGATTGCTGCGTTAGCCGATCAAAGCTATGAAAAATAATACATCAATTCTCAATTTTTGAGCACTTTTTAGACAGTGGGAGAAAAATAATCAATCCCCAGATGTGATCAGGGACACGGAAATCCAACCCTCGTGTCCAGGATGTGCTTTTGTCCACACTCGGCAAGCCTCATCGTGGTTACAAGCAAATCCTGGACAGTGACTCAGGTTGGATTTCCTTGTCCATGATCACATCTGGGGATAGATTCTACTATTCTTCTGAATGTAGCATGTGAAGACCCAGTTCAGAGTGAACCAAATCATAATAATCGTAATATAAAGATTTCCCTACCCTTATTCAATCGTGTGAAAACCAGAGATATTTTACCTTCTATATTGCTTTTTTTCATTTTTTTTTAAACACCACAGACATGTATACAATACATAGACAAGGACAGTTTTAGTATATAACACAGAACATAGATGAGTATATATGTCAACCGACTCGTGGTCCTAGTGAGGCTCGAACCAGCAACCTTTTGGTCACTGGCCCGACGCCTTATCAACTAGACCACGGCGTTAACTTTTTGTCACCTTTCTTACCTGAATGATTATTGGCCTGTAGGCTTTATTTGCCATGTACGCTACATGGTCGGGGTAGATCTTTGGGTCAAATGTCCGCACTTCACATCCACAGTATTTGTTCAGCTATAATATAAAGAAAAATTGTGATGATGAAATTTGTTTTTCCTTATCAACATGATCAATTTCAATGAAAAACAATATTCATTAATTTTCCTCTTTATAAATGAATATTCACTTTACTGCAAAATAGGATCAACAATTTTTGTGAATATTCCTTTTGAATTTCACTTATCATTATTTATGACCATGATTTACAAACTCTTGTTTCACAATAACTTTCAAATTAGCTTTAGATTAAACTTTGATTAAAATTATAACCTTAAGTACATAAAACAGTAATAACACAATTTAGCAGACAAAGAAAGACAACTCTTGTATTATAAAATAACACCATTGCCTACCTTGCATTTAAAATTCGACATATGATTTAGTAATTAATATATGATATAAAAAAGGTTTAATTTTCAGTTTGAATAAAAAATATGATGCTCAAATTTTTAAATTCATATATGGTACACCATACATTTGATTTCACTATAAAATGAATTAATCTTAATGATTTTTATTTGAAAATCAAAGAGTTGAACAGTTAACGGTGGGTAATCTATTCACGCAAAACAATCTGTTTTTCTATATTTTTGCGCAATATAGATCATTTATTACAAAAAGGGGAATGTGATGCAGTGTAAGAATGTCTTAGCTATGAGTTGACACCCAAAATAAGGTGAATATTAGCTTTTATTAATGCATAAAAACGATCGGCGTTCTACATTTGTACTTTCACTTTCATCTACATTTTGGATAAAACTAATAGCTATGGCATCCTCACACTGCAACACACTCCCCTTTTTGTGAGAATTAATCTATATCACACAAATTTACAGAAAAACCTAATGTTCTGCGTTGCAAGATTATACCCACCGTGACATGTGGAATTCCAATAAATATACATACTATTTCTTTCTCTGATTTGTACAGGCCTATATCATAAATAATCAGCTGGACAACAAATTTCCCCTTGTCATTATTTTCTTTGATTTTAGAAATGGACCTCTGCACGGTTTGGAAATCCTCCGAGGCTATTGCCATGACAACTGGAGGCAATGATGTCATTTCCTGTGGAGCTGGTGTTCCTACTAGAGAATCTGTAAACCTCTGACTTCCGATTCGATCTAAATATGGCTTTGCGTCACCCATGGGGTATGATTCTATGATCCGCATATTTTCGTCCATTGATTTTGAAATTTCTTCATCACAATCCCCGTCAATATCTTCGTTGTTTAAAGTGTGATACACACTCAGAAACTGAAATGCTTTCACAGCAAGGAATGCCATAATACACCAGAATATCAAGGACGATAGAAATCCCCAAATCGAAATTGGAAACTGCCTGCTTGCGAATATGGGTGCATCAAGTTTATTTTTGATGGAATTTCTGTTCGTAGGAAGTATTGGTCCTTTCCGCTTCCCCATCTGTTAAGAATATAAAGAAGAATTAAATTAATACAATTATTTAAGCTACTTTATATAGTAACTTGGCCAGTTTCATGCTTTGTCTTATAATACAATTAGCAGTTATCTTTTTTTACTATTTTTCAGAGAATCAGAGGTGCCTGTGCCTTTCAATTTGGGAAAAATCAGCGAAAATTTTGCAAATTACTTTTGTCAGTCCAAATGAATTTTTGTCAGATAATTCCTTTGGACTGACACTTTTCGACATCTCTGTTTTCAGTAGATCACACTTGGCAGAAAAGTCATTTATCATGTTAATGATTAGCATGTCATATTCAATTATAGCAGCTTTCTTCAGGGTTTACTGCAACATTGTAATAAATACACTGTATATGTTGAAATGATACAAGGAAATAATATGTGACACAATACGAAATTATTCATTTCCTTTCAACTAGCTGTTTCCTTTACATTTATATGTACAGCACTTGAACTAGTTACAGTGCAAAGGAGAAGTGATATTTTACTGTGCATTCTCTATACATGTCAGATGTCCCGGCGGGATAGAAATATCCCGGAAAATCACACATAAAAAACTGTCCCGCCGGGACACGAAAATTCCCGTAAATTTAAAATTTGTCCCAAATGTTCCGTATTTCAGTGCAAAGGCTTTTTTTTCTTTCATCATTCAAAGAAAGTCACGTAATTGTCGGCTAAACAGCTGATCAAGGGATCTACAAAAAAATGTACCTGAGATTATAGGTGTGAAAACATGTTTTGATAGTGATTACTGTTAGCTTACACGTTTTACTTCATTATGAATCTTAATTAGGCTGATTGGTTGTTTTTCAGACACCGCACCTGCTATGATTTTACATCGACAAGACTTTTTTTCAGATAAAAATCTGTCTGGCGAGACCAGGTAGCGACTGATTTTAAACAATGTTAATGCATCATGAAATTTTGTGATTGAAAAGGGGGGGGGGGGGGCACAAACATGGTAGTGCCAGTTGTGCCCCCTCACTTTTCAAAGTGGGGGGCATGTGTCCCGGCTGCGCCCCTTTCTCCTACACCCTTAAGTTACGAATTATTTCATGATGAATATGCTAGCTTACGTCCAGAATTTATTCACGCATATTTTTTAAAGATAATATGTCAAACAGTTGTACTCGTTGACGACTCAGCCATGTACCCCTCTTCCAGTGAAGTAGCAATGGCTCGCAAAGAAGACCGCTCGAGAAACATACGTACATAAGCTAACTTGAATATTACTGAGAGACTACATTACATATGACTGACTCCGTGCTTTAATTTATGCTTACCTAAATCTTTTGATATTAAATGCTGTAAAATATCGATTCCACTCCTCGGGAGACAAACTTTATGTGTCATAATTAAGTCAATATGACCAACTTATTGGACTCACCCAGGAGTCCTTGTCGTGTGCAACGGGACAAGATTGTGTACATATGAGAATATGATAACATTTTGCTTATAAGGACAGAAAAATGTCAAGGAATGTGTCCCAGAATTTAAAAATATTTGTCGAAGAATTTTGTCATTTGTCCCGGAAAATTTTCATCTATGTCCCAGAATGGCTGAAAAAAATCTGACATGTATGATTCTCACTTCTCTGTTGCACTACTGGTCGGGCACATATTATCGCCACTTTTTCAAACAGTTTATGCTCTAAAATCTTTATTTCTTTATGAAATTAAACGAAATTTGCAAAGAAGGATGAGGAACCCTTGATACACATTTCTTCCAATTTTCATGAAAATCTGACGATTGGTTCTTGTTTACCGGTGCTCAGTGGACTTAAGGGTTGCACCAAGTTTGAAAGAAGGGAGGGTACATATTATCGCCACCTCTACCTGTTCTTACTGAAAATTCTAAACTTTTTCGACAAAATTCACATTATT
Source organism: Pinctada imbricata (assembly GCA_033119305.1). Taxonomy (NCBI): domain Eukaryota; kingdom Metazoa; phylum Mollusca; class Bivalvia; order Pterioida; family Pteriidae; genus Pinctada; species Pinctada imbricata. The sequence goes on along the minus strand of VSWD01000004.1, from coordinate 34,437,572 downwards.
TGAATCTTTGAACTTTCTTCTTTTTGTCTGTGAAAAATTCGTACAAAAAATTTAAAAAACCAAAGAGATATAGGAAGATGAAGAGACCTACCCTTTCCCCAGAGAGGCGGGGGAAATGCATTCAGATTCAGTACCGACTTTCCATCATAAAATTCAGTATTTGCAATTTATGGAATTATTTGAAATTTTGTATACTGTTTCATATTTCAGAGATGTAATTAAGGTGAAAAAATTAAATTCCTACATCAACAATATGCAGAGATATAAATGAAGTGGCGATAATATGTGCCCGGCGATAATATGCATACAGTACCCGACCAGTATAATTTATACAAGAACTTAATACACACATTTTAAAAAATTAAACCACATGCTCACTGTCAAATTAATAGCCCAAACAATTTGAGAATGAAAGATATATAGATACATTACCAGATAACAGTACTGATAAATATGCTCAAAATCTGATTAAAGAAAAGAGAAATTCATTCAGACTGAGGAAATTCTAAATAAATAAATCAATACAAAAAAACTACCTTTATTGTCTGATCTATATATCTGTAATACTATGCAACAATTGTCCCCTTTTACAAAAGTGAAAGCAACATGTTTTCACGTGTTGCCTCATGCAGAAAACCGCTGGTCCATGACAACATGTAAACAAACCGGACAACGCGTCCAGTTCGTCGCTGTCCGGACGCTTCTGTTCTAAATAATGTCCACTTTTTTTAATTACAGTACTTATTAACTATTAAGTTTATTTATTCAATATGAAGGTATCATGAACATTTTTAATTCTGTCCTTTCCTGCTCGCTGCCTGACCTGTTAAAATTTTTGTGCATTTAAAAATTTCAATTTATCGGGATCAGGAGAAAGAAAAAGCGGGCACATGTCTTGAAAAAAAAACTTTAAAAAAGAAGAAAGATATGTCTAAATTCATTCGTTAATCTGTTTTGAATTATTCAGAAGAAATGTTTTCAGTAACCTCTTTCAGAAGAAGGTAAAATATTGTACAAAATGCGAAAGATTTATCTTTGGTCAGAGTTTATTCGAAGCTAACGTATTTTACTTATATCGCCCGCAAACAGTTCGCACATTGGTCAAAACAAATCGGAGCACAGGGGCTACAGTAAACAAAGAGTACAGAATGAATACCACCCCCCCCCCCCCCCCTCCCTCCACTTATAATTATACATAAATAGACACAAGGGGTGACGATATCGCCCAATTCACTCAATTAATTTATAGCTCAAATTTTGTGCAATTGGTGAAAACTTGGTGAGGATCGATCAAGAAATGTCTATTCCTCCTGAGTACATTCTCTACATTGGCGTGATGTCACACAAGGTTCAATTAGAGATAAGCACAGAGAAGTTTCGAAAATAGTTGGGGGGAAAAACTCGGTGTTTATCATAGAGCATAGTGTATGGAAATTGCTTTATATCTCGAATCTAACGTTTAAATCGAGGAAAAATCTACTAGCATTCATTGAAGGGACTATTGATGAATTAGCTCTTAGCTCCTCAAATCCAAATATGAAACGAGATTTGAAGAAGGAGCAAACAAAATTACGGATTTTTCAAACTGGGCACAGTGAAAAATCTAAAGGAACATCCCCCTGTAAACATGGCAGAAATTTGGCCATTTGACCAGTCCGACATCAAGAATGATCAACTTTGTTATTTACCTGTGCAACTCTCTGTTATTGAGTGTAATCTGTCACCTGTATCGAGAACCATGTCAAAGGAAACATGAAGGCAATTCGACCTTCACCTTGCTCTTTGTCATATACATGTAGGCTTGTACCCGAGACCTTCCAAATTGCACTTCAGAAGGTCTTGGGTACAAGTTTTGAGCTAGAAATTGTAGAAATTGATTGAGTGAATTGGGTGATATCGTCATTCGAGTCACCCCTTGTGTCTATTTATGTATAATTATGAGTGGAGGGAGGGGGGGGGTATTCATTCTGTACTCTTTGTTTACTGTAGCCCCTGTGATCGGAGTGAATTTTCAAGGGACATCATGTCATACAAGGAAAGTTATTTCGAAGTGATTGTCAGAGTGGTATTGGTCCTTTACAATGGAAATATTTTTACCCTTTCTACTTTGACTTGCTCGTGAATCAAAAATAATTTGAATCCAGGGTACTGTGTGAATGGTTGTCTTGATATATAATGTTATGTTTAATATGTAATCCCCTCTGGGGAGTGATCTGATAAGTGGAGGAAAAAGAAGTTCCCACATGGCCAAATATTTCCTAGAGTTATCTCCTTGATCCTTGGATTACAACTATCCAACTTCATCCATCTCTGCTATGTTAAAATTGCAGAGGAATTATAATTTCCTTCCCCTCCTGCCCCCTTGTCACTCCCTCCTGTCAACTTCCTCCCTCTCTCCCTCCTTCCTCCCCCTCCCTTTCACCCTTCTCTCCCCTCCCTTTTACCCTTCTCTCCCCCTCCCTTTCACCCTTCCCTCCCTTCTCCCATCCCTTTTGCCTTCCCTCACCCTATCTCCCCTTTCCCTCGCCCCTCCCTTTCACCCTGTCCATCCCCTAAATAATGGGGGTCAAGGTCATGGGCCAAATAAAAAGGAATCAGTAGAATTACCTTGTGACCTCACACAAGTAAAACACCTGAAATAAGACTCCAGATTTTCTTGTGGACATGATAGAAGACAAATAAATCATCATAAGATCACTAAACCTTAAGCTATACATAAATGTTCCACCTGGGGAGAGGATGAACCGTACTGTAACTGATTCTCCACTTAAGATCAAGGTCACAGTGGACTGGACTTACGCATGAAATCCTTATGAACAGCATAGAAGACAAAGCGATCATCGTAGTATCACTAACCTCCCACTAGTGATGGGCCGATAATCGATAATAATCAATTAGCTGCGTCTTGAAGTCATCTGATTTCGATAATCGATTTGAAAGTAAAATAATCAATAGCGGGAAAAGGTGGGGGAGAGACCAAGATCAGAGGAAATTCTATCTGTTGTTCAAAACTTTCTTACTGAGGAAATGAGCGTTGTTATAAATAATGTAGAGTTAGTAGCATAAGGCGATCCCTGATAAATTAGAGAGTAAACTTGTAAAAAAATTGATTGCAATATCCACGGACTACATATTTCCGACGTACCGACAGTGACAGTATTTCTTCAATCCTTTTCAATTTTAGAGTTAAAACTGATTTAATATTTGATTGAGATTTATTGAGCATTCCTGTCTGAATTTTTGTCCCCCGCTTTCGCGAAAGCTTGGGGACATTAAAACCGGTTCGTCTGTCCGTCCGTCCGTCTGTCCGTCAGTCACAAAAACTTTAACCTTGTGCATAACTTTTGAATGTTAAGTGATAGGGCTTTGATATTTCACATGTGTATTCCTTGTGACAAGACCTTTCCATGGATACCAAAATTTTTGACCTTGTGACCTTGACCTTGGACTTTGACCTACTTATTAAAAACTTTAACCTTGACCATAACTTTTGAATGGAAAGTGATAAGGCTTTGATATTTGTCCCCCGCTTTCGCGAAAGCACGGGGACATTAAAACTAGGGCTGGGACGATACGGGTCTCAAGCGTATCGATACGTATCACGATATAGTACCTACGATACGATATATATCACGATATATCTGATGTATATTGCTATAATGAGGATCCAGGCTGTATAGAATGAAACTCAAGTATAACATTAAAATATTTTGATAAAGACTATATTTTTCTAGATCCTGGAATAATCGAGATTTAAAAAATCCCAAGCAATTAAACAAACTTTTCAAACTTTGAACAATAACATCACAAGTTATTACTGATAGACAGAGGCTAGTTAGCTACAAGTCAAGCTACAAGAACAAATCTGTACCCTTTGCAATTATGTTTTCACCTTAACATGTATTTATAGTCTTTTTGTATGTTCATTTTCTCAGTAGCTGCATCAACAAGACAAGCCATGAATTGGTAAATAAGAGGGCCTCCTGCTCTCAGTTTGAAAATGAAAAGTTCATGAATTTATGTACCCCCCTTCTCCTTTTTTTTCAATACATGAATTACATTTTATATCTCTTTTCAGTTACCCTTCCTATTTGAATAATCCTAGACTAATTTTTTTTTCATGAGAAAATCTTATTAAAAAGTATAACAATCATAACACATGCTCCTTTCTCTACAATATTGAAAGGATTACAGCATAATTGTTCTTTAAATGTGTTTAATTTTATTCGATGGATACATCCTGCACTTTGATTTTTTAGGACGAACGGTTTTCCGTCTCTGTACGTTTTATTTTATGTACATGTATTAACAAAATTTTGAGAGAGAGAGAGAGAGAGGGAGCATGTTCGATAACCACGTGGACGTAATCTACTAATCTTTTATGATTTTATTCTCGAGTTAAAGTGGTCAGTGACGGGAATAGAAAATGTAATAGATATATAAAGATCGTAGTAGACAGACTTTTTTTTCCCTTCTTCCTCAAAAGGCTGTTTCCGACGTCAAATCAAGGATTGACACGAGTCGGTTTTAAATTAAAAATTTACAAAGTTAAGTAACTAGCATTACATACGATTTCAGAACTCTTTCTTTCAGATAAATATATGAAATTATCTTAAATGGAAGAGATTTAGCATGTTTAGGTCGAACGCCAGTATCTCAAAAAATCGATGATAAATGAATGGATCATGCACGCATGAATAGCCTATTGGACATAAGTTATTTCATGCCGTTTTCACGTCGCTCTCACTCTCACCCACTCTATGATCCAGACATCAGGTACTTTCTCTAGACAATATTGTCTTACAAAATTGTAAATATTAAGATTGCATTAGATACGGATTCTGAAAACTTTACTTTCGCCGCTTTAATTTTTTAAAACGAACATGAGTTTGTACAAATAATTTGGAGTAGACAAAATATCTGTAGGATTCCCGCTAGCCGCGAAAACGGACAACGACAAGGATGAACAAAATATCCAAGTGCCATTGGTCGTTTCTGCGGCTAGATTCCAACAAACCACAGGCTGGATATGCGTATGCATTTTTAAAAAAAATTTAGATGCGCATACGCATATCCAGGTGATCTTTCCGCCTGTACCGCAAACTATATGCATGTAAAATTGACAATTATACTGTAATGCATTGTGCGACTTGCATAATATCCGCAGCAAACATAGGAAGATCAGTCAAGAAAAACTTCTTTACCCTTTTAAGTCAATAAGTTACACGTTTTAGTTAGCCCGAATCTTTCAATCGACGAAGTTAACGAGCGTTTTCGTGCCTTTGAATAGAGTTAAAAACGGGTCCGGATATCGCGATATAGCTCCAACGTATCGATACGCGTATCATGGAACACCGTATCGCGATTTATCGATGTATCGATGTATCGATGTATCGATGTATCGTCCCAGCCCTAATTAAAACCGGTTCGTCCGTCCGTCCGTCTGTCCTTCTGTCCGTCAGTCACAAAAACTTTAACCTTGTGCATAACTTTTGAATGGTAAGTGATAGGGCTTTGATATTTCACATGTGTATTCCTTGTGACAAGACCTTTCCATGGATACCAAAATTTTTGACCTTGTGACCTTCACCTTGGACTTTGACTTACTTATTAAAAACTTTAACCTTGACCATAACTTTTGAATGGAAAGTGATAGGGCTTTGATATTTCACATGTGTATTCCTTGTAACAAGACCTTTCCATGGATACCAAAATTTTTGACCTTGTGACCTTGACCTTGGACTTTGACCTACTTATTAAAAACTTTAACCTTGACCATAACTTTTGAATGGAAAGTTATAGGGCTTTGATATTTCACATGTGTATTCCTTGTGACAAGACCTTTCCATGGATACCCAAATTTTTGACCTTGTGACCTTGACCTTGGACTTTGACCTACTTATTAAAAACTTTAACCTTGACCATAACTTTTGAATGGAAAGTGATAGGGCTTTGATATTTCACATGTGTATTCCTTGTGACAAGACCTTTCCATTGATACCAAAATTTTTGACCTTGTGACCTTGACCTTGGACTTTGACCTACTTTTTAAAAACTTTAACCTTGACCATAACTTTTGAATGGAAAGTGATAGGGCTTTGATATTTCACATGTGTATTCCTTGTGACAAGACCTTTCCATGGATACCAAAATTTTTGACCTTGTGACCTTGACCTTTGAGTTCGACCTACTTTTCAAAAAACTATAACCTTGTCCATAACTTTTTAATGGAAAATGATAGGGCTTTCACATTTCACATGTGTATTCCTTGTGATGAGACCTTTCTGTTGGTAACAACATTCTGACCTTGTGACCTTGTCCATGGAGGTTGACCCACATTTAAAAACTTCAACCTCAACCATAAGTTTTTGATTTTAATTTAAATCATAGGTCTTAAATATTTCACATGTGCATACCTTTTCATAAGCCCTGTCCCTTGGAAACAAAACAAAAGTTTGGACCTTTTGACCTTTTCTTGGAGTTAATCTTTCATATTTAGAATGTTGATAATATATGAGATATATTATTAAAACTTAAGAATGGGGGGATGTCTGTAAGCATTTCTTTAAAGACAAACACCCAAAAGCGGGGGACCACAATTCCTTGAATTTGATTTTTCACATGTGTATTCCTTGTGACAAGACTTTTCCATGGATACCAAAATTTTTGACCTTGTGACCTTGACCTCGGACTTTGACCTACTTATTAAAAACTTTAACCTTGACCATAACTTTTGAATGGAAAGTGATAGGGCTTTGATATTTCACATGTGGATTCCTTGTGACAAGACCTTTCCATGGATACCAAAATTTTAGACCTTGTGACCTTGACCTTGGACTTTGACCTACTTATTAAAAACTTTAACCTTGACCATAACTTTTGAATGGAAAGTGATAGGGCTTTGATATTTCACATGTGTATTCCTTGTGACAAGACCTTTCCATGGATACCAAAATTTTTGACCTTGTGACCTTGACCTCGGACTTTGACCTACTTATTAAAAACTTTAACCTTGACCATAACTTTTGAATGGAAAGTGATAGGGCTTTGATATTTCACATGTGAATTCCTTGTGACAAGACCTTTCCATGGATACCAAAATTTTAGACCTTGTGACCTTGACCTTGGACTTTGACCTACTTATTAAAAACTTTAACCTTGACCATAACTTTTGAATGGAAAGTGATAGGGCTTTGATATTTCACATGTGTATTCCTTGTGACAAGACCTTTCCATGGATACCAACATTTTTGACCTTGTGACCTTGACCTTTGATTTCGACCTACTTTTCAAAAAACTATAACCTTGTCCATAACTTTTTAATGGAAAATGATGGGGCTTTCACATTTCACATGTGTATTCCTTGTGATGAGACCTTTCTGTTGGTAACAACATTCTGACCTTGTGACCTTGTCCATGGAGGTTGACCCACATTTAAAAACGTCAACCTCGACCATAAGTTTTTGATACTAATTTAAATCATAGGTCTTAATAGCAGTTCTCTGTAAGGACCAAAATAATTCAAAAGCACGTGGAAACAGCATGTCTCCAATTTTGAAGATTTTTGGTATGGGAGGTGTATGTGATGAACTGAGATAAAAATAAACTTTCTTTTTACAAATTATGTTTTCGTTGCCATGGAAACCATGTTTGAAATTTTACGCATCAGTAGAATACTTGTAGCATGGCATTTTCACAAGGCTCGTTTCCATTTAACAGCTATTGTAGTCAACTGAAATTTCCTTAATTTTTCTCTTTATATCTTCAATAGTATAAATATTACACAAGAAGTATGTTTCTGTCCGCTATTCTCTTTGTCAATATGCTTGAAATGTAGGCAAAAACCTGCTTTGAAGAGGCCCTTTTTAAGACCGAAAAAGCTCCTAATTTAACATGATTTTGCTCAAATTTAAGGGCAAATAATCTGAAATGTCAGGCTAACTTGATTTCTACTCCCAATTATCTTTAAAGTTTAATCCTCGATCTTTAAGAAAATGTTAAAATTTGAGTGGGACCTCTTCACAATTTTATTGAAAAGGGTATAAAAAATGGTTACCATGGTGACATTCTGTTCAGTGCTATTACACATAGAGTAATGTACTGGTAAATTTTCAGTTGTTCGTTATATATTTTTAAGCATTTTTTTATCAGTGCATATAAAAGAGCATTATTGATTAAAAAATCACATTAAAATTTTTCAAGGTCACGGGACCCAATGTCAAGGTCATCTTAAATGTAATTCACAAAATTTGGCAAAATTCTGTGATTTTTCAAAAATATGAGAGGCAGTTACTCAAAAATCATGTGATATTGAGTAAAACAAACACATACATAGTGATTTTGGATATATCCCCTATTTATTGACCAAAGTTGCAAAAATCTCAAAATCAATGACATCCTTGATTTTTAGCTAGTATTTCATACATACATATAAAAAAATGTGAGATTATCATTTTTTTTGTCTGGGGCTTATTTTTTTGAGAGAAATGTTCTGAACAAAAAATTGTAATGTTTTTCCATCTATCGGTCCTAATTTTAGAAAGAAGTATTTTTGATACAATATATGAAAGTCAAGCCTAAATTTAGTAACAACAAATAACAACAAAAATGCAAATTTTATTGAAATTGGAACCTTTAATTTGAATTGACCTTGAACGTAGAGTCAATGACCTTGACAAATTTTGGAAGTCCTCAAAGAAAGAATAATTTCTTCTGTTGTCCCTACGTAAAGCTTAAGCAATATAAGTTATATAAACCATGCTAAAAATCAATTCGAAAAGATATAGTCATCATGTGTCAAATGAAAAGTTACCATGGCAACCATTTTTGATCTCAAAATGTAGGAAAACAAAACAAGGTCCCACTTATTTTTTTCAGTGATTAAATTTGTCACATGAAATCTATTTTGTTCTGACAACAGTGATGGTGTTATCAGCCTGACATTTTCTGTTATTTTTGCTTAAAAATGGTCAAAATTGGTAAAAAAAAGGCCTTGATTTTGACCTTATTTTATGGCAATTTTTGACTGATTTTGATTTGATAGAATCCGGCTAATTGAACGAAATGTTTAAAATTTGTTATTTTTTCTTAAAAAAGAGGTTTTAAAGATTATAAGTTGTTAATACCAATTAACTCTGACAATGGTGTCCATGGCAACATAATAACCAAAGATGACTTATTTGACCACTTATTGAGTGCTATAAATAGACAGACCTCGTTTCCATGGCAACCGGAAGATTGATTTTTAAAAAATTGTTATTTTTGTATTCAGGTCATTATACATACCATTTATAGAGAAAATCATGAAAATCTCTGACATGCTGTTTCCAAAATATTTTGGTCCTTACAGAGAATTGATATTAAATATTTCACATGTGCATACCTTTTCATAAGCCCTGTCCCTTGGAAACAAAACAAAAGTTTGGACCTTTTGACCTTTTCTTGGAGTTAATCTTTCATATTTAGAATGTTGATAATATATGAGATATATTATTAAAACTTAAGAACGGGGGGATGTCTGTAAGCATTTCTTTAAAGACAAACACCCAAAAGCGGGGGACCACAATTCCTTGAATTTGATTTTGATGTTACTGTTTGCTTTCACAGATACATGTACTGTACTTGCAAGCGAATGTGAATCCCCATCCCATTCCACACCACACACTCCACAAAAATGATTCGTTTTTGTATACTTTTCATCATACATTATTTTAATGAAACAACTGTACTGTAAGGAGACTTAAGCACCTTGATTTTGATTGTTTATGATAAGTGCATGTAATTAAAACACAAAGAGCTGCTTTGTTGATAAGTAATGAATGAAACGTATGTTTTATTATGCCCCCCTTCGAAGAAGAGGGGACATATAGGTTTGCCGCTGTCGGTCAGTCGGTATGTCGGTCTGTCGGTCGGTCCGCGACATCAGTTTCCGTTCAATATCTCTGGAATGGATTCACATATTAAAATGAAATTTTGTATACAGACACATCAAACAAAAATCTAGGTCAAGTGTATATTTGGGTTCAATCAAAAAAATTTTGACAGAGTTATGCCCCTTGCATTTAAAAAAAATACCAAAATTTCAGGGTTTCCGTTCAATATCTCTTGAATGGAGTTACATATTGAAATGACATTTTGTATACAGACACATCAAATGAAAATCCAGGTCAAGTTCGTATTAAGGTCTGATCGAAAAAATTTTGACAGAGTTATGCCCCTTGCACTTCGAAAAAACCAAAATTTCAGGGTTTCCATTCAATATCTCTTGAATGGAGTTACATATTGAAATGGCATTTTGTATACAGACACATCAAATGAAAATCCAGGTCAATTTAGTATTAAGGTCTGATCAAAAAATTTTTGACAGAGTTATGCCCCTTGCACTTTGAAAAAAACCAAAATTTCAGGGTTTCCGTTCAATATCTCTAGAGTGGAGTTACATATTGAAATGAAATTTTGTATACAGACACATCAAATGAAAATCTAGGTCAAGTTCTTATTTGGGTCCAATCAACAAAATTTTGACAGAGTAATGCCCCTTGCACTTCGAAAAATACCAAAATTTCAGGGTTTCCGTTCAATATCTCTTGAATGGAGTTACATATTGAAATGAAATTTTGTATACAGACACATCAAATGAAAATCCAGGTCAAGTTTGTATTAAGGTCCGATCAACAAAATTTTGACAGAGTTATGCCCCTTGCACTTCGAAAAAACCAAAATTTCAGGGTTTCTGTTCAATATCTCTTGAGTGGAGTTACATATTGAAATGAAATTTTGTATACAGACACTTTAAATGAAAATTTAGGTCAACTGTATATTTGGGTCCGATCAACAAAATTTTGACAGAGTTATGCCCCTTGCATTTCAAAAAAAACCCCAAATTTCACGGTTTCCGTTCAATATCTCTTGAGTGGAGTTACATATAGAAATGAAATTTTGTATACAGACACATCAAATTAAAATCTAGGTCAAGCTCATATTTAGGTCCGATCAAAAAAATTTGGACAGAGTTATGCCCCTTGCACACGATGTTGCAAAAGTAAAACTGTTAACCAGTCACCTGACTTTTTGCGAACCTAAGACACCGCGAATAAAAGACAGTTTACTAGTGATGAACCAGTTGTCGCCGACAATCGATTGTAGATAGCTAAAAATCTTTCAATTCCGATTATCAATTTCATTTTCTTACAATCGATTGTCGCTGAAAGAAAGGTATTTTGTGTAAAGGTACATGTATTTATTTTCCTCTTTTCACATGTCACTTAAACCGTAACTTGTTGTCTTGCAGGTAAACAGGCAGACACTTTGAAATTGAATGCTTTATATTTTGTTTTCAGCAAAGTTTTCTGAATTTTAAGCAGAAAAATACAATTTTTTTTATCTTTAATGTTTCATTTTTCATGGACTTTTGTTTTCTGATTTAAATTGATAATCGATCCTTAAAAGTCTTCTGATGTACAACACTACAGTTTACAGTACATTAGACCTGTTGTGTTGCAGTCAAATTGTAATACTCTCTGAGCCATCCAATTTATTTTTTCTTACTACTTTTGTTTTGTAGAAGATCACTAGTGGTAATTGTTTTACAACTGAGCAGTAGAAACAAGACAAGAGCACCCAGGTCTAGTAATAGGTATCAGATAGGAGTCAGGTGTACCTATGAAAACCAGTACATGCTGTAAGTAATTACATGTTCACATTAGAATTCTGAACAGTCATACTGAATAAACATTGTTAGCATACAGACTTATTTGATATTTAATCGTCATGAAAACTTATTTTAACCATCAGCCCTAAAACATTCTACTGGCGGATTGTATAGTTTGTCGTACAATTTCTACTTAGTACTAGCTCGGCAAAACTTCTAGTAGTGGGGCTTAAGGTATCCGTTGTCCAATAGAGTCATTTTACATAGCGTTTTAATCATCTCCATAGTAAAGTATGGTAAATTTTATGCCTGGTAAGGTACTAAAAAGTATATATTTTTATGCCCCCCTTCGAAGAAGAGGGGACATTTAGGTTTGCCGCTGTCGGTCGGTCTGTCGGTCTGTCGGTCTGTCGGTCGGTCTGTCGGTCGGTCCGCAACATCAGTTTCCGTTCAATATCTCTGGAATGGATTCACATATTGAAATGAAATTTTGTATACAGACACATCAAACAAAAATCTAGGTCAAGTTCATATTTGGGTCCGATCAAAAAAATTTTGACAGAGTTATGCCCCTTGCATTTCGAAAAATACCAAAATTTCAGGGTTTCCGTTCAATATCTCTTGAGTGGATGCACATATTGAAATGAAATTTTGTATACAGACACATCAAATGAAAATCTAGGTCAAGTTCATATTTGGGTCCGATCAACAAAATTTTGACAGAGTTATGCCCCTTGCATTTCGAAAAATACCAAATTTCAGGGTTTCCGTTCAATATCTCTTGAATGGAGTTACATATTGAAATGAAATTTTGTATACAGACACATCAAATGAAAATCCAGGTCAAGTTCGTATTAAGGTCCGATCGAAAAAATTTTGACAGAGTTATGCCCCTTGCACTTCGAAAAATACCAAAATTTCAGGGTTTCCGTTCAATATCTTTTGAGCGGATTCACATATTGAAATGAAATTTTGTATACAGACACATCAAACAAAATCTAGGTCAAGTTCATATTTGGGTCCGATCAAAAAAATTTTGACAGAGTTATGCCCCTTGCAATTCGAAAAATACCAAAATTTCAGGGTTTCCGTTCAATATCTCTTGAGTGGATTCACATATTGAAATGAAATTTTGTATACAGACACATCAAATGAAAATCTAGGTCAAGTTCATATTTGGGTCCGATCAACAAAATTTTGACAGAGTTATGCCCCTTGCATTTCGAAAAATACCAAAATTTCAGGGTTTCCGTTCAATATCTCTTGAATGGAGTTACATATTGAAATGAAATTTTGTATACAGACACATCAAATGAAAATCCAGGTCAAGTTCGTATTAAGGTCCGATCGGAAAAAAATTTGACAGAGTTATGCCCCTTGCATTTCGAAAAATACCAAAATTTCAGGGTTTCCGTTCAATATCTCTTGAGTGGAGTTACATATTGAAATGAAATTTTGTATACGGATACATCAAATGACAATCTAGGTCAAGTTCTTATTTGGGTCCAATCAACAAAATTTTGACAGAGTAATGCCCCTTGCACTCGAAAAATACCAAAATTTCAGGGTTTCCGTTCAATATCTCTTGAGTGGAGTTACATATAAAAATGAAATTTTGTATACAGACACATCAAATGAAAATCTAGGTCAAGTTCATATTTAGGTCCGATCAAAAAAATTTGGACAGAGTTATGCCCCTTTGCACTTTGAAAAATACCAAAACTTCAGGGTTTCTGTTCAATATCTCTTGAGTGGAGTTACGTATTGAAATGAAACTGTTACTTTATACCCCCATAGGTTGTATCAATGCAAGTATAAAGTTGTGACAGACTTTAATCACAGAAGGGGTAGGGGGGCATTAATGTTTTACAAACATGACTTTTAACTTGTCTGAAAGGTAATGATGCACTGAATACAGATATAAGACTCCCAGGTCCTAAAAATCAAAGGGGAAAAACTCTTGTATAACTTTGTTATTTTGCATATTTTATATAGAGAAAATAGACAATTTGAATGCTTCAACAGTTATTCCCCTTTGTTTTTCTGGCCCCAAAATTATTATTTCTGAGCAGTGGGCATTATAACCTTCAGAAAATATATCGTTTATAGTACCTTAGTAAATACTAGGCATGGAAAAGTGCCCTATTGTACATCGTGAGTTTTCCTGAAGACAGCATGTGGAACTAAAACAGGATCATATGCATGCTGACAAAACTTACGAAAATGTACATGAGTGTAATACATGATTTTGGCATAATTTTTACGATTTCAACCTTTAATTACGCCCTACGCTTTTGCAAAATTCCATTTTAAGCCTAAAATTTACACACACTTTTGATGAAATTGTTGTTTTCACTTTTTTGAGCACTTAATTGAACAAATTATGTCTTCCGTATCATATAGGCAAACACATAAATTCTTAAAATTTGTAACAATTGTCAAAGTGGACAAAAGACGATGTTTTTTTTTCTTTTGGTTTATATTATGCTTGAGTCCCTAAAATTACACTTTCATAAACAAAATATTACACTTATTGTCAGGATCTTCTTTAACTCATTTGTGTCACACTTTGCCGTGTGGAGCTCGTAAAAAAGTTCCCCTGCGAGGGGTTTGACAGTAAGCGTTTTGAATATACTTCCCTGACAGTGTCACCATAGCACTTTCGATATAGACATAGCGTCAGACAGTGCATGAATTTTATATATTTTCATTTCCATGCTTCATTAACATCGACGGCGGGTGCGGCTAGCCAACAGGGGATGCTTACTCCTCCCGGACACCTGGTCCCACCTCTAGCTTGCTAGGGGTCCATCGATTTTTAATTTTGTGCTCTATTGTGAGTGCTGTTGAGATTATCGTCAGGAGCAACAATCGAATGACAGTTGTACTATTGGTTTTCGGAAATTGCGATTGATTATCAAAAGTTGACGACTATCGTCACATCACTACTTTGAACTATATGTATATAGGGCGACAGAAATTTAATTCTTAGTTTTACGGATCCCCCAACCCTAATTTAACCACAACTGGAAAAAAAAAATAAAATGAACTGATTGTACATTTTTTCTTCCGCTCATCCGAATTACTGGTTATTTCTTTTCATTTTCACTTAATCTTTATCTTGCAAGTGTTTTAGAGAATGAGTCTTTGAAAAAATATGATAAACAAACTGAATTAAGATTGTGATCATGGCACAAAACATGAAATGTTGAAATTTCTGGATTTTTAATTTATTTTTATTCCCTCCTCCTACCCTATTTTAGAAAAATAAAATCCGTAAAACTTAAAATTAAATTTCTGTTGCCTAGGCTTTAAGAAGATTTTTTCATTCACAGAAGAGATGATGTTGTCACACCATTATGGAGAAAACCTTACTCTATTCAGTTAATGGTCAGTATTCGCTATTTTCGAAAAGCAGAGTTACTTCCCATTTGAGACGGTATCTGACGTAGACTGATTGTTACGTCATCAAATTCTATGGAAACAGTCCTAAAAGTCTGGGAAATGAAGGTATAAAATCGACGTTACCATACCATTTTCATGACGTCACAATGGTTATACGTCAGATACCGTATATAAGGGGAAATAACTCTGTATTCTGCAAAGACTCAATACAGTAAATAAATGATTTTTCTAGAAAATTAGGGATGAAAAAAAGTGACCTAAATTCACAAAAATTGATGGTAAAATTTGATTCAACATTAAATAATTTAATACAAAATGACTTTACTCTAAACTGCCAGAGTTTGCAGAAAACATGTAAAATGGCCTTAATGATAAACTGTTCCAAATATTCCCAATCTTCTTGATTATGTCGCTGATTTTTCCCAAATTGAAAGGCACAGACACCTTTGCAAAATAGTAAAAAAAAAAAAAAATCACTGAAATATGTAAATAAGTTGATTGCTGGGAAGCTGTATGCCAAAATATGATAAGTTCTGTTCTCAATGTATGTTTAATAAAGCTTCGAAACTTTTTGTTCTATATGTACAATGTATCCAACATCCTTATTTGCATGAACATTGCACATTGTGTAGAAGCATAAGAATTTCCTTAACGTTTATTCTCTTTAATTCAAAACGAGAAACTTTATGTAATCATACTATAATTATAAATGTAAAACCTTGCTATTGTAATTGCAACTCCTTCACACAGAATACTGGTAGATTTGAAGTTAATATAATACACAATCCTTGGCTATCCATAGCCTCTCATTTTCGAATCCATGGCTATCCTGTAGCAATCCATAGGTGAGTCGTAGCAATCCATAGAAGAGTCATAGCAATCCCTAGAAGAGTCATAGCAACCCATAGGAGAGTCGTAGCAATCCGTAGGAGAGTCTTATGACTATTTTTATCACAACAATGATCCCGGATTGCAACGAATGCGTTACGGCTTGCTACGACTCCCCTACAAATAGCTACGACTCCATAATGGGTTGCTTTGACTCCGCTACGACAAATGTACCCATAGAGAAGTCATAGAAAATTTTGAACATGCTCAAAAATTTTCTGTCTCATCCTGGATAGCTACGGATTGCCAAGGATAGCAACAACTGGAGGCGGGATTGAGCTTCGGATTGGTACGGATTGCTATGGATGTAAATTTTTTCTCGATCCGTGGCCCGTTGCCCTGTGGCCCGATCCTTGAAAGTGTGAAGGGGGTTTTACAGTACTTGTTATTCAATAAATATATTATTTTATTGATTTTATTGATTTATATAATACTGGTATGATAATTATTATTTTATAGGAGAAACATTTCTTTGCCAATATTGCCCTGAAGAAATGCTATCAAAAACTGAAACATGAAGTTTTGAAAGTTCAAGATGATGATAATCCAGCCCTACAAATATGTGACCAATCAGAGAGAAGGTTATGTCCCCTGGAACCAATCAGATCAACCGTAAGAAACCATACGTCAAATAATTCAAATCTTGCTTTGCTGTTTCATATGATAAAGATAATGCAGAGATAGTCCGAATGTATCATTTATATAATTATGTAAAGCCCACGCTATACCTTCAATTTTTTTGCCAATGCACGAGAAACGACCTTCAACACGCTGGCAAACGTCAGGGTTTGGTCGAAAAACTCGTTATGAAGCAACATTTTCAACGTGCACGTAGAGACCTTGTAGTGAACAGGGAGCGTTTGCCCAGCAACCTCAGTAACCTCAGCATCTTCCCAACACACAAAACTAGTTGACAATTTACCTGCAAATGTCCTATTATAACATGTATAAGGCATGCTCAATGACCTCGCAACGTTCGTCTAACGACTTGCAAACGACCTGCCAGCGACCTTTTAACAACCTATATGTACAACGTTTACAGGAAAATTTAATTTTCAGAAAATATTTTGTAATGCTATGATAATGTTGAGACTTTAAGCACATGTCATCAGGCTGTTGTTGGGCAAATGTTGAGGATGTTAGACCATCGCTAGAGGGTCGCTGTGTATGTGTTAGACAAGTGCTCCTCTGTCGTTACTACGGTTGTTTGAATTATCGATGAACTGTCAACGTTTTTAGCACAGCACACGGGAATGCATGCCCAGCAACTTTCAAACGACCTCCCAAAGACCTCCTAACGACTCCATAACCTACGATTGGATGCTAGGCAGTTGTCGACAGTTTTTTGCATGCATACACCAACATCCTCCAGCCACCATACAACGACTAGCCAGTGACCTCAACGTTCTGTAACATCTTTGCAAATTTACTTGGTCGTTACTCGTGTGTTGATTAAAAAAGTGAAGGTGTGACACTCTGGGCCATAATTGATGGAAATTCAAGAGGTCTTATGAGACTAAGATGTTGTATTAAATTAGAGACAATTTCTGATTTCATTTGATAGCCAGACTACAGACATGACATACTTTGGCAACATTTTTCATTATTACGACACTGGCAACATAACGAAAAAAAAAAAAAAACTTTGATAAGTTATGATGTAACAAATTAAAAGTTTAAAAAGTTGCTTTCCGAGAACTTAAAAAATGGACTATATTGCTGGATTGCCGAATGTCCATCACTGTATGCAGCCGGTGGACCTTTAAACATTATGATGTCATAATCTGTGACTCAACAAGCAATGCTTTGAATGGCAATTTGTCTGTCTGTTAAACATTTCTTGTTGTCTTGTCTTTGGGACCCCCAGGGTCTTAGAAAATGGTATGGTCATTTTCTCCTATATAACTATGTAATCTTATGGTCAACATTTCTCAGAAAGTATAAATGATAGAAACTTAATTCTTTTTGCAATATTAAAGGACCCTTGGTTCTTAGAAAAAAATTGTGTCATTTAGTGATGAATTGTACTAATCAACCAGGAGAGCTTCAGTCTCGTCAGAGACTTCTAGTTTTAATTGATGCAATGTTGATTTGTTTGTATTAAATTTTATAGTAATGTTGTACAATGGTTTTTTAGCTCACCTCGACGAAGTTGAGATGAGCTTATGCTATAACCCCGGCGTCCGCGTCCCCGTCCGCGTCCGCGTCCCCGTCCGCGTCCGCGTCCGGTTAAAGTTTTTGGGGTAACTCAGTATCTGACAAAGTACTGATGGTACAGTAACCAAACTTGCACCAGTGATTCATCTTGGGATGCTGAGTTGAGCCCATGCATCAGATGCAGCATCTGACCTACATTTTCCGGTTGAATGACTTTGTCAATGTCTGGTTAAAGTTTTTGGGGTAACTCAGTATCTGACAAAGTACTGATGGTACAGTAACCAAACTTGCACCAGTGATTCATCTTGGGATGCTGAGTTGAGCCCATGCATCAGATGCAGCATCTGACCTACATTTTCCGGTTGAATGACTTTGTCAATGTCTGGTTAAAGTTTTTGGGGTAACTCAGTATCTGACAAAGTACTGATGCTACAGTAACCAAACTTGTACAAGTGATTCATCTTGGGATGCTGAGGTGAACCCATGCATCGGATGCAGCATCTGACCTACATTTTCCGGTTGAATGACATAGTCTTATCTGGTTAAAATTTTTGGGGTAACTCAGTATCTGACAAAGTACTGATGCTACAGTAACCAAACTTGCACAAGTGATTCATCTTTGGATGCTGAGGTGAACCCATGCATCGGATGCAGCATCTGACCTACTTTTTCGACTTGAGTGATTTTGCCTTTAAAAGCCAATATTGAGCAAAGTATAAGTGCTACATGTACCAAACTTGCATATTGGATGTATCTGTGATCAAACTTTCATAAAATGACCTTGACCTACTTTTTCCACTTGAGTGATTTTGCCTTTAAAGACCAATATTGAGCAAAGTATAAGTGCTACATGTACCAAACTTGCATATTGGATGTATCTTTGATTAAACTTTCATAAATGACCTTGACCTACTTTTTCTGCTTGAGTGATTTTGCCTTTAAAGGCCAATATTGAGCAAAGTATAAGTGCTACATGTACCAAACTTGCATATTAGATGTATCATTGATCAAACTTTCATAAAATGACCTTGACCTACTTTTTCCACTTGAGTGATTTTGCCTTTAAAGGCTAATTGTGAGCAAAGTTTAAGTGCTGCATGTACCAAACTTGCATATTAGATGTATCTTTGATCAAATTTTCATAAAATGACCTTGACCTACTTTTTCTGCTTGAGTGATTTTGCCTTTAAAGGCCAATATTGAGCAAAGTATAAGTGCTACATGTACCAAACTTGCATATTGGATGTATCTTTAATCAAATTTTCATGAAATGACCTTGACCTACTTTTTCTGCTTGAGTGATTTTGCCTTTAAAGGCCAATATTGAGCAAAGTATAAGTGCTACATGTACCAAACTTGCATATTGGATGTATCTTTGATCAAACTTTCATAAAATGACCTTGACCTACTTTTTTCCACTTGAGTGATTTTCTTAATATACATGTACTTAGAGATATGTTTAAATTGAACTTTGCTGCCGCGAGGTGAGCTTGGTAATCTTTGATTACACTATGTTATAGCATGCTAAAAGTTCTGTGAAATTTGCTTCAAGGAAATTTTGATGAATGAATAATTATTATGAATTATATCAATTATAAATAATAATTATTATACATGTACCTGTAATAAGGCCAAAAATTAAAATATCTGTTTTCGCTCTCCCTACTTACCCTATTTTGAGCTGCCGACCCTTGAACTTCTTTTTTTTGGGGGGGGGGGGGGGGGGGGGCATTTCAAAGTATTTTTGTAATAGTCAATTTTTTTCATACCATGACTGCATATATTAATTAATATTTTAATAGCGACATAATCATTGTTTTTTTATTTTTATGCAGACATTTTATCATTTTATGCAACATACATGTAAAGACATAAAGGACAACTTTCACTCACAGACTCGTACCTGAAAATATTAATCCAAAGTATGTTTTGTTTCATATTATCATTATAATTATAATCATAATATTCCATAACGATAAAAGTAAATACATTACTCAAAATTGTGTTTCAAAATTTCCCATCTGTTATAAAACTTAACTAATGTATTATTTTTTGCAAAGATTTATTTTTCTATCATAAAATAATTTTTGACATAATCATTTTATGAATGGTTCTATTCTTTATTCAAAGTGTCAATTCATTGTTTCCTATCATTATTACAAGGGGCCACTGAACTGAAGCAAACCAATGTCCCTTACGTCTAACATGTCTAAAGGAAAGTAAATTTAGAAAAAAAAAATGCCTATTTAGCTATTTTTTTC
Source organism: Pinctada imbricata (assembly GCA_033119305.1). Lineage (NCBI taxonomy): Eukaryota > Metazoa > Mollusca > Bivalvia > Pterioida > Pteriidae > Pinctada > Pinctada imbricata. The sequence goes on along the minus strand of VSWD01000004.1, from coordinate 34,417,211 downwards.
TGACCTAGTGAGCGGAAACAGACAATTTTTTTTTGTTTTGGCCTAATACCCAATACTCTTACTTTTCCACCAGGATACACATTTCAACTACAGAAATAAAGATGAATTTACCGCACATAAAGGATTGAACGGAAAACCAATACTGGGTTTCCAGATCGGAAAAGCCGATTGTGAGTATCTATGAGTACATGGGATATACATGTATTATTTATCATTCTAAAATACAAACGTAAAAGAACATAGTGTTTTGAAAAAGTTATTTGTTTAAAGCATTTTTAAAAGTTGCGAGTAAAATGTTGAATGATTATTTTCTACACATGGCTGAAGATTCCTTTGATTAGCTGTATTCTTTGGGGGGAGGGGGGGTACCTCTCTCCCCCTTTCCACCCCCTTACCTCTCCCCCCCCCCCTTATTCCCTCGCCCTCCTTTTTGCCCTTCCCTTACCTCCCCCCTCCCATCCCCCTTCCTCACTCCGCCCATCCCTTCCTCCTCTTTCTCTCCCTTCCCTCCCTCTCTCCTTCCTCTCCCCTCCCTTTCACCCTGTCCACCTCCTCTTCTTTGAATCCACATGTAATTGACATACAAAAAGAATTAGTTGAAATGGGCATTCGATGCATGAAAATCTTTTCAGTCGTTCTAGATTTTATTACTCCATTTGACTTTATAAAATGTTCAAAAATAAAGTCCATCCAGTTAAAAAAATATTTTCTTCGTCAAAAAGTAATTATAATCAAAATTTCTAAATTCATTGATTTTTTACACACTACATTATCCTTAAATTCTAAAAGTACCATTGAAAAGAGATACCCTACACACGGTAACGGAGGTTAATTCTTCCAGAATGTAATATTAAATGCTCTTAAAAAATGAATAAAAGAGGATTTTCTTGCCTCAATATGCATTTTTATACAGTTAATAACCGTATCAAGTGTTTTAAGTGAAGCAAGAGTTTACCTTGTCTGATTGAGATCATTTTCAAGACTTACTAAAGGATACAATATTTTCTTCCTTTTATGATAAGAATATAACCTATTGGAATCTTAACATATACATAAAGAATAAATGTTGAAATGGTTTTAGGCCTTCTTAATAGGAATTAAAGGATACCATAAGTAAATATTGATATCATTTTCAGCAGAAAACAAGAACTATATTTCTTAAACAAGCATAATACAAAGTCAGCCCAATGGTAACGGCTGTTAAAAAAGACCGAAATAACATTCAAAGTTCTTATGAATACTAATATTCATTGGTGTAAATCACCTATTTTTGCACCAATGTTAGAAATATTTCGATAGGTATTCATGCTTATTCGAATAATTGTGAGTACTTGGAAAAACGACGTATTCGGAGTCAGTCACGGATGTTAATACAAGCAAAAACTTGCTCAATTAAACACTCAAAGTTATGAACAAGAACTCCTTTGTCTAGTACTTTTCTGAAGTGATTTGGATACCGTTTCGAAAATAGGAAGAATAAACATTGTATCTTGGTCTAAACTTTTGATTTCAAAGCATGAATCCAAAAACATCTTAACATCCTTTACTTCTTTTCTGAAGGCATATGCACTTGATAACCAACAGCTGATTGTAAAACACGATATATAAGTCCACGAAATGTATGGGCATTAAATTATAACGCTTATTCACATAGGAAATATTATCAAGTTATCATTATGGGAATGTTTAAGCTTCATGTGTAGACTTCACATAACTATAGGCCGAATTGACCACTTTTCTTACATGCTAGGACGATTACTATGCAAGTATTTGTTTGAGACTATTGCTTAATATTAACATACTTAATTTATCATTAAAATTCGCAGTAATAGATATTAATAGATTCTGTTTTAAATGAATATATTGATAGTTTATCACTTATCTCGTATTTCTTAACATCCGTTACTTCTTTTATCTTCAACTAAATTGTCCCAAATATGTAATTAAGTAACCCAATACCAACTTAGAATTAAGAGACTGAATATCTCTGCCAGAAACTGAATGAAAATTATAGTTTTACTAGTTTTCTGTGTAACTGGGAAATCTATAAATACATATGCGTTTCGAGACGAATTTTTGCATCAAAATGGCTCTAGATTATGTGTCTTACAAAATTGCAGACAAATATGCAGTCATTTTTAGCTCACCTGAGCAAAGCTCAAGTGAGCTATTGTCATAGCGTGCCGTCCGGCGTCCGTCGTCCATCCGTTGTCCGTCGTCCGTCGTAAACTTTTCACATTTTCGACTTCTTCTCCAGAACAGCTGAAGGGATTTTGATGAAACTTGGTGGGTATGAAGTACTAATGGTCCCCTACAAGTGTTGTTGTTTTTCATCCGGATCCGTCAACAGGTGGCGCCACCACAGCCAAAAGTAGGTCACAGGGGGTACCCTCCTTTGACAAACTTCTTCTTCAGAACCGAAGCATGTATCGACAAACCGAAAGCATCAGGATGATCTAGAGAGATGTCTTAAGAAGTGTTGTTATTTTTGGTTCCACTTCGAAGTCAAATTTTTGACGCGTTTTTGACGTCTTTTTGGACATAGTCAGAAATGCACATTTTTGCACTATTTCTTTAAATAACTCAATAAGTGTATGATTTTACACACTCATTTACTGCATATTTATCATATTTAACTTACATAATGCTTTGATATGTATTTTATGCTTAAATTTTATTTTTTTGATTTTTTATGATTTTTTTTCTTATGTAAAAAGGAAGGGGGGGGGGGTGTTGATTTTCATGCATTTTCTGCTTCTTTTCTATAACCACTCTTCAGATTGTCATGACAATTTGTAGGTATGAGGTACTCATGCATGGTACCCTACAAGTGAAAGAATTTTGTCAAGATATCAACTTTTGCATTTTTAAGAAATATTTTTTAAGATTGTACATAGGTATAATGTATGTTTTCCATGCCCAATGGACCCATGGGGAGTGGCTTCAAACCCCGGCGGGACCCCAACAATTTTTAGCTCACCTGAGCATTGCTTTGATATGTATTTTATACTAAAATTTTAATTTTTTGATTTTTTATGATTTTTTTTTCTTATGTGAAAAGGAAAGGGGGGGGGGGGGTGATTTTCATACATATTCAACTTCTTCTCCAGAACTGCTGAACAGATTTTTATCAGTATTTTTTTCAATCATGAATAGATATGTTTACTGTGCACATTGACCCAAGGCTTGTGGGTTCAAGTTCTGGTACTTCTTTTATCTATATCAGGAATTTCGTATAAGAGGCAGCAGAACTCATGTATGCAAGAGTTGTCTTTCTTTAATATAGATATATGTATTCTTGGATTATCGATTCATTTGAATGTTATATATTTTAAATTATTAAATGAGTATGCAAAAGGAAATTAAATAATTCAAAAAAGAGGAATAAGTATTTTCAAATTCATCTTGTGAAGACTTAGATATATAACTTTGAAATTAAAATAGTGAGAGCAGCTCAAAATATTAATGTAACAAGAGGCCCAAGGGGGCCACATCGCTCACCTGAGGAGACTGTATGTATGTTTTCAATCAAAGTCAAGACCTGAAGGAAATCGCTTTTAGTGAAGCTTTGAGAAGGACAAGGTGTACAAGTTACTTCCTGTAAAGTTCAGTGACATTCTGTGCAGTAGTTTAAGAGGATAAGTCAAAAATGTGTCATTCAAATAGAGTCTATAGAGGACATCTTAGATTTCCAATCGGCTCGAAAAACACAAACTAAGTAGAGGGCAATTAGTACTTGCGTCCTGTGAAGTTTCAAGAAATTCTGTGAAGCAGTTTTAGAGGAGAAGTTGAAAATGTGTCAGCCAATCAGAGCCTGTGGCGGCCATCTTGAATTTCCGATAGGCTCCAAAAACGCAAACTTGATAGAGGGTATGAGTACTTGCATCCTGTGAAGTTTCATGAAATTCTGCGCAGCGGTTTCAGAGGAGAAGTCGAAAATTTGTCAGCCAATCAGAGCCTGTGGCGGCCATCTTGGATTTCTGATCAGCTCGAAAAACACAAACTTGGTAGAGAGCAATCAGTACTTGCTTCCTGTGAAGGTTTGTGAAATTCTATGCAGCCGTTTGAGAGGAGAAGTCGAAAATGTGTCAGTCAATCAGAGTCTGTGGCAGCCATCTTGGATTTCCGATTGGCTCGAAAAACACAAACTTAGTAGAGGGCATTGAGTACTTGCTTCCTGTGAAGTTTCATGATATTCTGTGCAGTGGTTATAGAAGAGAAGTTGAAAATGTGTCAGCCAATCAGAGCCTGTGGCAGCCATCTTGGATTTCCGATTGGCTTGAAAAACACAATTTGGTAGAGGGCATTGAGTAGTTGCTTCCCGTGAAGTTTCATGAAATTCTGTGCAGCATTTTCAGAGGAGAAGTCGAGAATGTGTCAGCCAATTAGAGCCTGTGGCGGCCATCTTGGATTTCCAATCGGCTCCAAAAACACAAACTTGGTAAAAGGCATTGAGTACTTGCTTCCTGTGAAGTTTCATGAAATTCTGTGCAGCAGTTTCGGAGGAGAAGTCAAAAATGTGTCAGCCAATTAGAGCCTGTGGCGGCCATCTTGGATTTCCGATCGGCTCAAAAAACACAAACTTGGTAGAGGGCATTGAGTACTTGCTTCTTGTGAAGTTTCATGAAATTCTGTGACGCAGTTTCAGAAGAGAAGTCAAAAATGTGTCAGCCAATCAGAGCCTGTGGCGGCCATCTTGGATTTCCGATCGGCTTGAAAAACACAAATTTGATAGAGGGCATTGAGTACTTGCTTCCTGTGAAATTTCGTGAAATTCTGTGCAGCGGTTGCCGAAAAGATATCGAAAATGTTAAAAGTTTACGTCGGACGGACGGACGATGGACGGACGACGCGCTATGACAATAGCTCACTTGAGCTTCGCTCAGGTGAGCTAAAAACAACAATACTTGTAGGGGACCATGATTTCTTCTTTCCTACCAAGTTTAACGAAAATCTGTTCAGTGGTTCTGGAGAAGAAGTTAAATATGTATGAAAATCATCCCCCCTTCTTCTTGAGTAATCTAAGTAACCCGAGAGAGATAGTTATACAGAAGCTAAAGCAAAATAACAGACCCCCTCCCCATCCTTTCACTGTGTTATTGATAACGTTGATCTGTTCTTACATTAATATTTTGAGCTGCTCTCAATATTGTAATTTCATAGTTGTATATCTAAGTCTTCACAAGATAAATTTGAAAATACTTATTCATCTTTTTAAAATAATTTAGTTTCCTTTTCCATACCTTTTTAATAATTCAAAATATATAACATTCAAATGAATCGATAATCCAAAAATTTAAACCTCAAAAACATAAATCTATATTAATGAAAGACAACTCTTGCATACATGAACATGTACCAACTTATACGAAACTAAAGTTACCAGGGTACCAGAACTTGAACTAACAAGCCTTGGGTCCATGTTCACAGTAAACATATCTATTCATGATTGAAAAAATACTTATAAAAATCTGTTCAGCAGTTCTGGAGAAGAAGTTGAATATGTATGAAAATCACCCCCCCCCTTTCCTTTTCACATAAGAAAATAATTCATAAAAAATCAAAAAATTAAAATTTCAGTATGAAATACATATCAAAGCATTAAGTAACTTAAATGTGATGAATTTGTAGTAAATGAATGTGTAAAACCATACACATATTGAGTTATTTAAAGAAATAGTGCAAAAATGTGCATTTCCGACAGAGTCCGAAAAGACGTCAAAAAAGCGTCAAAAATTTGAGTTCGGAGTGGAACCAAAAATAACAACACTTCTTAAGACATCTCTCTAGATCATCCTGATGCTTTCGGTTTGTCGATACGTGCTTCCGTTCTGAAGAAGAAGTTTGTCAAAGGAGGGTACCCCCCGTGACCTACTTTTGCCTGTGGTGGCGCCACCTGCTGAGGGATCCGGACGAAAAACAACAACACTTGTAGGGGACCATAAGTACTTTATACCTACCAAGTTTCATCAAAATCCCTTCAGCCATTCTTGAGAAGAAGTCGAAAATGTGAAAAGTTTACGACAGACAGACGACAGACGACACACGACAGACGACAGACGACACACGACAGACGACGGACGCCGGACGGATCGCTATGACAATAGCTCACTAGAGCCTTTGGCTCAGGTGAGCTAAAAACGCGTCAAAAATTTGACTTCGAAGTGGAACCAAAAATAACAACACTTCTTAAGACATCTCTCTAGATCATCCTGATGCTTTCGGTTTGTCGATACATGCTTCGGTTCTGAAGAAGAAGTTTGTCAAAGGAGGGTACCCCCCGTGACCTACTTTTGGCTGTGGTGGCGCCACCTGTTGACAGATCCGGACGAAAAACAACAACACTTGTAGGGGACCATGAGTACTTCATATCTACCAAGTTTCATCAAAATCCCTTCAGCCGTTCTGGAGAAGAAGTCGAAAATGTGAAAAGTTTACGACGGACGACGGACGGACGGACGGACGGACGCCGGACGGTGCGCTATGACAATAGCTCACTTGAGCTTCGCTCAGGTGAGCTAAAAACAGAACTTCACATTTACTTAACGTCGTGAAAGGAAGGGGAGAAGGCTGTAATTTATAAGCAGGATTTTGCTTTAGCTTCTTTATAACTGTCTGTCTCGGGTTACTTAGATTACTCAAGAAGAAGGGGGAGATGATTTTCAAATAACATATTTAACTTCTTCCCCAGAACCGCTGAACAGATTTTCATGAAACTTGGTAGGAATGAAGTAATCATGGTCCCCTACAAGTACTGTTGTTTTTTGTCCGGATCTGTCAACAGGTGGCATCACAACGGGCAAAAATAGGTCATGGGAAGTACCCTCATTTGACAAACTTCTTCTTCAGAACGGAAGCACGTATCCACATACCGAAAGCATCAGGATTATCTAGAGAGATTGTCTTAAGAAGTGTTGTTAATTTTTGTTCCACTCTGAAGTCTGTTATTTTCCTCTTACAAACTTCTTTTTGTTTGATGTGCTTAGTTTACGTAGTTTTCAGGTGAGTGTTGTGGCCCCTGGGCCTCTTGTTAATTCTTATACTCTCGTTTTACAAAGTTAGATAAGTATAGTTCATTTTATCCATCATACCTGTAAATATCAATGTTCTGATACGTAGGATCTTTTGGTCGAGCTTGTTAAGTGTAACAGATGTTAAAAATTTCTTCAAAAATCTGTCCACAATAAAGACATAAATAGTGGAAAGGAAATATAATTTGTATAAATGAGTAGTTCTCTAGCAAGCCTTCATAAGGATAGTACCAGGGTCTCTGATTACTGACCAGGACATGCCCTACACACGGTCACGCTTGTTAAAACCTGAACATATGACATCAAAAAATACGGAAACATCGCTCTCCCATTCAGTTATGAAAGCTTCAGTGATGATCTGCATTTAATATCTTTGAAGAATGGTAAATGTAGACTTGAAAAAGGATGAACAATTCAGTGAAATGGTGTTGCTTGTAAAGTTGTGATCATCAGAATGTACATAGCGCCACATTATGAGTAACTGAAAAGATATCCTTGCCAATCTGCATCTTATCGATTGAATACAACAATCTCTGACATTCATGATTGAAATTAGTAACACTGATGTGATTCAAATCAGTTTAATTTTTTAGATAAAAGGTCTCCTTTTTAGCTCGCCGGGACGAATGTCCGGAGAGCTATTGTCATACCCCCGGTGTCGGCGTCTGTGTTGGTGTTGGCGTTGGCGTTGGCGTCTGCGTCGGCGTGCGCGTGCACAAAAACTTTAACCTTGCTTATAACTTTTAAACCAATACAGATTGGGCTTTCATATTTCACATGTGCATTCCTTGTGACAAGACCTTTCCATGGATACCAAAATTTTTGACCTTGTGACCATTGACCTTGGAGATTGACCTACTTTTGAAAAACTTTAACCTTGGCCATATTTTTTGAATGGTAAGTGATAGGGCTTTGATATTTCACATGTGTATTCCTTGTGACAAGACGTTTCCATGGATACCAAAATATTTGACCTTGTGACCTTGACCTTGGAGATGATTGACCTACTTTTGAAAAACTTTAACCTTGGCCATATTTTTTGATTGGTAAGTGATAGGGCTTTGATATTTCACATGTGCATTCCTTGTGATAAGACCTTTCATGCCGTACCATAAATTTTGAGCTAGTGACCTTGACCTTGAAATTTTACCTACTTTTCAAAAACTTTAACATGGGCCATATTTTTTGAATGGTAAGTGATAGGGCTTTGATATTTCACATGTGCATTCCTTGTGACAAGACCTTTCATGCCATACCATAAATTTTGACCTAGTGACCTTGACCTTGAAATTTTACCTACTTTTCAAAAACTTTAACTTGTAATTCAGAGGAGTTATTTATTGTTGTTGTTGCAATTTACATATGGTTGCCACCGGCGAGCTATGTTGTCATTCTGACAAGACTGGTTATGTATATGGGACTGTGACATGCAGATTTTGCACTATTCGCCTAATTTGATGCAATAGATCATCCACATATAATGCAAAAGATACAAAGTTGAGGTTATATAATTTCACCATTATATGTATTTTTTCAAAATAATCATAAAGATCTCACGAGAGCTTTACCATATTCCTCTATAACTACGAGGAAGTATAGCGACAGGAATTTTTCAAAATGGGGTAGTAAAATCGAGAATGACTGTTTTTCTTAGAATTGTTTGTACCTCATGATTTAATGTTTGATCTATTTTATTTCTTCAATAGCTGCAGTTGGAATTAGCCCAGACTTGTGTTTGATTACCAAGAAATTACATCTGGAAATAGTTAAGGTAAATCGGAGAACAAATCTGAAGTGATAAAAATATGTATCGTCTGTTACTCCCAGTAAATTTGTATCAGTTGAAAGATATTAAACCACAGGAATACACCTGTCAAATTTGAAAGCATCTATTCTCGCACATTGGATAGGCTGATTCCTCTTTACAGTGGTGCTGGAGAATTCGATCCGGCACCCCTGATCCGGCACTGTTGATTGTTCTTTAATGACGTCACAGACAAACTGAGGTACGTTATTTCATGCGCACATACATTTAGCATGACGTGCAGTCATTTTGAAGCGTAAACATGAAGAGGACTTTGAAGGTTTCAATGTGCAAGAAAAATAATCAAGCACCACATTTGAGTTCCGGATAGAAAAATATCAGTCTCGGGTGGGATGATCAACGTCCCAACCTCGGCTAACGCCTCCGTTGGGACTTGATCAATCTCACCCTCGACTGATATTTTTTGGAACTCAAGTAGTACTAGATTCTGTTATTCTTATTTGGACAGTTCCTTCAACTTGAGACTGTATAAGTAGAATCAATCACTGGTACTTTGATTTTCGGTTTTATATAAGTAAACCCTTTCGCTTGAAAAATGATTCGCAGATTCGTTCCTAATGCTATTGAATTATGAATTTAGTATTTTTGTTCATTTTGACAAACTTTTTTCGCATGAAGCTGACCGTAAGGAAGGTTAAAACACGGCAAATGATTCTATGTACATTTTACTCGCCAGGAAAAATCTAATTTCGGAGTAGTTATCCTTTTGCCATAATGACGCAAAATACCACTATTCGTAGTGTGAATTCGTAGACAAAACTTAAATGTCATATCACTTGAATTTTAATGGTCATTTTTGAAATTATAAATGTAGATATTGGGTCAAATCTTTGTTGAGCCACGACCTTAAGGTCATTGCCTTGGACTTTGACCAACTTTTCAAAACTGAACTGTTTCTGACAAAAACGTATAGCGATTTATGTATATCTTGATTACCAGTGTTGTAATACAGTATAAAGGCTGTGGAAAATGATTAAGTTTCGTTGTTACATCATTAGGAGTCTTGATGCTTGATTCTTGAACCGAGTTGACCTGTCCAAATTTGGTGAAGCCTTGGCTAGAGCTAGCATATTTTGGACAAAATATTAATTGTGTCTAGTCTGGACTCGGGGAAATATTTATAATTTTGAATGAAAGCCCATGTTGTGCAGATTAAAGATGAATCAACAAATTGAAATAATTCTTTCCTACCTTTTTATCAATGAATTTTGAGAAAATAGTTTAAAACAATATGGGAATCATGACCAATCTAATCTTAAAATGAACATATGGGAAAACTTTAAATTAGTTTTTGAGAAATTGTAAACTACGTGTATTTTCCATCTTGAATGGTGTGAAATTTTGGTCCCAAAAGTGGCATGATTGACAGCACTGAAAGCTATTTGATGTCTCATTCATTCAAGAAAGTTTTCATTCTTATTTTAGGTATTTCAAGAGTTTACTGAGAAATCCAAGTACAGTTTCCTGGATCCACCATGCTCCAAAGGCACTAATTGGCATGCTTTATTAGTTAGATCCACCTCACTTGGAGAAGTAATGATATGTGCTAGCTTCAGTGGATACCACGAAGAAAAGGTCAGTTTATAGAATTTTCAAAGACCAGACACAAAAGAAAACATCAAAACTCCAAACACAAAAAACTACACATAAACCAACACGACGAAACGGAAGTTCGTTCTTTTCGAAATACAGAGTTACTTCCCATTTGTGCAGGTATCTGACGTCAACGCATTGTGACGTCATCAAATTCTATGGAAACCAGCATGAAATTCAGGGAAACAGGGTTACATATATGACGTTTTCAAAGGAATTTAATGACGTCACAATGCGTTTACGTCAGATACCTGCACAAATCGAACGTGGGACTGTAAAATCGAAAAGACGGAATTGGTGTTGACTCTGGAAGGCTATCTGCCACATTACTAACAAATGATGTAGTTTAGGGCTGCAACGAGTTACCGCGGTTGTCGAAAAACCTAAGTTATTGTAAACGGTTCGATACATGGTATGGCACTGTCTCTGTATCAAGCTTTTTTGATAAATTTGGTGTCTCTGTATCAAGCTTTTTTGATAAATTTGGATAACAACTTCATAAAGAACTTACATGAAAGACATTTGCAAATAAAGTTTCAAAATAAATTATGTACATGTACAAGATACTTTATATAGAGACATATGCATGATATATATCAAAATGATTCTTACAGTAACTTCATAGTATTGCTTTTATATTGTGAGTCTTCTTTTATACTTTTAGAAAATATAATTTGAGAGTTCCCAAAGCTCTAGATATCTGAAGTTGATAAATCAAAGTATTGTAATGCAAATCGTACCGAGAGCAAATATCGTGATATAACATATCGTATTCTGAGCATAGCATATCGTTGCACTTTTGAAAATCTTCAGAATATTAATGACTTAATTGTGAATATGAAAGATCTTGATGAATTTTGTATTTTCTGTCTTAGAGAGATCATGTTCAAGCTGCAGGAGAAGAATTAAAGACTTTTTTGAGACTGGCCCAGGGAAAATGTTTGATGTTACTAGTCTGTATATGGTTAACAGGTGAGATGTCCAATAAGAAGGAGCTCATTCACAATTCCTTGGTGCAATAGCGGAGTTCAACTTTGTAATTAATTGTGAACATGCTTAAACGTCTTTTTAATGAAAGATTTGAATTTTTTTTTAAAAGCTTAATAAAACTGAAATAGTCCACAATGATTTTAAAACAAGTGTTCTGATGGGCTAAAAGCCAGACAAATACATGTAGCAACTGAAATGCTCCATCAAAACTGAAAATGTTATCATGGCCTATGGCTCTGTTTCTATGCAACTGCTTTTAAAATGTTTTAAATGACTTGGTACATGTATATTTTACCAAACACTGTAATTTATTGTCTTACGACTTTCCTACTATTTTTTATTTATTTTTCAATAATTATCACATTAATTAAACTGTTGACTACATGTATAAAGGTAAAACATACATACATTATATAAAAAATTTAATGTGGATACTATGCCCTAAACATAAATGAAATTTACCCGATACATAGATATATCTACATTGTATTTATTTCTTTGAGTTATTTCTTTTTTTTCCAGATCCGCACGTTTTTATAATACAAATACTGTCGAATATATCCACCTCCTTGGTAAAGAGTACATCACTGAAAAAGTACTGGACTGCAGTTTCAGGTTATGAGTTTTATTTTGTCATTCCTAAAAATCACATTCAATAATAGAGCTCGCTAATAGACCACTTGCCAAAATCCATAATGGCTGACAAAATTACAAAAATTAAATAAACTTCCGTGCACTCTTTCTTTTAACTGTGACATCATAATGAAAAACAACGCCAAAAGATGTTGACTCGGACATTTTGAGTTTTTAATCAAGGTCCGAAAATGGTCTATTCAATCAAGCTGTGGTTCAATGGAACCCGGGTCCGGCACAATAAACTAAGAACTGACTGAAGGCAAAATTACAATGTTTGTTCATCTCATATTATACACGATAGGTAATCTTGCAACGCAGAACAATTTAGTTTTCTATATTTTTGTGCAAAACAATTCATTACAAAAAGGGAAATGTGATGCAGTGTAATAATGCCCTAACTTTGGGTTGCATCCAAAATAAGGTGGACATTAGCTTTTTATAGCGCACAAACATGATCGGTGTTCTACTTTCACCAAAATCTACACGAATCATGCTGATCGCTTTTCAATTTCGGTTAAAACTCATAGTTAAGATACACATGTAACCTTAAAATGCATCTCATTCCCCTTTTTGTGATAAATTACCTGTATTACAGGAAATTTTAGATAAATCCAATGTTCTGCATTGTTAGATTACCCACTGTGTATAATATCAGTGTTAAGTTTCAATTATACATAAAATTTATGTATTTTTATAATGATATGATTTAAGGATCTGTGGAAACATGTAGCAATATAGCAATACTTTCATGTACTAGGTATAATTTTAAATAAATGTTATAAACACATACATGTTATTGTTATGCCCCTGTAATCGAAGATTTGGGGTCATACAGTTTTTGGTCTGTCTGTCTGTCTGTCTGTCTGTCTGTTAGTCTGCAAAAACTTTAACCTTTGCCATAACTTTTGAATAGTAAGTGGTAGGGCTTCCATTTTTCACATGTGTATTCCTTGTGACAAGACCTTTCCATGGATACCAAAATTTTTGACCTTGTGACCTTGACCTTGGAGTTTGACCTACTTTTGAAAAACTTTAACCTTGGGCATAACTTTTGAATGGTAAGTGATAGGGCTTTCATATTTCACATATGAATTCCATGTGGCAAGACTTTTCCATGGATACTAAATGGGGAGAGTCCAGTAATTCATTTTCATCCATTTTCCCATAGGCCGCAATGTTAACGAAATCTTGTCGCATTTCACATATACAACTTCAACGCTTACAATCTATACATGAAATTAACCGTCAACGCTAGCGAGTCAAAAATATGTCAGAATAAAAACGTTTTATCATTAGAACCAGAAGACAGGAAGTGTAATTCAAGGTCACCCTAAAATCTGCACTAAATGGAGCAGTTATTTTAGCCCCTAAAATAGCATAATTTCTACAGCTTTTAGATATTAATGAATGGGTTTTCAGGAATTTTCTCTGTATTAATAAATAGCAAGAAATGTTTCTATTCTAAAAAGACCAATTTTGTAATTATTGTCCAATCAGAACATCAGAAACATAATTATTTACAGGCTCGCATGTACCCTACACAAAATTGAAATATAGAATTCCCTCCGTTTTACCTGACTCTTCCCAAATTTGACCTTGTGACCTTGACCGCAAAATTTATGTGAAACTACTTTTCATCTGTTTTACAGACAAAGATGCCAATGGGGGCATTCTTGTTTCACAAACACAGGTTTTATTTTTCATTTAAATTTGTTTTTCATTCTTTCAAATAATTTGTATACTGACAAGAAGTAAGTCATGAGTCCATACATGTATGTACATGTATCATTCTTTAAACTCTATATACACTTGTTGTAAGGAACGTACATGAAGTCAGCAGTCTTTCCGAAAACTTTGTTCAGCCACTAGCCCGAAGATAGATTTTTCTAGTTTTTATGTATAGTTTCTTAATGAATTTCTACTAGCTCAGCAAAAATTTTGGTAGTTTCGGGCGTCGGGCTAGTGAGTTTCGGGAAAGATTAACTGTCACAGTCAGAAAATATCCTAAATATTTCATGTGCATTCCTGTGACAAGACTTCTCTATCAAGTCTATTGGAACAAATATCTTTGACTTTGGATTTGACCTTGATCAAAAAAGGGTATTTTTATTAACTCAAATTTATTGTACATGTATTATACAGAATATCGCCTGCAGCTTTCTTTCAAACTTACACCAAGGGAGCAGAGCTGTTATATAGTACCGTACGAGAAGTAGCGAATATTACCCATAATACAACAGTACTGGATGTATGCTGTGGTACAGGTATTTACATGTATTTGAAAATAACCCTGAAGTTTCTTGTTGTTTTTTTCTTAATGTTAAATTGGATAAATTTAACCCAAATTGCATGCAATATCTGTCCTATGTACAAAATAACACTACCTGAATAAAAATGTACACAAAGTTAATGCTTTTCGAGACTTAAATTTTGCTACCTAAAAATATGATTTTACAATAATTATTCCAACTAGACCAAATGTCCTTGGCTATCAATCTGTTCTATTAATTGATGTAGATGTAATTCTGTTAAGAAATGACTGTCTTACTTATGCTGTTCATGGATATATAATTCTGGTTGCTCATGTGCAAATTCTGTGATTCTCAGAAAATTTGTTTGTGGCCCACCAGAATTATACATCCATGATCACCAAAAGTAAGACAGTCATTACTTATTTACATTCGAACTAAATATTTGAAACCTTCATTGGTATGAATATCGCTTAGATTGTGGATGACAGAGGTTAAAGGTTATTTACATTGTAATGTAAATATTGTTAGTTGAAGTTTGAATTAAAATTCTAATATGACTCGATTCTTTTTCCCTATTAAGACAGCAGACGCGAGCCGGGCTCTATTCTCCAATATAGGCCCTATAGCGATAAGCCACGCCTACCCATTTTCTGAAAGTAGATAAACCGGCAGGAACTGGTTTTTACCAAGAATCGATGGTCATCATTAGAATAGAAATAAAAAATGACAAGCCGGGCTCTATTGTCTCATAATGCCCTCGCATCCTCAACCAATCACATTTATCACCTCGCCGCTGACGCGGCTCGGTAATAAATGTGATTGGTTGAGGACGCTCGGACATTATGAGACAATAGAGCCTTAAGTAGATTATCTTACAGCATAGGGAATAGGGTTTTCACTCCTAAAACAAGAACAAGTACTACAGTACTGTACTTTATTTGGATACCAAAACGATTTACTTTGACCATGTGACTTTGACCTGTTTCCATGCCATGAAATATTCACAATATTTGGACTAGTCTAGTTGATTTTACCATTCCCTTTGCTTATTGACCCTCCCTATTGTGAGAAAGATGGTGCTAAATTTTATGGAGTCACAATCTTTTTAACCCTGGACACGCAAGCTTTGACCCTTTGTCAAACATCGAAATAAATTGTTATATCATTAGTTTTGGCTGAATTTTGCGTGATTGGAAAGCAAGGTCACTGTATACAACATTAAATGCTATGATTCTTTTGGATTTTTATACGCCCGTCATTTGACGGGTCGTATTATGGTATGGCGAAGTCCGTCCTTCTGTCTGTCCGCCTATGGAACGCAATAACTTGATTATGCATCAACGGATTTTCATGAAATTCATACATTATGATTGGACTGTGGAGAGGAAGCCGCCTTTCGATTTTTAGGTTCATCCGATTTGTCGTTACAGAGTTATGGGACTTAGATTTTTAAAATACAGTGAAAATATACTAAAATAGTTAAAAATTATTTAAGAATCTATTTTTGGTCGAAACATTTTGAAATTTTGTATACTTCAAGTAGAAAGGATGTTCTTTGACATATGTAACGGGTTTTTAATTTTTTTGTCGCATAATCGAGATATTATGTGTAATGGGAAGGGGGGATGGGTTATATGCTCATACATGTTAAGCTAAGGGCAAAATATAGGCGCATGGAACGCAATAACTTGAATATGCGTCAACAGATTCATACATCATGTTTGGACTGTGGAGAGGAAGCCGCCTTTCGATTTTCAGATTCATTCGATTTGTCGTTACAGAGTTATGGGACTTAGATATTTTAAAATACAGTGAAAATATACTAAAATAGTTAAAAATAATTTAAAAATCTATTTTTGATCGAAATGTTTTGAAATTTTGTATACTTCTATTTCAGGAACAATAGGCATTATGCTTTCACGTGGAGCTAAGAGAGTGATAGGGGTAGAAATAAGTCAGGCAGCTATAGAGGATTCTATAGTTAATGCTAAATTAAACGGTAAGTCATAAGTTCTTCTTTTAAAAAAATGTCATAATGTACATGTACATATACTCGTTTTTGGCCAGATTGCAAAGCAATTCTGGTCTAAAGATTGACGATGTCCAACTGTCTGTCTGTCCGTCAGTCCGTCTGTTTGTTGTCAACATTTTGGTCAAGGGTTCTGGTTGAAGCAAAATTTACATGCAAGTTCTGCTAAAATATGAGTCCCGTTATGTTCATGTAAGTACATAAAGAAGGTTTTTCCATTACCGTGATGAAATAGGTGCACCACACCAGGTGATCTCTAAATATGAATGAGTTTATTTCATTGTCTTATAACAGGTGTAGACAACATAGAATTTGTATGTAATAAAGCTCATCGTCTGGTGAGGGACTTGACATCGTACACGCAGGGAGATGATGGCGATATTGTAGCGGTCTTAAATCCTGGACGGCCAGGTGTCAGTAAGTATAACCTTTAATCTATTTTTAGCTCACCTTAGCTAAAACCTCAAAGTTAGTTTCTGTTTTATAAAACTGTCTGGCTTTCATTTGTTGCCTACCTATTGTCAGTAAGGATTTCGTTTCAGCGTGCCTGAAATTTCAACACACTTTTTTTTTTACACCTCCTGTAATGTAAGTGCCAGATTAAGTGTGCCTCCCTTTGCCACTTTAAGTCTCTAGATCTATCCAAGTTCTCGATGAATTCTTTTTTTTATTTTCTAGCTAAGTTTTCAACATCTTATTGGTTGCTTTTAAATTTCACTGCAAAACTGTAGGAGAAGTGACCTTAATCTGCTACGGTGGAGATAATTGACCCTTCCGAATGCGGGAAAAATTTGAGAAATTCCATGACGTCGCAATGCAATTTCGATGTTTGACCGAGGTTCGAAGCTTGTTTGTCCGAGGTAAAAGCATTGTGATGTCACGAAATTCGCATTTTTTCCCGCAATCCGAAGGTTAATTGAAAAGAATCCAAGCCTTGACATGCAAAGATGATATGAATAAACTGCATATTGACTTCATGAGTGAGTTGCAATGCATGTTGACAAAAGTATGTTGTATGCAGGAGGCAAAATGCCACTGTTTAGGCTTTATCTTTTTATCTTAAGATTTTATATGAATATACCTGTATTTCAGATTCAAAAGTTATACAAGCATTAAGACATAACAAGTCCATC